>CP125979.1:50029556-50437348 GCA_030063025.1 Avena longiglumis
CCTTCCTGGCTTCAACACGAGCGCGAGAAAGAAGGTCATCGCCCGAGGACCGTCGCCGTCAGCCTTGATAGGCGAACGAGCGTCCCCGGTTCTGACTGGTGGAACAACCATCACACAGGGCCAAGACCACTGCCCGCGTGTCGAGTACCGGGGCGATGCATACGGTGGTCAAGCCCAAGGTTAGCGACACTGGCTCCCCAAGACTACGATGGGCGGCGGCGGCTCCGTCAACATCTCTACCTCGACCGACATTGATAATTGCGGCTCCCGCGGTCGATGGTCGAACAACCCACACCACGTTCCGCGCCGTCCCGGTCGGGAAGCTTACCCGATCGGCAGGTCCGAAACCCGTCACCTTGGCACTCCGGCAAACTTCACCGGCGGATCGTCTTGACTGGTGCCCGACAGCCCCTACCATTGCGTCACAGGCGAGCGTTCGCCAAATTCATGGCGGCACATTTCTGGCGTCTGTGCGCGATGAAGCTCCAGGCGTGCGGCGTCATCACCAACAGCGACCGACACAGCGCCGAATCTTGGCCAAAGGCGAACTTCGCCCAGGCGCGTCATCGCGGCGGAAGCTGAATCCACGCCGATGAGCTCGCCGTCTGCGGCGGGGTCAATAATGGCGACTACAATACTCAAAGCCTTTCGGAGAAGCACCTCAACCTTTGAGAGCTGACGCCACGGCCTTTTCGCCGTCGATTGGTCGAGCGACTCAGCCCGGCGGTGGCGATCGGGACAGGCATGAACCCAGCGTGGGAAAGGCGCTCGCCGAGTTCTGCGTGAGAATAGGACATCTTCGCGGAAACCCTCCGATATGCACGGTGTCCCTAGGAGCTCGCTACACAAACTAACGCCGACCCTAAAGTGCGACCAGTCAAGCGGTCGCTCTGACCCTTCAATGAAGAGCGCCCGTCGAGCAATCGCCGAGGAAGTGCAGCGCTTGCTCACGCCGCTTCATCCGCCGATCAAATACTCAAGTGGCTGGCAAACCCGGTCTGGTCGAAAAAAAAATGGAACTCGGAGAATGTGTATCGACTACACAAGCGAACAGCGCCCAAAGGAGCATTCGTCCTCCAGCGGATCGATCGAGATAATCGATTCAACGCGGGCTCGGTCATTGTGTTTCCTCGACGCCTACTCCGGGTACAACCAGTTAAAATGGCGGTCGAGGGGCGAGAGAAGGCGGCGTTCATCACGCCATTCGAGCATTCTGCTACACCGCCATGACCTTCGCTCAAGAACGGGCGACCTACCAGCGGTGCATGCAAGAATGCCTCGTGAGCCAAATTGGCAACATCCACGTCTACATCGGCGACGTGGTCGTAAATCCGCTGCCAGGAGACCTCCTCGCCGACCTAGCGGAGACCTTCGCCAACCCGCGGAGGTACAAGATAAAGCTCAACCCAGCAAGTGCACCTTGTGTACCGCGAACAATTACTAGGTGCGTCGTCTCCAAGCGAGGGATCGAGGCAAACCGAAGATCAACACGATCGCCCGGCTCGGCAAACCCGAATGCTGCGGCGTCGAAGCTGGCGGGCGTGTAGCGTCTCGGTCGCTTCATCCCGCTGGGCGAAAAGGCGATGCCCCTATACCGTCTGATGCGCAAGAATCCCACCTTCCAGTGGGACAAGGAGGCGGACGACGCGCTCCGCGACCTCAAAAAGGTGCTACTCGCAGCACCACTGCCGCACCCGTCGACAAAGAGCCCATGCTGGTTTCGTCGCGGCGTCCGAGCGTCGTCGGTATTGTAATGGTCGTCGAACGACCAGAGGAAGGAAAGGAGCGCCCAGCGGCGGTCTACTACATCAGCGAGGTCCTCACCGAATCGCGCCCGATACCACCTGATACAAAAAGCTGGTATACGCGGTCTTGAGGCTCAACGGCGCTGCGCATTACTTTCGAGCACCCCATCACGGTCGTCTCCTCAGCCCCACTACAAGATATCATCCGCATCGGCGGCGGCGGGTCGCCAAGTGGGGCCGTCGAGATCGGCGTCCACAACATTGAGCCACGAAGAGCGATCAAGTCCCAAGCCGGCAGACTTCATCGCCCGTGGAAGAGGCCCAAAGAGCGGACAAGCGCCGTACCTCCACTTTGGAACCTACACTTCGACGGGTCCAAGAACGCGAACGGTGCGGCGAAGATTATGTTAACCATGAAAGGGGCGACAAGCTCCGCTACATCCTCCGCCTCGATTTCACGCCTGCACCAACAACATGGCGAATCGAGGCCCTACTCCACGGCATGCGAGCCGCAAGCGAGATGAGTGTCAATGGCCTTGATGCTACGGTGATTCGACCTCGTCGGCGGGACAAGTCGCCCGGCACTGCGGCCGCGTCTCCCCTACCATGGCGTACGCCAAGAGGTGGACAAGCTGGGCCACTTCACGGCTATTCCGCCGAGTGGATCGACAGCGGAAAAGCGAGGCGACGCCCTCTCTCGCATCGGGTCGGCTCGACTCGCACCACCCGCCGGCGTGTTCCTCGATACAATATCAAGCCATCGGTCTCTCCCGAGGAGATCGACGAGTCCCACTCAACCAGAGGCAACCTTGGTCGCACTTCGTCACCGAGCCGAACGACTGGACCAAGCCCTACATCGCCTACACGGAGCGGGCACCTGCGCGAGACGAGACAAGCGCTCGAATGATCGCTCGCCGATGCAAGTCCTACACCATCATCGACGGCGAGCTACACGCAGCGTCACCGGCGTGTTCAACGTTGCGTCCAACCGGTGAAGGACGCAAAATCTTACGACATCCATTCAGCGATTGCGGCCACCCGCGCGCGCGCTCCTAGTCGCCAAGGCTATGCGACACGGCTTCTCTTGGCCACCGCTGCCGACGCCGTCGACATCGTCCAGCGATGCGCGGATGCGGTCGCCAGCAGGCGCCGTTCAAGTTGGCGCTCAAAACCATCCCATCACGGCCATTCGCCGTGTGGGGCATGGACATGGTAGGCCTTCAAGAAGGCCCCTCGGCTACACCCACCTGCTGGTGCGTCGCCGGGACAAATTCACCAAGTGGGTAGAAGCCAAGCCAGTCCGGAGTGCGACGGAAGATCGCCACCAAGTTCCTCGAGCTCATATACCGCCACGGATTCCCTAACGGCATCATCACGGACAACGGCACAAACTTCGCCAAGGAGCAATGGCGAGTTGCGAGGAGCACCACATCGGCTCGACCTCGCGTCAATCGCACACCGGAATCCAACGGCGGAACGAGCCAACCAGCATCCTCCACGGCTGAAGCGCGACTCCAAGTACCACTCGAGCGCGCTGGATGCTTTGGGTCGAAAGCCCTCCGTCATCGGGAATCCGCACCTCGGTCAACAGGTCGACGGATTCACCCTTCTTCATGATCTGGCCTTGGAAGCTGCCATGCCCACCGACCTCGAACACGACTGCCACGGATCGTCCACTACGGAGGTCAAGCGAACTAGCCGCCAAGACGGGCTCGACCAACTCGGCAAGCGCGACCTCGCCCGTCGCGCGCTATCTATCAGCAAGGGCTCCGTCGCTACCACAGCAGACGGGTGAAAACCCGCACCTTCCAGGAAGGCGACTTGGTGTTACGCCTCATCCAGGACAAGAAGGGCATGCACAAGCTCTCTCCTCCGTGGGAAGGCCCGTTCGCCATCGGACGCCAGACTTTGTAACGACGCCTACTACCTCATCGACGTCCAGCGGGGCGGCGAACTTCGACGTCAGCGGCCCCGAATGTAAATCTCCTCGGAAGTTCTACTCCTAGAACCCCACATATGTACTCTCCGGTCGCTATGAAATAAAAGCGATTCGCAAATTGCGTCTACTCTCCATGCCCTGTGCCACTCGCGACTTGTAATATGACATCACGCTAACATGCGAAGTCAACCTTTGGTACAGCGACCGGTAACGGCCAAGTAGTGCGATGTGGGAGCACCGAGTCACCTCGAGGTCCCAAGGCATTCAAAACGCCAATCCGAGCCCCATTGAGTCGCCTAGCTCGACTGGTTTTGCAAACCAAGACAACTGCCTCGCTTCTCCACAGCGGCCTTCATCCTCCGCATCCTCGGTGGCGACTCGAGCGACCAAGTACCACGCTAAGGGCATACCGTTCGTCGCGATCGGTCGTGGAAACGTCAAGTAAGAGAGCACGCTGGATTCGCAATGATCGACCCCCGGGCAGGAGGGTGACGCCCACACCAACGCGCTAAGTCCTCAACCACCCTCGAGTCGCGCCTCGAAATGCCAAGTACCACGCTCGGGGACTCGGCCACCCGACCCCGTTCGCGTCCGAGAAAACGGTAAAGTAAAGAGCACTCAAAGTCGCTGCGGCGATCGGGCTCTCGAGCTCGGCGAGTCGACTAAACTAAACAAAACACACGATAATAACAAACATCACGTACAAGGTGAACCCCATAAAAGGGCGGACGCGCTCGGGGACTCACCCAAAATCAATCCAAAACACGATTTAGCAAAATATACACAACTTCCAATTCAATCGCACATCGCGTTGTCTTACAGTACAAACTATGCCTGCTCGCGTAATCTACTAACTTATCTAGGCATATTACATTATTCATGACCGGCGATGATGCACCAGCGTCCGGCGCTTCGGATGAAAGGTATCGGGTTCGATGGATACGACGTCATTTCGCCGCCATCGCCGCTGGCGGAAGGGCTGCCGACCTTGAAGTCGCGATGCGGCGGCTCGAGTCGCTCGGTACGACCGTTTCTGATAAGGAAGGAGGTCGCCCATCGAACACGCTCGAAATGCAGCGGCGCTCCGCAGCTTGAGAACCTCAAGCGAGGTCCACCGCGCGGTCGACGAAGGATATCCACTCATCACATCGTCGATGAAGTCTTCGGAAGTGAGCAAGTCCTGTGCCTGAGCTGTCGACGCTCCGCGCCGGAACGCCGACCGCGTCATGAACTCTACGACCGCGGGCGCCTTCTCCAAGTACTCCCACACCTCCACGAGGTCACTGGGAATAACCTCCGTGGGCGACATCTCTTGAAGGTAGGCGCGGATGCACGTCGCCGACAGCGTTGCTGAATCGACGAGCATGCTCACGCACTCCCTCGCATCAAGAGAGCTCGCTTCCTCATGGCTACCAATCACACGGCCTGCTAGACGGAAACAGTTGTGAGCACCACGGAAAGCACAAACTATATAAACACAAGACTGGGAAGGCATACTTACCAAGCAGCGGCCGAGCGAGTTCCGTGATGAAACTTTGAAGCGAGGTGTGGTCGTCTTGAAGCCCAACAATGAGGGCCTCCGACAACTTCCGGTCTTCTTCTGCGGCCATAGCGGCGCCTTAGCTTTCCGCATGAGCTCGCTTCCTCTTCGCCTCCCGATTCGCGCTCGGTCGGCGATCTTTTGCTCAGCGATGCACGCAGATTGGCGCCATCACCGCCAAGGACAAGTTCTTGGCGAGCCGCCTCTTGCACTGCAGCAACCTGAAGGTCCTGTTAACCTCTTGAGTGGCCAACTCTTTCTCCTTCTGCGCCACCCAATCGCTCTGACTCGATTCGAGACCATGCAATTTCAAAGTCAGCAACACGAAAGTTACTCAGTGTCCACTCGCTACAATATAGCGAGTGCGCACTCGGGGACTGGACTCGAACGTACAAAACAGGTAATTATAAGAATCACGCCGCTGCTAAGCACCGACCTGATCCTCGGGGACTGGAGGTACCTGGATGGCCGCGCCAAGCATGCCGTGCAGTTCCACCGCGTCCTGACGCCGAGAAGCGCCGGTGTGTGCCGCGACGGATCAATTTCAGCGTCGGCGATCCACAGTGGGGCTCGGGCCGCAGCCTCACTCGCCGAGGCCTTGGTCATGAAGCGGGGAAGGTAGCGATCACGCGCCGCCCCAAGGAACTCGCCTCCTCCGGTCTAAACAAATGCCCCTTCGTGGGCCAGCGGCGGCCAGGCCTAGCCGCGTTCGCCGTGTCGTCGAGAGGCGGCGATGTCGCCGCCCTTGGCCTTCTTGCTGCCTTCCGTGAGGCGGCGACCTCGCCCACCTTCCTCTTGCGGAAGGTCCTCCCGCTAGCGGCGGAGGGCACCTTAGCCGTCGGGTGGCCCATCTTCTTCACTCCGGTCCACGCCGAGACAACTCAGTAAAAACAGTCAAAATACTAAGAGAGAAAGGTGAAGGCCGAGTGCGCTTACTTGGCGACTGGAATGAAACGCAGCCCCGTACGAAGGCCTGGTTTCTCCTCGAGGCCCAACCGCGACTAAGACCGATTCGGACGCCAGGGGCCCAGGATACGGATGGCTTCTTTGATGTCGAGGTAGCGGTTGGTGCCTCCGGGGCGCCTTCGGCGGAGACCTCTCTGCGAGGAGGGGCTGCCGCGGCCGGAGCCTCCTTGCGAGGCGAGACCGCTACGCTCGGGACCTCCTTGCGAGGTGAAGTCGCCTCGGTTGGAGCCTTCCCTAGCCCGGAGACCGGCGCGAATGGCGGAGGCATTGAGGCCAGCGGTGCCTCCGTGGATGGCGCATCTAGCGCGGTTGTTGGCGGGGCCGCCTCGTCACCGGCCGAGCTGTGGGCATCGGAGCTGCTCGCCGAGCGCGGCGGTGAAGCCATCTTCGGCGGCTTCGTCTTCCTCCTCAAGGGGGCCCTCGCCTCTTTCTTCTTCTTCGCGGGAGTGGCCTGACGGAGCGAGGTGGTCTCCGGGAGTTCCTCGTCATCGTCATGACGCTCGAGGCTCCTGCTTGCCTCGAGTTCGCGCTGACGTTGCCCGCGGGTCTTTCGGACCAGTGGGGCAATCTCCTCTTCGGACTCGTCCTCGTCGTCCGCGTTACCCTTGGCGGGTGGCGACTCGCTTGTATCCTGGGCGGATGGCCCGGAGCTCTCGTCATCGGCGGGTGGTAGCCACCCCTCCACCACTTGGAATAGCTGCGTAAACACGAAACAAAGTTAAGATTACCGCGACTGCACATGCTGCGACTGCGAACGAGATGAAATGATTACCGTTGGAGCCGGACGCTTCGCGGTGTAGGGAGGGACCCCGGCCTGCGCGTCCGTGTATGCCGCCTGGGTGATCCTCTTCAGCGCCTGGAGGTAGTCCTCCAGCTTCCACTCGGCGAGGCAGGCCTTCGTCGAGTCTTCTCGGCCGGTGTACTGATACATATAATGCTCGCGTTGGGCGAGCGGAACGAGCCGCCGCCCGAGCCAGCAGTTGTATAGGTTCACCGTCTGGAGCCCCTTCTTCTTCAGACCGCGGATGGTCTGGAGCATCTCGTCGACGACCATCCGCTGGTCGTCGGGGAGCTTGACGACCTGGAGGTTGCGCGGCTCGGAGCGGTCCGCCGAGTACCGCGGGATCGCCGCCTCGTCCTTCGGGGTCGCCTCGGTCACGTAAAACCAAGACTTTTCCGATCGCCGCTTCTTTGGCAGCATCAGGTCGAAGAAGGGGGTTTTGGATTTGAGCTGGAAGGTTAAGCCGCCCGCGGCTAGCATTGGGCCGCCCGCCTCCTCGCGGCTGATCCGTCCGTGGAACAGATCTTGCCACAAAGGAAAATAGGGCCTGCAGCCAGTAGCACTCATGAAACGCCACGAAGATGGCGAGTGCTCGATACTATGGGGACCATCCGAGGCTGGATCCGTAGTAAGCGCGCGGAAGAAGCAAGTGGGAAACCCTAACCCGCCGAGGTGACTAGTGAAACAGATAAACTCTCGCTGGTTCGGTCGTTTCCCGGCTGGGATTCGCCAATGAGCCCTTGATTCGGCCTCCTCGAAGGAGGCCGATTCTCTGGTGCACTTGGATCTCCCCCAAGGTTCAGTGGAGAGGGCCATGGCTGAGGATTTGCTTGGGGGGCGGAAGATTGCGGGTCGATCAGTTCGCGGGATCAGCGGACGGGAGATGTGTGCACTCGGAGGAAATGGTGGGCGGTTGGCTTTCCGATAGCCTACCATCCCTCTTATATAGCGCGAGCTGCCCGCCAAATTAGGGGGCCGTTACCGCGCGATGATTACGCCGAAAGTTACCGTTAAGTTACCTTAACGGCTAGTTTGACTCCGCGACGGTCCCGCTTCGCCACCGGCTTGAGTTATTCGAGGCGCGACCGTTGATTCGACTCACCCAAGACACAACTTGGTTTGGATTATTTCCTTCGTGCGAGGAGCCGACGATTCGATCGATGCCAACTTGAAGCCGTATACTCCGCGCGGCGGTCACCGCGCCTAATCGGCAGCGGCCTCGGGGACTGCGATGGGGATATACCCTCGGGGTATCCTCGTGGACGTTCCGATCGCCCAAGGATCTGGCGAGTGGGCCTGAGCGGCGATGGATCAAAGCCCGTCAAAGCACCAGCGATCGGAGATCAAAGGCCCAGTAGTAGATAGGCCTGGTCGGACTTAAACGATTGGCAAACTTGTAACCGAATTGGTTGAGATATGTAAACCCTAGGGGAGGTGAGCCTATATAAACCTCCCTAAGGGGTGAGTAGAGACGTTCCCTCATACGCCCAAGCAACTTCGCCGCCTAGTCGAAGTTCGCCCATTGTAAACACCTCCATAATACAATCTAGCAGGAGTAGGTCTTTACCCTCAGGGCCGAACACAGGTAAAACCCTGTGTCTTTGCCCTCATCTCGCACCGCAGATGGCTGGCCGCCCTTGCCCTTCGTTCTACTACTCGCTGCCGATTGCAGCATCTGCCGTGGTCATTCCCTCGACAATATCTTCCTTTGTGTGTACCTATCCTATGATAGCAACTCATTTTGTGTTTGTCTAAGCATTGTGCACTTGCCATTGGAAAGTGAGAGTGTGAGGGCAAAGACAAAAGCTAACATAGTAGCATAGAAAGGGAGAAAAAGAATCAAAAAAAAGAGAAAAAGAAAAATAGAAAGATACATAGTCTCCCAATACAAAGAGAGCATCAAGCTTGTAAGCAAAAGAGAGAGGAAGAAGCGCGCCAACGCAAGTGCACAAATCCGTTGCTTACCCTCTTTTGGCAAACGAGTTGTGGTCTCTCCTTGAGTTGGCACGACAATCGAGCGTAGTCTTCGTTAGGCCATTTCGTGCTCACTTTCATAGTCGTGCTAACCCCATTTTTCTCCACGCGTGTGTGTAGTCATAGGTGAGAGTCACCTTTTGAGTTGACCATTTCCTTTTGACTTGAGTTGGTTGCATCTTCTCCACTTTTGACTATCCTTTGCGTTCGGTTGGTTCTTTGGCTTTCCCACAATCCTACCCATCCACCAAAATCTTTTGAGAGTTGTAGCTTATTTGTGTGCGAGTTTCTTTGCCATTTCACTTTGCACGTTGTTCGCTCCTTTGTGTGGCAATTGGTTTGATATAATCTCCAAGGTGAGGTAAAGGGATAACTCTACGTACCCGTTTTCTCCATATACAACCCTTGTCGGCTTTGCATCATGGACAGGAATGGCGAGCCGTCCCAACCACCACCACCTCCGGAGGACGACACTCAATACATGACAAGATGGGACCATTGGAAGATCCGAGGAGAATTAAACTACCGTTGTGAAGCCCTTGAGCGACGCCAAGATGAACAATTTAGCGAAGCCCGAGTGGAGTTCAAGAACATCGACAACCTCTTCGAAGAAGTCCGAGGCCAAATGCATGCCATGCAACACAATCTCGGTCATAAAAATGAAGCTCTTGGTCGTGCCCTCGCCTCAATGGATGAGAAGCTTCAACGCCTCATTGATGGGTTAGCAAGGCCACGCTCGCGAGACTCAAGATCATCACGACACTCCTCAAGTGAATCAAGTGCACCTCGCCGTCACGCTTCAAGGCACCGGGATGGACCCGTCCTTCAATCCATGAGCTCTTCTCAAGCGGTACCATCTCCGCGACACGCCGCAACGTCAAGCTATGATGGTGACCTCTCCGCAAGACCTCCAAGACATGAAGTGGACCGTCCACAACAAAGGGCACTTGTGCTTCAACAAGAGCAACCTCACATGGACCACCAAGCCCATCGCCATCGACATGTTCTTTCAACAACAAGTGAAGCATCTGAAGTGGAAGAACAAGGCCGCCGTCGGCATGAAGCACTCGAAGATCCACCAAGGCGTCATCATCAACATGAAAGTCAACGTCGACAACATGATCATCATGATGAGCCTCCTCCACATCAAGAAGAAAGAGAGCAACCCATTGCACATGCGGCTCGACGTCCTCCTCGCCACATGGCGCAAGACAATGCTCCTCGGCGTCAACCACGACAAGAACAAGAGCAAGCTCCCCAAGCTCGTCGTGAGGATCAACAACCTCCTCCTCGTCCTCAACCGCGCCAACAAAACGAGCAAGCTCCCCAAGCTCGTCGTCAAAACCAAGTTCCACCACCAAACGCGCCACCTCAACAACCGCAAGAGCAACGCCACCATCACCAAGCAAGACATGAGAGCTCGGATGATGAGGATGGCCACGAAAATCATGGCAACCGTCGCCACCGGAACCGCAATGAAGAAGAAACTTACGGCAATCTCAAGTTTACCATGCCCAAGTTCACCAGTTCCAATGAACCTGAAGAATACCTCTCATGGGAACTCAAGGTTGACAAGATCTTCCGCATGCACAACTATAGCAATGAGAAGATGATGGCAATGGCATCCCTCGAGTTTGATGAGTATGCCAACCTTTGGTGGGAACAAGTCCAACTCGCTCGTGAATCAAAAGAAGAGCCCCCAATCTCAACTTGGCAAGATATGAAGGCTCATATGAGATCCCGCTTTGTTCCTTCGCACTACACGCCTGACCTTTTCAACAAACTTCAAACACTTAGTCAAGGGACAAAGACCGTGGAAGAGTACTTCAAGCAAATTGAGCTCAACATGATCCGTGCCAACATTGAAGAGCGGGATGAACAAACAATGGCACATTTCCTTAATGGCTTGAACCATCCAATCAAGCGCATCACCGAGTTCCAAAAGTACAACAACATGGTTGAGCTTGTGCACATCGCATCAAAGGCCGAACATCAAGTGCAAGAGGACATCATGTACAACAAGCCAAAGACATACTTCACATACAAGCAAGCCCCAACCACTACTCCGACAACACCAAGTGGAATCTCATCAAATACCACCAAGCTTCCCTTCAAGCCAACACTTCCTCAAGGAAAACCGCCCCCAAGTGGCAAATACACAAGAGATGAACAACCATTCAATGGTGAGTGCTACAAGTGTGGAGGCAAAGGACACAAGTCGGCCGCATGTAGGAACAAGAAAGTTTTGTTCATCCATGACAACGGCGATGAATAATACTTGAGTGAAGATGAGTTTGATGCAAGGGTCAAGGAAGCCATGGCAAGGCAACATTTGGAAGAGGACCAAGAACTACTCGTGTGTGAGCATGACACAAGTCCACCGCTTGTGGTCACAAGGGTCTTAACTACTCAAATCAATGAGAATGAAGACCAACGATCAAACATCTTCCAAACTCGTGCCTGTATCAATGGAAAGTCCATCAAAGTTGTCATCGATGGAGGGAGTTGCCACAATCTTGTAAGCACGGAATTGTGCGAGAAACTCAACCTCACCCTACATCCACATAAGCACCCCTACCATATTCAATGGCTAAGTGACCAAGGGTCCGTCAAGATCAAGCACACCGTCTCGGTAACGTTCTCAATTGGACCATACAAAGACATGGTGGAATGTGACGTGGTCCCCATGACAGTTTGCCATATGTTGCTAGGAAGGCCGTGGCAATTTGACAAGCGTGCTTTGCATAATGGTCACTCAAACACTTATACCTTCAAATGGCTTGAAAAAACTTGTGTGTTGCAACCAATGACTCCTAGCCAAATAATTGCGGACAATGCAAAGGCTTTAGTGAGGGCGCAATACACAAAACCATCTTGTGAGAAGAGTGGTGAGCCAGAGAACCACACTATAGTGAGTGAGTGCCATAAGCCAAACTCGAGTGGAAAAACTAAGAGTGTTCTTCTTGCCACCAAAAGTGAGATGAGAGAAGTGCGGAACAACCCATCCATCTTGCACTATGTCCTTGTATGCAAGGTACTAGCACAAGGAACTAATTAATTGACAAATGTTCCTCCTTCTTTGATGGCTGTTTTGCAGGAATTCCACAATGTATTTCCCGAAGAGCTTCCTCATGGACTACCTCCTCTTCGTGGAATCGAGCACCGCATCGACCTCATACCCGGCCCCTCCCAAACCGGCAGCGTGTTTAACCCGGAAGAGACGAAGGAGATAGAATGACAAATCAACCAACTCTTCTCCAAAGGTTTGATCCAAACATATGACATGCTATCCACTCACTACTTTTGGCCAAAGATGAAGCGCGACGTGGAGCGCCACGTCCAACGATGCACTACATGTTTCCAAGCTAAGTCTAAGTCTAATCCCTTTGGTCTTTATATGCCATTTCCTATTCCTCATGCACCTTGGTCAGACATTAGCATGGACTTTGTGTTAGGCTTGCCTGGATCTAAACATGGACATGATTCTATATTTGTGGTAGTGGATCGCTTTTCCAAAATGGCACACTTCATTCCGTGCCATAAGACCGATGATGCTTCACATGTAGCAAATTTGTTTTTCAGGTATTAATTCGGCTACACGGTGTACCAAGAACAACCGTCTCCGATCGCGACGTCAAATTCATGAGCTACTTCTGGAAGACTCTCATGGCCAAGCTCAGCATCAAGCTCCTCTTCTCGTCCGCCTCGCATCCTCAAACCGATGGACAAACCGAGGTCGTCAATTGAAGTCTTGGCACACTCCTACGTGTGTTGATCAAGAAGAACCTTAAAAACTGGGAGGAATGTATTCCACACGCCGAGTTCGCCTACAACCGCGCCAAGCACTCCACCACCATGAGGAGCCCGTTCATGATCATCTATGGCTTCGAGCCTCTCACCGCGCTCGATATCCTTCCACTTCCGCTTCATGAACGTGCCAATATGGACGTGGTCAAGCGTTCCCAAACAATGAAGAAACTCCATGACGACACAAGAGCTACGATCGAGAAACAAGTCCTTCGCCAAGCATCAAGGCTAAACAAGAACAAGAAAGAGATGATCTTCGAAGAAGGCGACCTTGTGTGGATACACTTGAGTAAAGACCGCTTCCCCAAGGACCGCGACTCCAAACTCAAGCCAAGAGGTGATGGACCGTTCAAAGTACTAAAGAGGATCAACAACAACGCCTACATCATCGATATCCCAACATCCAAGTATCTTGTGAGCCCAACATTCAATGTCAAGGACCTCTCACCCTACCATGACAACGATGAAGTTGAGAAGGTTGAAGAGTCGAGGACGACTCTTTCCCAAGGGGGGGGGAGCTGATGCAACCCGTCCTATGGACGCACCTCCATCTACAACACCTAGTCCCCCAAGTGGACCAATGACTCGCGCCCGAGCCAAGCTCCTACAAGCCAAGGTTAACTCGCTCCTTTCCTCATGTGATTTTGGCCTACCTTTGGATGGCTTGCTACTTCATGCAACTACGTTATGTATCCTCAGCTATGAAGCAACATCACCACACCAAGCCCCCAAGGAAGAAGGACCAGGAGAAGAAGCTGGAGTTTCAGACACCGAGTCTTCGGTGTAGACCGGAGTCTCCGGTCCCCTACACCGGAGTCTCTGGACCTTCCTTCGGTCCAGACCCAGGGACCAAGCTCGGGACAGCCAGAAGCCCCCTCCGGAGACGGGTCCGGAGATTGACCGGAGTCTCCGGCCTAGACCGGAGTCTCACCGGAGTCTCCGGACTGATCAATGCCAGGCATGTCAAGGCCTTTTGGGCCTGGCCCATGTAACCCTCAGTTTCGCCCAAACTTCCTGTTTTATTCCAAAACTACCCCTGTTTAAGTGGTTGGCCTATATAAAGCCCCACCCATCATATGTAAACCCTAGACTTGGATAATAATAGATTAAGGACACCCCTTTGAGGATCTTTCATCTATTGGTCTCATGCTCCTACCAAGGGGCACCCTATTACCATAACCTCTTGGATCTTGCCTAGTGCGTTCAAGTTGTACAAGGCCTTGGGTTCTCGGTTTCTCGCCCCCAAGCCGTCAAGATCTCACCAAGCACCTCGTCCCCCGTTGTGGTCGTGGAGAGAGAGATTCGCCCAACACCGATCCTAGAGATTATGTTGGACCGGTTGCCACCGGCGTGAGTTATCGGCGTGTATCGTGATTTGTGTGCGTGAGTTCATCGGGATCTTAGTGTGCGTGTGTTCATGGATTTCGACTCCTCTCCCCCTTCCACCGCTTTTCCCTCGAACCCCGCGGAGATTCGTGAAAGATCGGGCCACCCCAAGGGGTTCCCCCGTAACATATTGGGTTCCAAGATGAAGTCAAGACCCCTCCAATCTCATTTTCAATAGTAGTATAATTAATATTATCAACCAATATAGGACCATCATCTAGACCTTTATCATAAATATTTTCTAAGCAAAACTCTTTAGTATCATGCATTTCGAAGTTAGGCACAAATAAAAGATTATCATAAGATTTATCAAAATAGCATGGATTATCATAGATAACACGAGCATAATTATTATCACAAGTTTTATCCACATTAGATATTTCAAAAGAATCTAAGCATGGGGGACAATAAAATAATGTAAGGGATAAAAAGTTACTCTCATTAGAAGGTAGGCATGGGTAGCTAATCCATTCTTCATCCTTTTGTTCATCACTCTCCTCTCCTTCATCTAATGAGATTTCGGGCTCAGCAGTTTCTTCTTCCATAGGATCCTGCAAGGCATTAGTCTCTTCCGTTAGCGGAAAGCATCTATTAAAATATTCAAGAATATAGCCATTTTCTTCCTTGTAATTATCAAAGAAAAATTGAAGTATATCATAAACCTCATATTTATAAGGTGCATCATCAATATTTTCAAGAAAATTAGCAAGTTCGAATGCACCTTTCCAAGCAATAAATTCTTCAATTTGTTCCACATCATAAAAGTCATAATTTTCCTTAACATAAGAAGATATTGTAACATTATCATTATACTCACATTGAAAAGGGAGGTGTTTATAGCTCCTACAGCAACAATATTTATCAAAGAAATAAGTAATATTATAAGTAAAGCACACGTTTCTAGCAATGGTATGAAATTTATTAATTTTTTCCCGTAAGTGTTTCCCTTTTTGTGACAACCGGTGTTCCTTATAATAATATTTTTGTTCTTCCGTGAACCCACCTTGCCAATAGGATCTAGTTTCAAATAAATAAACCATTGATAAAAAGCATGATAAAGCAAGACAATAACATACCAACAAAAATAACAACTATAGTAGGAACTAATTTTTTTGTGTTTTTGATAAGAACAAGCAAACCAAACAAAACTAATTTTTTTTGTATTTTTGGTAAAAAAGAAACAGGCAAAACAAAACAAAATAAACTAAGCAAAACAAAACAAAGTAAAGAGATTGGTTGTGAGAGACTCCCCTTTCGAGAATGTTCTTTCTCCTTGAAAGGTGAATGACGAGGAGGAAGAGATTGAAGCTGTCCTTAACTCCCCGACAACGGCGCCAAAAAAAGTCTTGATGCGGCTCAGTCAACTGTAGAGCCTCGTTGGGAAACCCCAAGAGGAAGGTATGATTAGCACAGCAACAAGTTTTCCCTCAGTTATGAAACCAAGGTTATAAAACCAGTAGGAGTAAGGAAACAACTCCAAGTTGTTGCTAACAACTTGGAACCTGCACAACACAAACTCAATACTTTGCCCCAACTTATAGTGAGGTTGTCAATCTCACTGGTTTGTCAAAACAAAGGATTAAACGTATAGTATGGAAGATAATAGTTGCTTGTAGAAAGTAAACAATAACAGTAGATGATGTATCAATGATAAAGATTGGACCGGGGTCCACAGTTTACTAGAGGTGCTCTCCTTAAGATAGATAACATGCTGGGTAAACAAATTATAGCAGGGTAATTGACAGATTGAGAAAGCATAATAATGCATATACTAAACATCTTGACTCCTATTAGATTTGATTGTGCATTACAACATAATACATAGACCGTAATACAACTGCATCTATGACTAATAATCCACCTTCAGGTTATTATCCAAACCCCTTCCATTATTAAGTTGCAAGCAACAGATAATTGCATTAAGCAATGCGTGTAAAGTAAACAGTGCAATTGCTCCATGAACAAAGGATTGTTGTTTTCTCCCTAGTAGCAACATCACATCTACAACCTTAGATATTTCTATCACTTCCCGAGGTTACTAGAGGCATGAAACTACTATCGAGCATAAATACTCCCTCTTGGATTTGTAAGCATCTACTTGGCTAAGATAGCTATTAACAACAGAGAGAATGCAAGATCACAAATAACATAGACATGATAGAATCAATAATCAATCTGACATAGTATCTCAATATCCATCGGATCCCCGCAAACATAACATGTATGATTACAAATAGATGATCTCGATCAGGAACGGAGCTCATAAGATCTAAACATGATAGCACAAAGGAGGAGAAACAACCATTTAGCTACTGTATGGACCCATAGTCCAAGGGTGAACTACTCACGCATCACTCCGGAGGCTGGCATGGTAATGAAAAAGGCCTCTGGGATGATCTCTCCCCTTCGGCAGGGTGCCGGGAAGAGCTTCAGATCCCCCCTGATATAGGGAAGATGGTGGCGGTGACTACGAACTATTTCGTGGAGATTTGATCGGGTGTCTAGGGTTTTATGCATCTACGTGATTTTATAGCAAAAGTTCAAGGTCGGTGGCGCGAGGAGCCACACAGTGGCGCCCCACAGGCCGCTGACCCTAGGGTCCGCCACCTCGTGTCCCCCCTTCGGCTACCCTCCGGACTCCGTGTTCCTTCTGGTAAAATATTGACTTTGGCTTTTGTTCCATCCAATTCTGAAAATATTTCCTTTCTAGCTTTTCTAAAACCAAAAACAGCAAAAAACCAGCAACTGGCACTGCGGCATCTTGTCAATAGGTTAGTCCGAGAAAATATATAAAAATACCTTAAAGTGTAGACAAAAGATAACAAAATTGTTACTAAACAAGCATGGTGCATCAAAAATTATAGATACGTTTACGACGTATCAGGGTGGAGGGAGTAGGTAGGCGGGGGTAGCTAGGGTTTCCACTTAGGGTTAGGGTTAGATGTTTGGCGGGGCCGAGTTTATTTTTAGTTGGGACTACCGGGGTGGTAGGTGGCCTAGCCTACGGGCTGGGCTGCCTCCCCCGGTACAAAATATATAATAAATAGATTATAGATTTATTTTAAAAGGTATTTATAAATAGTTTTTAGACAAAACAAAATATCTATACAGGTCCGGTTTCATATTTTTAAATTTATGTGAGACCCAGGCACATGGATTAATATGATTGATAGTATACCATTCAAGTTAGAATTGATGAAAATGTTAGGATGTTAGCTGAATTGCATGCTAGGTGGGAAAGAGAAGATGAGAGTGCTAGAAATAATAGTATGACTGGTTTGTACCATTACCACCACTAGTGATGTTGAAGTTTCAAATGCTAGTAAACCTCATACTATTAATGGTAAAATAATTGGTGTAGACAAAGTCCCCATTCCTTTTGTAACATTTCCTAAACCCAAAAATGCTAAAAAAATTCGAAATGTGGGAGACAAAAGTTCTACTGCCTTGAATGATAATTTTGATTTTGATCTTGATGGTTGCAATATTTCTAAAGTAATTATGTTCTTGCAAAAGCTTGCTAGAAGTCCTAATGCTAGTGCTATGAATATGGCTTTTACAAAACATATTACAAATGCTCTCATGAAAATTAAAGAAGAAAAATTGAAACATGAAGCTTCTATTCCTAGGAAATTAGAAGATGGTTTGGATCCCATCATTAATATGAAAGTGAATGATTTTAGTTTCAAAGATTTATGTGATCTTTGTGCTAGTGTCTCTATTATGCCTAGAAAAATTTATGGTATGCTTGATCTACCACCATTGGAAGATTGTTATTTGGATGTCCATCTTGATGATAATGCTAAAAATAAACATATGGGGAGAATTAATGATGTTCTTATTATGGTTAACAATACCTTTGTCGCTGTTGATTTCTATGCTTTGGATGTTGAATGCAATGCTTCTTGTCCTATTATTTTGGGAAGACCTTTTCTTAGAACTGTTGGTGCCATTATTGATATGAAGGAATGCACCATTAAATATCAATTCCCACTCAAGAAAGGTATAGAACACTTCCCTCGAAAAATAAAAAAAGCTACCTTTTGATTCTCTTCTTAGAACAAATTTTGATGTTAATGCTTCTTCATTCGAAAACACTTGATTCTTGCTTTCTATGCCTAGCTGAAAGGCATTAAAGAAAAACACTCTTGGGAGATAACCCAATTTTTATTTCAGTAAGTTTTTCCTTTTCTTGAGTCTTGGAAGTTATTACCTCTGTAATAACCTCTCCTTATACTTTTTGTTTGGTTTTGTGCCAAGAATATCCTCTAATGAGAGGGAAGTAAGATTTGGGGATGTTGATGTCCCAAAACAGATTCCTGTGCTTCGCTGTAAAAAATCGTGAAAATTCCCAAAACGTCGTACTCATCTGCAATTTATTGTGCGTATGCTCCTAGTATTTACCCAACTTTCGTTAGTTTTGCACTTTTCGATTTGAGCAACAAAATATTTTCAAAATAATCGGTCTTTACATGCAGTTCTGTTTTAATAGATTTCTGCCATTATTTGCATTTGCCTCTTAAATCGATTTATTTTTGAGTTCCTTTGATCACTTGAGCTTTTAAAAAGAATTTCTACAGTAGCTTATGTTTTAATGGATCATTTACTTGAGTTGAAACTAAACCCAAAGGTTTATTATCTTGCATACAATAATGTTGCTAATGAAGACCGTGTGAAGTTTTGTATTAAGGAAGTTTTCAAGTGTAGGGAGAGAATGATGTGATGAGATGAAGTATGGAAACAATCTCGAGCTTGGGGATTCCACCCGTGTCATCCCAAGAAATATTTAAGAGGTACAAGCATCAAAGCTTGGGGATGCCCTGTAGAGGGAGTGTCCCAACCTTTAAACAATATAAGGTGGAGTCCCCTGTGTTTACAATGCTAGTCCCTGGATCAATAGCTAGCATCCACAGTTAAGATGTAATATCAAGAAACAAAGGTCATAATATAACTTTATAACCAGGAATAACATAATTTTATTACATCTTACATAGCTCTTTTGGCTATTACATTACATTGCAGCGGAATATCTATAAGCATGGGGTCCTTCATCTTCAAAGTGCCACAGGCAGACATGTTGGTTGTAGACTTTGTAATCCTAATCAAATAGATCATTTATCCGAGGAAGAGGATATTTGTTATTGATGGTTTTAGCATTGAGAGCCCGATAATCAACACATAGCCTATCGGTTCTGTCACGCTTCTTCACAAAGATTGTTGGGATACCCCAAGAAGAAGTGCTGTGTTGAATGAAACCCAACTTCTCTTGTTCATCAAGTTGTCGTTTGAGTTCAGCCAACTCAGAAGGACCCATTTTATATGGCCTCTTGGAGATAGGAGCCGTTCCAGGTTCAAGCTCAATCACGAATTCAACCTCGCGATCGAGGCATACCCGCAACTCTTCAGAAAGACATCCGGGAACTCACAGACCACTGGTACTTTGAATAGCTTCCATAGCATCATTATTCGAGCCAAGGAATAGAGCCGACAGCAGGAGTCGACTTGGAGAAAAGACTACATGGCCTTCAGGAATCTTCAGAGACAACGGCGTTCAAGACAATCGATCACAGTGCATTTTGTCAACCAATCCATGCCCAAAATGACATCAATGTCGAGTTGCCGAATAATCAAAGAAGCCAAGAATGAGGAACCACCAATCTCCACTTTGTTGCCATGACTGATCTTAGAAGTCGCATTGTTGCTCGGAGAAAGAACCATTAACTTCTTGGGAAGAGGATCACGCTAACCCATTCTCATCGGCAAACTTTATAGAAACGAAAGAATGCGATGCACGAATCAAAGAGAACTCGTCAGGAACCAGTTAATCGAAGCATACCCATGACAACTCCAAAGTAGCTCGGCTTGAGGCGTTGACGCGATTAGCACGCACAACCGCAGACCCGGGCTTAGTGTTGATGTTGAGAGCCCGAGGCGGTGGTGCACGAACCGAGGAAGAGCTTGTTGCAGATCTTGGCGGGGGTGGAGGGAGAGCTTTGTTCTTCATTGGACAGTTCCAGTTTTGATGTCCAGGATCTCCACACACGAAGCAAACACCAGCTGGACGTGGAGCAGAGTAGCCAGGGACTCCGCCAGGCGCTCCAGGGTAAGGGTTGTTGTAGCCCCTGGGAGCCGCAGTGGTGAAGTTTGATGGCCTTGGCGCGTAAGTTGCAGATCTTGGTGGAGCCGGGAGCGACTGTGGGGTGTTAGGAACCCAGACACGCCGCTTAGAAGGAGCTGCCATAACTGCCGAGCTTGACGCATCCCTGTTATGTTTCTTGGACTCCTCGAACATCTGCCTGCTTGCCTCCTCTTGTAGTGCCATGTGCTGAAGCTCTAGGAAGGTTGCCGGTCTTGCATGCGTGATTGCATACTTGATCGACGCATTGAGCCCTTGCCTGAACCTTTTCTGCCTCTTCTTGTCATCAGATACCTCATCACCACCATAGCGAGACAGATTCATGAAGTTCTTGATATAGGTGTTGACGTTATCATTTCCCTGTTTCAAGTTGAGGAAGGCGTCCTTCATCCTTTCCATCACAATCTCTGAGAGAAATTGCTCCTTGAAAGCTGCAGTGAACCTCTCCCAAGTTGGCTGGAACCCAGTGCCGCTTGCCTTCAAGTAATTCTCCCACCAGAGAGTTGCATCTCCCTTGAGAAGGTGAGTAGCACACTTGACCCACTCCTGCTCTGGAACATCAGCAGTCTCGAGCAGCCTTGAGATCTCACGCAGCCAATCGTCCGCATCAAGAGGTCGGTCAGACACATCAAACTGACGAGGACTGAACTTGAGGAAGCTCTTGATGTCGCCACGCTTGGGAGGTGGAGGAAGTGGAGTGAACTCGTTCCTTCGGACGCTCTCCTCAAAGCGCAGTTGGTTCTCTTGCATGGCTGCCAAAGCATTAGCTATGCTTGATGATCTTGAGCCCGTTCGAGTGATGTCCTCTTCATCCGCGTGGGGAGCCATCCTGTCATTGATATAAAACTCAAGTCGACTATAATGGAGAATGATAATAATCCAAAATAGTACCAAGATGGAATTAACCAAGATTAAAGGATACAATTATCGAGATGATATTAAAATATCAACAAAGTTCATAGCACCTAAAAGATATTAAGCATATCGCACACGACTGAAAAGGAGTGTGGTACACAAACATATCAAAGAAAAATTTTCCACAAATTTCGGCATTAGAATACCAATAGATGCGCAAAATTACTTAACGAATCAAGATTAGTGACTCTACCGATCCAATATACAAAAGCGAATGATACAAGTAGTGGTATGGTCGCGACTCCATCCCGCACTCAAATCATTACTCCGCACATGAACAAGTGGAACACATATCCTAACCCCTTCTTCTCACGACGAAACCTAAAGATTGATACTACGGAAACGAACACCCCAAACAAGATAGCGTCGGATACAAAAGGAAGATAGATTGCGTCGGTTTACAAAAGCACATCGGTATGGAATGTACCAGTTGATAACCAAAGGCGTATAAGATAACAACTTGGATGCAACAGATAGACAAGGGATTACACACACACACACCTATGGTACTACGGAAACCCCGAACACGTGAATCCTAGTTTGAACTTTGAGAAGAGAATTGAAAAGCGTTGCACTTCCTTACCGTAAAAGGGTGGGTGGGAGGGTAAGAAGAAAAATGAAGCAGTCCTACTCTCGCGTTTTGTTTTTCCCTATATACATAACTACTAAAATATTTGCTAGACTGACAACGACCGTTTGGCTGAAACCCTGAAGGTCGGGATGGCTCTGATACCAATTGTAACTACCTCGGTGAACTACGCTCCTAGATACAAGCCTGGATGAGAGATAGCGATTGAAATAGTACGGTGGGGCCCCAAAAGCCACTCACTGGTAGTCCTTTCAGACGTCCCATCCGCTAACCTCTCAACGGGAACTGTACGGGCGGCGTAGTCGGCAGGCGAAGGGATCAACTACGTACACAAGTGGGTATGTACGCAATCCACCATACAAGAGTACATCACAGCCACCCCATCTAGAAAGAAATGAAATATATAGCAACGCCATACGGCAAGATTCAAATGACCTAGATAGATCTATATTTTAGGATAACTCCTCATACAACACACATCAGAGTATCATGCGGAAGCGGCAAACAGAATCCGAGTACGGATAAGAAGCAAATCGGCATAAGATGCCATAGAAATAAGCACATCCCAACTACAGGTCTCACGGATCCCGTTCCTAATCTCTACACCAAACGTTCGTTGCCCACCTCATCGGCTTCTTCCACCCAGTATCCGTCCTGAGAAGGTACCTGTTCATCTGAATCAAGAATTTATCGTGTGAGACCCTAAGGGTACTCAGCAAGTCTTAATGCCTCTAAAGGGGACACAACCTGGGGTGACGCAATTGCAGCAAAAGATAAACCCTAGCAATTCTACAGATAAACGCTAACCATCCGCCTAACCAATGATAGACGGATGTCCGTGAATTTAAGTACAACATTATAGTGGTAATCTCATCCGATCCATCCTCCTCCCTTACCAACAAGGAAGCGGACGAACAACCCCCATCCGCTGGCAATTTTATTAACCATTCCATGAATGTTGCACTAATTACTAGTCAAGTTACTTAGTCAAATTAAGCGGTACTTTAGTTATGCTTGTCTATGATCGAGAAACTGCTCCAAGTCGTCCATATCCGCGGACACGGCTTTCGAAAGTTTTACCGCCGGGTGCACCAATAGCAACACACGCCGATCAACCTCGGAAAAACCAAATCAAAACCCAACGAGGCTTTCACGATGAACAATCACAAGATTCAGAAATATTTGGGGCCACCCTTGAGTATACCCGCAACGGTAAGCAAGCTTAGACGGACTCAAGGTTGCGCCAATGGTCATGGCAGCGAGATCCCCAAACGGGACTGTCGATACAGCGTAATCACTCCGCTTACCTAAGCGATGCAGTGCTCGCACAAACATAAATATACTGATAGCATGGCATAAGTACAGATCGTAATAAAACCTCAAACTAGTTTGTGGCCCCAAGAAATAAGACGGAATCAAGCTCGCACGGGGGTCCCATATACCTCCGGATGTGGATAGCGCGATAAATCAAGGAACAGGAATCAAGTACTGGGTCTTACGGGACACAAGTGAGCGGAAAAACCAAATAGCGAGATGTTGCTCACCGTGCCACTTTCTTTAGTTATCCCAACTACTCAAAGTTAAGTTGTTTAGGTACCTCATTATACAACAGACTCTCACAAACCCTACACATGCTGTTCTACGACTCGCATGGCTCAAACAACTCCTATAGTAGTGGCTCATGGGATGGAGGAACAAGCTTGGTGGGGTTTAAAAGTAAAGGCTATGCATACTTGGGATTCAATTTAATGCAATCGCGACTCAATGATGCAAGAATAAGATAGAGGCAATAGGTACTGTATGTATGCAAGCATGTGGTAGTGCTTGCCTGGTATCTCAGTTGAAGCAATGGACGGATCTGGGTAGTGCTCCTGGTTCTCTTGATACAACCCCTGCTCAGTGTCTATCCGAGAAAACCCAAAACAAACAAGGCCAACATGAATATAGAGCACAAGCATATGAATAAGATGCGTCAAGCAAACAATCATGCCATGATGAATGATGCACAATTTACATGGCAAGTAAAGTAGCATGGCATGGTGAGGTGTGGTGGACAAGAAAATATCAATTAAGTGGGTTTTAGTCATATTTCGTTGTCATAACAGTTGTTGTTCGCAATATATTTATATGATGCATGCTGCAATTGAAGTCAAGGATAGCATAAACAGAAAGGTCTCGTCGAGCTGATCATTTTAGACTACTTATTTGCCTAATTTGGATTTACCAAACAAAAGTTATGAATTAATGAAAACCCAGTGGCATTTGATGTAATTAACATAAGCTTGGAATTTTACTTGTGCAAAATACAAAATGGATGGCATATTTAGAATCCTCTCATTTTTCTGAATCAAAAACATATATTATTTGCCCAATTTGGAATTAGCATGTGAAAGTTATTAAAAATCTGAATAGAATTTAAATTTTGAAAATATTTAACAGATTTTGAATTTAAACAGCATCTGGGACGTTTATTACACAGCCTCTACTAGCCTCGAGTCGCAGCATGTGGGCCAGGATCCTCTCGCCCACACGCAGTGCTCGAACAAATCTGGACCGGGTTTATTAAACAAAACATCGGGTCCCTTTTTAGAAAACTATCACTGACGCTGACAACGAGCCCGGCTGGACCGCGGGTTGGTTAAACTAAAAGGCAGGGGGTTATCTGCTAAAAGAACTTGCGAGCGAGGGCGAGTACTGCGGGTTCCGCTCGTTCTTCTTGGGGCCTTTAGAAAAGGGCACCGCCACGACAGTGGCCCTCGGGGACTGCGGGTTGAGCAAAAGAAACGACCAGGGGGTTTTGTGCAAGACGACGCCCGTGGCCACTGTGGATATTCCTCGCAGCGTCGACGCGCGGCGCCTTGGCGCAGGGGGCTCAACACTGGCGTTGCGGGCGCTGACGCCGGAGCGCTACTGGGTCGGACTTGGTCCGGAGGTGGACGGGCCTAGGTAGGCTTACGCGCCAGCGGCGAGGCCGACGCCGCTGCTTCCACCGTGCTCGTGAGGGTGCTCGACGACGGACCGCGCAAACCAGAAGCGAACCAGAGGGAAGATGTCCGAGGCTCGTGGGCTCACCGCGGGCTCGGCGTGGCGTGGTCGGGAGTGGCGATCACGGCCAAGCTCGCAGACCGGGAGAGCTAGGGTTTTCGGGCGCGGGCGGTCTGGCGGGCGCGGTCCGTCTCCTCCTCGACGGCGTGCGCAGGCGTGGCGTCCGGGCTCGCCTGGTTCTCTCGGCCACTGCAGCAGATTCCGGTTAGATAGACGGGGCAGGCGTGGGCGAGAGGAAGTTGGGGAAGAAAAGGGGAAGAGGCAGGGTGCTTGCGGTAGATCTGGGGAGGCTCTGGGAGAGGACAGAGAGGGGAAGGGGTAGATAAGATCGACAGGGGGAGGCTGGTTGCGTGGGGGGAGGGGTTAGCTGCGAGGGTGGCGTTGGTCACCTCCCTGTTCACGTGCTCGGCATGGGGGGTCCAGGGATGGCGTGGTAGCGCTGGAAGGAAGGGAGACTGGCAGTGGCCCCGGGCGCCTGTGAGGCAGCAGTGGGGTAGGGCTGGGCAGGTCCTGGCCAAGAGGAGAAAGAGGAAGGGGAACACTGGCTAGGTTGGGAGCTAGGAGAGAGAGGGCATGGTCGTGGTGGGGGTAGCTAGGAGGGTCCCGTCCGTGTGGGGCATGTAGGGTGCTGGGGTGGGGCGCATGGTAGGTAGAGAGAGGTGAGAGGGACATGGGGCATGGGAACATGCTAGATAGGAAAGGGTGGTACTAAGGTTTGTTTAGGTAGATGAAGATTAGAGTTTGCTTAGAGAAAAAGGGTAGATGGTGTGGGGTTGGGTTTTGGGTTTTGTTAGAGGAAGGTGTAGTATAGGGTTTAGTTTTAGGATAGATATAAAATAGGGTTTAGTTTTAGGGGGATGTTGATTAGAGGGGGAAGGTAGCCTAGGGTTTAGGTTTAGCTAGAGGACAGATGGCAAGAGTGGGACTAGGGTTTTGCTAAAAGAGGTAAGAAAAGATGGAGGGGTGCTAACTTGCTCAAGCATGCTTCAAGTACAAGCTCTAAACAAGCTCAAGCAAGAAAAAGGAGGGAGAGGGGGAGAAAGATGGCCATATGGTGGTGGGGTTTTACTTTAGTTCATGCATGATCCAAGATAATGGCCAAGCATGATCCAAGAGAGAGGGGAGGGTTTTCTGGTTGGGCATGCCCATTAGCACATGTGGGTGCATGGGGTAAGCTAGAGGGGAGAGGGCTAGGGTTGATACTCACAAAACAAGATCAAACAAAGAGGAAAGGATCCATTTAGAAAACAAGCAAAAACCAAATGCTAGGGCAAAGGTGGCTATTGCATGGCCCATGCAGAATAATTAATGCCACAATTATCCTTGTGAGAACAAGGATATTAATATGGCACTATTCATCTTCCTTCCAAAATGTGGACAAGGCCAAGCAAAGATCAAGGGTGGATCCAACCAACAACATGGCTAGGGATAACTCAATAAAAAGCCAAGCCCATATTATTGGATGGTGGAATTATAAGGTGGTGAAAGATAAGGTGGTGGAGTCCAAAAGAGAGATGCCCCCAACTCAACTTGGGCATTTAACAATTTATTAAGAACCAAATACAATATCAAGAGGCAACCACAATTAATCATGCACATGAGATAAGAAGCAAACAAGAAAAAGGTTTTATATGATGCTCAAATGCAAGGGAACATGATAACATGAGCATGATGTGGTGATGATGCAACAATTATATGTTGGAAGCGGCCCATTTTATTATTATAACTAGTAGCATTACAGGGGTTAGACAACTGGGATGCTACAACTCTCCCCCACTAAACAGGAATCTCGCCCCGAGATTCTAGGAAGAAGAAGAAGACACAAAGAGAGAAGGATGGTTGGCACGGAGGTCATCTTCACGCTCCCATGTTGCTTCATCAATGTAATGGTGTGACCATGCACCTTGCAAAACTTGATGGACTTGTTGCGGCGTCCTTCTCGCGATCTCAAGGATTTTGATGGGGTGTTCTGATAAGAGAGATCTTCTTGGAGGTCGATTAGCTCATGATCCACGGTCTTGCCGGGTCTTTGAAGCACTTCTTGAGGAGAGATGTGGAAAACATCATGGACTTTGAGTTTTTCCTAAGCTCCAAGGCATAAGCAACTTCTCCTCTTCTACCACGATCTTGAAAGGACCGATGTATCTAGGAGCCAACTTTCCTTTGATACCGGGCGGTGTTCCTCTCATGGGAGTGACACGAAGGTAGACGAGATCACCAGGCATATACCATATCTGTGTGCTTCGTCATAGTTGCTCTTCCGACGACTTTGAGCAATCTTCGTTCTCCAATGATATGCACCTTCTCCTCCGCCTGAGTCACAATGTCGTGGCCAAACCAGATTCTTTCTCCGCACCGACCAACCAATCGGTGTTCGCACTTGCACCATAGAGTGCTTCAATGGTGCCATCTTCGACTTTTCCGAAGTCGTTGTTGTAGGAGAATTCGGCATATGGAAGGCATTCTTCCCACTTCATGCCAAAAGAGATGACGCAAGTTCAAGCATGTCCTCCAATCTGATTGATTCTCTCCACTTGTCCTTGAGACCGAGGGTGGTAAGCAGTTGAAGTTCAACTTCGCTCCCAAAGCTTTTTGGAAACTCTCCCGTAACTTGAGGTGAAGATGCTCCCACTTCGAACTGATTTCAAGTGGAACCCCATACAAAGAGACAATCCTGTTGATATAGAGCTCACCAACCAATTCCGTAAATTGTTTCTTTGATCGAAGAAGTGAGCCACTTTGAAAGCCTGCCGATGACAACAAAGATTGCATTGTTGCCCTTCGCGACCTTGGAAAGCCGTGATGAAGTCCATCTCTACTTTCTCCCATTTCCATTACGGAGGTTTCAATGGTCAGAGAAGACCAAATGGTTTCGATGGACAGCCTTCACTCATGCGTACATCACATTCGAGACGACTTGGCACAATACCTTTTAACCCAGTGCCACCAAGATTGTGTCTTCAAGTCCATGTACATCTTTGTGCTGCCAGATGGATAGAAAGGACCGAATCATGTGCCTCCTTGAGCAATTGATCTCGACCGGTAGTTGGGAACAAACATCCGTGATCAAAGAAGAGCGTGCTGATCATCAACATGGAAGGATTCATACTGGAGTGCCAAGCTTAGAGATGAGCTTTACGTGTGCGGATCACCACGCCGAGAACGAATCTGTTCTTCCAAGAGAGGAGTAGCCGAAGGTTCGTGAGATGCCCTTGTTCCACAATTTCCGTGTTCACCGACGGAATTCCTCGCACAAGAGAGGCCGCTCTTCTACCATGAGGTTGTTGACATATGCTTTACGGCTAAGCGATCCGCCATGACGCTTGCTTTGCTCGGGTGTAGTTGATGGTCACATCAAGTCATTGATTGCTTCAATCCATCTCCTTTGTCAAGATTGAGATCCGTTGAGTGAAGATATACTTCAAACTCTTATGGTCCGAGAAGATCTCACAACGTTACCAAGCAAGTAGTGCCTCCATAGCTTCAAAGCAAAGACCATCGCCGCTAGCTCGAGGTCATGTGTGGGATAGTTGACCTCATGCCTTCAACCGACGAGAGGCATAAGCAACCACTGCCTCTTGCATAAGGACCGCACCCAATCCTTGCAAAGAGGCATCGCAGAATATCCGAAGGGCTTAGATGTATCCGGAGGAACCAAGACTGGTGTGGAAGTGAGTTTCTCTTTGAGTGTCTCAAAACTCTCTTGACAAGGTGAGTCCACAGTACTTCTTGCCTTTCTTGAGGAGGTCGGTAAGAGGCTTTGCTATCTTCGAGAAGTTCGAACGGTTTAATTACAATAGCCAAGCCGAGAAAACTCCTCACCTCCTTGACATTAGCAGGAGGAAGCCATTCAACTATTGTCTTCACGGTTTCCGGGTTAACTGCAATGCCCTTGGCAGAGATAACGTGACCCAAATATGTTACTTCAGGTAGCCAGAACTCACACTTTGAGAACTTTGCATACAAGCGGTTCTCACGAAGCTTGTTGAGGACACACCGCAGGTGCTCTTCATGCTCCTCCTTGGACTTGGAATAGACCAGAATGTCATCCAGATATACCACCACAAACTTATCAAGGTACTCCATGAAAACGGAGTTCATCAGCCTCGAGAAGGTAGCAAAGGCAGGAGGCCGAAGACATGACCGTGTACTCATACAAGCCATAGCGAGTGGTGAAAGCTGTTTTGGGCACATCTTCTTTGCGAATCTTGATTTGGTGATAACCACTTCTCAAGTCCAGCTTAGAGAACACCACAGCCTCGCTAGCGATCAAATAGATCATTTATCCGAGGAAGAGGATATTTGTTCTTGATGGTTTTAGCATTGAGAGCCCGATAATCAACACATAGCCTATCGGTTCGCCACGCTTCTTCACAAAGATTGTTGGGCTACCCCAAGAAGAAGTGTCAGGTTGAATGAAACCCAACTTCTCTTGTTCATCAAGTTGTCGCTTGAGTTCAGCCAACTCGAAGGACCCATTTTATATGGCCTCTTGGAGATAGGAGCCCAGTGTTCAAGCTCAATCACGAATTCAACCTCGCGATCGGAGGCATACCCGCAACTCTTCAGAAAGACATCCGAACTCACGCACATCGGTACTTTCTCAATAGCTTCCATAGCATCATTATTCGAGCAGCCAAGGAATAGAGCTGGACACAGGAGTCGACTTGGAGAAAAGACTACATGGCCTTCGTGAATCTTCAGAGACACCGAAGGCTCAAAGACAATCGATCACAGCTGCATTTGCTGTCAACCAATCCATGCCCAAAATGACATCAATGTCAGAGTTGCCCAGAATAATCAAAGAAGCCAAGAATGAGGAACCACCAATCTCCACTTTGTTGCCATGACTGATCTTAGAAGCTGGCATTGTTGCTCCAGGAGAAAGAACCATTAACTTCTTGGGAAGAGGATCTGACGCTAACCCATTCTCATCGGCAAACTTTATAGAAACGAAAGAATGCGATGCACCAGAATCAAAGAGAACTCGTGCAGGAACTGAGTTAACTGAAAGCATACCCATGACAACTCCAGGTGCGAGCTCAGCTTGAGAGGCGTTGACGCAGTTAGCTCGAACAACCGCAGACCCGGGCTTAGTGTTGATGTTGAGAGCCCGAGGCGGTGGTGCACGAACCGAGGGAGAGCTTGTCGCAGATCTTGGCGGGGGTGGAGGGAGAGCTTTGTTCTTCATTGGACAGTTCCAGTTTTGATGTCCAGGATCTCCACACACGAAGCAAACACCAGCTGGACGTGGAGCAGAGTAGCCAGGGACTCCGCCAGCGCCTGTGGTAAGGGTTTGTAGCCTCGGGAGCCGCAGCGGTGAAGTTTGATGGCCTTGGCGCGTAAGTTGCGATTCTTGGTGGAGCCGGAGCGATCAGGTGTTAGGAACCCGACACGCCGCTTAGAAGGAGCTGCCATAATCGCCGAGCTTGACGATCCTGTTATGTTTCTTGGACTCTCGAACATCTGCCGCTTGCCTCCTCTTGTAGTGCCATGTGTCAAGCTCTAGGAAGGTTGCCGTCTTGCATGCGTGATTGCATACTTGATCGACGATTGAGCCCTTGCCTCGAACCTTTCGCCTCTTCTTGTCATCGACACTCATCACCACCATAGCGAGACAGATTCATGAAGTTCCTGATATAGGTGTTGACGTTATCATTTCCCTGTTTCAAGTTGAGGAAGGCGTCCTTCATCCTTTCCATCACAATCTCTGAGAGAAATTGCTCCTTGAAAGCTGCAGTGAACCTCTCCCAAGTTGGCTGGAACCCAGTGCCGCTTGCCTTCAAGTAATTCTCCCACCAGAGAGTTGCATCTCCCTTGAGAAGGTGAGTAGCACACTTGACCCACTCCTGCTCTGGAACATCAGCAGTCTCGAGCAGCCTTGAGATCTCACGCAGCCAATCGTCCGCATCAAGAGGTCGGTCAGACACATCAAACTGACGAGGACTAAACTTGAGGAAGCTCTTGATGTCGCCACGCTTGGGAGGTGGAGGAAGTGGAGTGAACTCGTTCCTTCGGACGCTCTCCTCAAAGCGCAGTTGGTTCTCTTGCATGGCTGCCAAAGCATTAGCTATGCTTGACAGTGCTGAGCCCAGTTCCGGAGTGATGTCCTCTTCAGTCCGGCGTGGGGGAGCCATCCTGTCATTGATATAAAACTCAAGTCAGTACTATAATGGAGAATGATAATAATCCAAAATAGTACCAAGATGGAATTAACCAAGATTAAAGGATACAATTAATTCGAGATGATATTAAAATATCAACAAAGTTCATAGCACCTAAAAGATATTAAGCATATCGCACACGATCGAAAAGGAGTGTGGTACACAAACATATCAAAGAAAAATTTTCCACAAATTTCGCATTAGAATACCAATAGATGCTAAAATTACTTAACTAATCAAGATTAGTGACTCTACCGATCCAATATACAAAAGAATGATACAAGTAGTGGTATGGTCGCGACTCCATCCCGCACTCAAATCATTACTCCGCATGAACAAGTGGAACACATATCCTAACCCCTTCTTCTCACGATTTAAACCTAAAGATTGATACTACGGAAACGAACACCCCAAACAAGATAGCGCCGGATACAAAAGGAAGATAGATTGCGTCGGTTTACAAAAGCTTTCGGTATGGAATGTACCAACTTGATAACCAAAGGCGATAAGATAACAACTTGGATGCAACAGACAAGGATTACACACACACACAACCTATGGTACTACGGAAACCCGAACACGTGAATCCTAGTTTGAACTTTGAGAAGAGAATTAAAACGCTGCACTTCCTTACCGTAAAAGGGTGGGAGGGTAAGAAGAAAATGAAGCCCTACTCTCGCTTTGTTTTTCCCTATATACATAACTACTAAAATATTTGCTAGATCGACAACGACTGCTTATTGAAACCTCAAGGTCGGGATGGCTCGATACCAATTGTAACTACCGTGAACTACGCCCTAGATACAAGCCTGGATGAAAGATAGCGGTTGAAATAGTACTGGGGCCCCAAAAGCCACTCACCGGTAGTCCTTTCAGACGTCCCATCCGCTAACCTCTCAACGGGAACCAGACGGGCGTAGTCGGCGAAGGGATCAACTACGTACACAAGTGGGTATGTACGCAAGCCACCATACAAGAGTACATCACAGCCATCCCATCTAGAAAGAAATGAAATATATAGCAACGCCATACGGCAAGATTCAAATGACCTAGATAGATCTATATTTTAGGATAACTCCTCATACAACACATCACGAGTATCATGCGGAAGCGCAAAGTAATCCGAGTACGGATAAGAAGCAAATCGGCATAAGATGCCATAGAAATAAGCACATCCCAACTACAGGTCTCACGGATCCCCGTTCCCGGAATCTCTACACCGAACGATCGTTGCCCACATCATCGGCTTCTTCCACCCAGTATCCGTCCTGAGAAGGTACCTGTTCATCTGAATCAAGAATTTATCGTGTGAGACCCTAAGGGTACTCAGCAAGTCTTAATGCCTCTAAAGGGGACACAACCTGGGGTGACGCAATTGCAGCAAAAGATAAACCCTAGCAATTCTACAGATAAACGCTAACCATCCGCCTAACCAATGATAGACGGATGTCCGTGAATTTAAGTACAACAGTTATAGTGGTAATCTCATCCGATCCATCCTCCTCCCTGCTTACCAACAAGGAAGCGGACGAACAACCCCCCATCCGTTGGCAATTTTATTAACCATTCCATGAATGTTTCACTAATTACTAGTCAAGTTACTTAGTCAAATTAAGGCGGTACTTTAGTTATGCTTGTCTATGATCGAGAAACTGTGCTCCAAGTCGTCCATATCCGCGGACACGGCTTTCAGAAAGTTTTACCCGCCGGTGCACCAATAGCAACACACGCCGATCAACCTCGAAAAACCAAATCAAAACCCAACGAGGCTTTCACGACCGAACAATCACAAGATTCAGAATATTTCGGGGCCACCCTTGAGTATACCCAACGGTAAGCAAGCTTCGAGACGGACTCAAGGTTGCGCTAATGGTCAGAAGCGACAGATCCCAAACGGGACTGCTGACATGCAGAATCACTCGCTTACCTAAATAAAGACAAAGCTATTCGCACAAACATAAATATACAAGAGCATGGCATAAGTACAGATCGTAATAAAACCTCAAACTAGTTTGTGGCCCCAAGAAATAAGACGGAATCAAGCTCGCATGGGGGGTCCCATATACCTCCGGATGTGGATAGCGCGATAAATCAAGGAACAGGAATCAAGTACTCGGGGTCTTACGGGACACAAGTGAGCAGGAAAACCAAATAGCGTATGTTGCTCACCGGTGCCACTTTCTTTAGTTATCCCGTAACTACTCAAAGTTAAGTTGTTTAGGTACCTCGTTATTCAACAGACTCACAAACCCTACACATGTTGTTTCACGACTGCATGGCTCAAACAACTCCTATAGTAGTGGCTCATGGGATGGAGGAACAAGCTTGGTGGGGTTTAAAAGTAAAGGCTATGCATACTTGGGATTCATTTTAATGCAATCGCGACTCAATGATGCAAGAATAAGATAGAGGCAATAGGTACTGTATGTATGCAAGCATGTGGTAGTGCTTGCCTGGTATCTCAGTTGAAGCAATGGACGGATCTGGGTAGTGCTCGGTTCTCTTGATACAACCCCCGCCGGTTCATCCGAGAAAAACCAAACAAACAAGGCCAACATGAATATAGAGCACAAGCATATGAATAAGATGCGTCAAGCAAACAATCATGCCATGATGAATGATGCACAATTTACATGGCAAGTAAAGTAGCATGGCATGGTGAGGTGTGGTGGACAAGAAAATATCAATTAAGTGGGTTTTAGTCATATTTCGTTGTCATAACAGTTGTTGTTCGCAATATATTTATATGATGCATGCTGCAATTGAAGTCAAGGATAGCATAAACAGAAAGGTCTCGTCGAGATGATCATTTTAGACTACTTATTTGCCTAATTTGGATTTACCAAACAAAAGTTATGAATTAATGAAAACCCAGTGGCATTTGATGTAATTAACATAAGCTTGGAATTTTACTTGTGCAAAATACAAAATGGATGGCATATTTAGAATCCTCTCATTTTTCTGAATCAAAAACATATATTATTTGCCCAATTTGGAATTAGCATGTGAAAGTTATTAAAAATCTGAATAGAATTTAAATTTTGAAAATATTTAACAGATTTTGAATTTAAACAGCATCTGGGACGTTTATTACACAGCCTCTACTAGCCTGAGTCGCAGACAGGTGGGCCAGGGATCCTCTGGCCCACACGCCAGTGCCTGGAACAAATCTGGACCGCGGGTTTATTAAACAAAACATCGGGTCCCTTTTTAGAAAACTATCACTGACGCTGACAACGGGCCCGGCTGGACCGCGGGTTGGTTAAACTAAAAGGCAGGGGGTTATCTGCTAAAAGAACTTGCGAGCGAGGGGGAGGACTGCGGGTTCCGCTCTGGTTCTTGCGGGGGCCCTTTTAGAAAAGGGGCACCGCCGCTGACAGGTGGCCCTCGGGGACTGCGGGTTGAGCAAAAGAAACGGCCAGGGGGTTTTGTGCAAGACGACGTGGCCATCGTGGATCTTCCTCGCAGTGCCGACGCGCGCGGGCGCTGGCGCAGTGGGGCTCGAACTGGGGCGTTATGGCTTGACGCGGAGCGCCGCTACTGGCCGGACTTGGTCTTTGCCGAGGTTGGACGGGCCTAGGTAGGCTTACGCCTTGCAGCGAGTTGTCGACGCTGTCGTTTCCACCGTGCTCGTGAGGGTGCTCGGCACGGGACCGCGCAAACCGTGAAGCGAACCAGAGAGGGAAGATGTCTGGAGGCTCGTGGGCTCACCGCGGGGTGGCGTGGTCGGCGTGGCGCGGGGAGGGCGATCACCAATGGCTTCATGGATCGGAGAGCTAGGGTTTCCTCGGGCGCCGGGCGAGCTGCGGTCCGCCTCCTCCTCGATGGCGCGCAGCGTGGCGCCGGGCTCGCCGAGCCTCCTCGGCCACTCGCAGCAGTACTCCTCCGGTTAGATCGACGGGGGCAGGGGGTAGCTGGCGTGGGCGGCGAGAGGGAGTTGGGGAAGAAAAGGGGGAGAGGCAGGGTGCTTGCGGGTAGATCTGGGGAGGCTCTGGGAGAGGCCAGAGAGGGGAAGGGGTAGATAAGATCGACAGGGGGAGGCTGGTTGCGTGGGGGGAGGGGTTAGCTGCGAGGGTGGCGTTGGTCACCTCCCTGTTCACGTGCTCGGCATGGGGGGTCCAGGGATGGCGTGGTAGCGCTGGGAAGGGAAGGGGAGACTGGCAGGTGGCCCTGGGGCGCTTCGGTGAGGCAGGCAGGTGGGGTAGGGCGCTGGGCAGGTCCTGGCCAAGAGGGGAGAAAGAGGGAAGGGGAACACTCGGCTAGGTTGGGAGCTAGGGTAGGAGAGAGGGGCATGGTCGTGTGGGGGTAGCTAGGAGGGGTCCTGGTCGTGTGGGGCATGTAGGGTGCTGGGGTGGGGCGCATGGTAGGTAGAGAGAGGTGAGAGGGACATGGGGCATGGGAACATGCTAGATAGGAAAGGGTGGTACTAAGGTTTGTTTAGGTAGATGAAGATTAGAGTTTGCTTAGAGAAAAAGGGTAGATGGTGTGGGGTTGGGTTTTGGGTTTTGTTAGAGGAAGGTGTAGTATAGGGTTTAGTTTTAGGATAGATATAAAATAGGGTTTAGTTTTAGGGGGATGTTGATTAGAGGGGGAAGTTAGCCTAGGGTTTAGGTTTAGCTAGAGGACAGATGGCAAGAGTGGGACTAGGGTTTTTCTAAAAGAGGTAAGGAAAGATGGAGGGGTGCTAACTTGCTCAAGCATGCTTCAAGTACAAGCTCTAAACAAGCTCAAGCAAGAAAAAGGAGGGAGAGGGGGAGAAAGATGGCCATATGGTGGTGGGGTTTTACTTTAGTTCATGCATGATCCAAGATAATGGCCAAGCATGATCCAAGAGAGAGGGGAGGGTTTTCTGGTTGGGCATGCCCATTAGCACATGTGGGTGCATGGGGTAAGCTAGAGGGGAGAGGCTAGGTTGATACTCACAAAACAAGATCAAACAAAGAGGAAAGGATCCATTTAGAAAACAAGCAAAACCAAATGCTAGGGCAAGGTGGCTATTGCATGGCCCATGCAGAATAATTAATGCCACAATTATCCTTGTGAGAACAAGGATATTAATATGGCACTATTCATCTTCCTTCCAAAATGTGGACAAGGCCAAGCAAAGATCAAGGGTGGATCCAACCAACAACATGGCTAGGGATAACTCAATAAAAAGCCAAGCCCATATTATTGGATGGTGGAATTATAAGGTGGTGAAAGATAAGGTGGTGGAGTCCAAAAGAGAGATGCCCCCAACTCAACTTGGGCATTTAACAATTTATTAAGAACCAAATACAATATCAAGAGGCAACCACAATTAATCATGCACATGAGATAAGAAGCAAACAAGAAAAAGGTTTTATATGATGCTCAAATGCAAGGGAACATGATGACATGAGCATGATGTGGTGATGATGCAACAATTATATGTTGGAAGCGGCCCATTTTATTATTATAACTAGTAGCATTACAGGGGTTAGACATCTCAAATCTCTTTGTTCCAAGTGGCTGCACTTGAAGCTTCTCAACATTTGACATCTCAAATCTCTTTGTTCCGGGTGGCCATCCACAAGTGAGATACATAAGGTCAACCATAGACATGGGCCTTGTGAACCACTCAACCAAAATCCACCAAGCAATTACCATTCCACCCAGGTGATTCATTAACTTAGTTGTTTTATTAAACAAAAACACAAGTCCTCAGACTTAGAAATTTTCCATAGTGTGAATATATTTCCACCCTTGTTTTCTATTAGCTAAGCTAAGCAATGATAGTAGTAGGTATCTTGACTTAGGAATTTCTACTAAGGTTTTATCTACTAGGATCCTATAGCAAGGTTTATACTTAGCAAAATTCCATGCAAGTTTTACTTAGAGAAAATCACTAATGCATAGTGAAAGTAATGGGACAAAGTATGAAGCATCACTTGCCTTTTTTTGGTAGAGGGTATAGGTTCACTCCTTGTCCTTGCAACAATCACACTCTTCAAGTCACTACAATTCAATCAAGCAAGGCACCAACTCAATCTACCAATCAAGCAAAGCATCACATAAAATGACAAAGTCAAAGTAATGCTTGCAAGCATTCCAAGCTTTGTTTTGTTTTGAAAAGTGGTTCCTAATGGGTCATAATCATTTGAAAACACCTAATGGTCATTTTGTAAAGTGGCAAAGTCATTTGCAAAAGGTTTCATTTCATAAACCATTTTCAAAACAAAGTATCATTTTATGTGGTGTAAAAATATTTTTACTAAGGCATTAATCTCTGGGGTTCACAAAATATGTTTTCAAACCACAAAACTTAATATTTGGGGTCAGAGAGTTTAAAACAAAACATTTTCCAAAGGTTTTCCTTCAAAACCATTTTCAATAAATAAACCACATTTCTATTTGACTAGAAATGGTTTTAAATCAAAGAATCATTATTTTGTTTCACCAAATTCATTTTTGAATCCACAAAGTGCTTCCTAATGTTAGTAGGTTCAACTCACACCATTTGCCAAAGATTTTATCCCAAATTCATTTTTAAACAATTTTCACAACCTTAACAAGCAATCAAAAGTTTCTGCAAAAACCAACAAGTTAACATATACTATTTACTAAACCAATGGCATGGTTGGCTAGGGCTTGTTCCACTGATTCCAATGATACCAAATTTGCAATTTTTGGACGTGTGGATCAAAAGTTACAGGGTTTTCTAATTGCAAGTTAAATCTGTTTTTCAAATTCTGTTTTAAACAGAACTGGCCACGCGTCGCTATTTCACTGGTCGATACCGGTTCGGCCGGATCGGATCTGTGGTGCGTTGGATCTAACAGATCGCACGGTTCAGAAAGCGTACCCCTTCGCGGCTTAAGTGATCTATCGCAAGCGTCGGATCAAGATCCTACAGTGCTAGCGTGCTTGACCATTTGCGAGCGGCGCCGACGGTGGCTAGCGACGGCGACGGTCAGACAGTGGTGGCGCTGGTGAAACAGGAAGTGAGGGAGGAGGGGAAGGTGCTCACCACGTTCGCAAAGGCTGAGGAAGCTCGACGTGGTCTCCTTGGGTCAAGGGGCGCTCTGTCGTGGCGGTAATCGCTCGCCGGAGTTGCTCTTGGCGTCAGATGGTCCTCCTCGTGGTCGGGGTGGGTGCTACCGATCGCAAGGAAGCAAACTGAGGATACGGTTAGACGCGCTAGGACATGGTGTAGGCGTGTGCATGAACGATAGGAAGAGGGGCGGCCGGAAAGTACCTGTGGGGCTCGTCGGAGTTGGAGCGGACGCTGCTCGTTGAGCTTGTTGCGACGTTGTTCGGGCGCCCATCGTATGGGTGGTACGGGAAGAAGTGTCTGGGAGTGGGGAGTCTCCTAGTGTGCTCAGGGAGGCACGGGGCGGTGTTGAGTCGCCGGAATCGGCACCGGAGTGTCGTCGGAACAGAGGGAGTGCCAAGCCAAATTGAGGCAGCCTCGGGGCAGAGAGGGAGTGGCGACAGAGGGGAAAGGAGGAGAAGACGCTGGCGTTTTAACGTGCATGGTCAAGGCGCGTAATGGTGGCCGCGTTAAGACGAATTAAGACCGCGGAATCACTGCAGGAAACGGCGACGAGGGGAGGAAGAACAGGTCGCGCGGGTGGAAACGACGACAACGTTTGTGGAGCCTACCTGGCAGTGAGGGGAGAGAGAGGGTTTGGGGCCACCAGTCATTCACTGCACGGGTCAGGAAACGAGTGCGAATCGTTTTTCATCGGGGAGGGAAAGCTGGGCTGTTTGCTGGGCCTAGTTGGGCTTCTTGGTTGGGTTGAGTCTGGCTTCTATTTTTTTTCTTCCAAAATGTTTTCCCTTTTCTGTTCTCATTTTCTGTTTTGAAAACCAAACAACAAATCAAACAAACAAAACAAATCAAACAATCAACAAACTTTTTATTTGGATTTGGTTCTGTTTAACACATAAACCAAATTTCAAAATGAAATAATATTTTAAAACTTTTTAGGTTCCATTTATTAATTAAATAAAATGGACCATGGTTTATTAATCAAATAGGGTTTGATTTATTTAATAAAAACTCCATTTGAAAACCAAATATTTTCAAAACCAAATCAGTAGGTTTTATTTGAAAATAAAAGATATTTGGAAATCTTGTTTAAAACAAAATAACATTTTTATTTTAGGTTCCATTAATAATTAAATAGAATGGACCTTAGTTATTAAATCAAATAGGATTTGTTTTAATAAAATCTTTATTTTTAAAACTAAAATAAAACCAAAAACACTTCAGTAGGTTTTATTTGAGAATATAAAATACTTGGAAAACTTATTTAAAATAAATAAATAAGTTTTAGTGTTTGTTTAAAATGGGAAAAGCCATTACTTAAATAAAATTGGATATTAAATCCTTATTATTTTATTTAAATAAGCCTTTACTAATTTTAATCAAAACAAAACATTTTATTTCAAAATATTGGCAAAGGTTTAATTTGGCTTTATAAAATAATCTTTATTTATAAATCCACCTTTTCTTTTAAAAACAAAATCTTTTATTAAAAGATCCAAAAATAGTAATTTTAAATATTTTGAAGTTTCTTGTTTATTTAACTTTTCAAATCCCTTTGGGATTTTATTTGGTCCAAATAGGTTTTGAAAGTTTCCAAATGGATTCAAAAAGTTTCTTCTCACCCTGAAATTCAACAAAGTTTTATTTTATTCATTTATTTTTCACATAACAAGATTTGGAAAATCTTGGGATGTGACATGCCCAAGGCATCCCCTTCTTCATTAACAAAAATATCAGGTTTTATTTTATGATACTTTATTTGTTGCTTTATGAACTATGTGTTGTTCTTGGAGCATATTTGTTTTTGTTTTGTTTTCTGCAATAAGTTGGTTGGACCCCATCACACTTATTTTTGGAGAAGTCACACCCAGTTCTTCATTGCCTAGAACACTAATTTTCACTCTTATTGTTCTATGAGTGTTCTCTTTTGCTAGCATTGCATTTAGCTTTAGTTTTCTTATTTTTGCTTAGAACTTTTTAGTTCTTATTTGTAGTTAGGTGAGACATGCTCTCTGGTCTTTATTGATTATTATCTTTGTGAGTTGTTTCAAATAAGTTGATTGGTATTGGAAAAGAGTAGAATGTTTCATGCTTATGGTGGTACAAAAAGGAGCTTGTTTTGACTGTGACTTAGACTTTATCATGTCATGTTAGATGTTTCTTTGACCATATGCTTAGTGATTATTGTTGTAACATGATTTCTTTCAAACAATTGAGATTGGTTAATGTGCCATGAAAGAATCATGTGATTTTTAGCATACAAAAGCATAATATTGTGGTATTCTCCTTTGATGCTTTATTTGGGTTGACTTGGCACATGCTTACACCATGTTATGACTATGAACCAGTCACCTTAGCCTCTATGATCATTTAGTTTTTGACTTGTGATATCACTTTATGCTTTGATTAATAATGTTTTGTCGCCATGCATGATTATGGCCATTATTGCTCTCTTAGTTGGTCGCTCTCAGTCTTTTGCTAGCCTCCACCTGTACTGAGTATGAGCTCTACTCGTGCATCCAATTCCCAAGAAACCAAGTTATTCCAAAGAGTCCACTATAAACTCCTATGTATGGTGTGTTACACCATTCCAAGTATATTCATGTGTTCATTTATCTTCCAAATTAAATTTTTATTATGTGAAAATTAGTAATTAAAGCTCTCACGAACTTGAAGGCACATTTTATTTCTTGCACTTGATGACCCACAAGTATAGAGGGTGTATCGTAGTACTTTCGATAAATAGGAGTGTCGATCCCAACGAGGAGCAGAAGGTGCTGACTAGTGGTATGGAGCAGGAAATCTCTATAAATACTTAGCAAACGGATTTTTAGTGATTTTCTGATAAGACAACTAAACAAAGAGCAAGTAATAAAGAACAAACAAACCAAGTGGCCCAATCCTTTCTTAGCAAAGTACAAACGTTCTCGAGGACACATGGGAATTCTGTCAAGTGCTTTCGCTTCAAATAGCTTAGTACTCTTCTTTGGTGTTGTAAGTGTTGTGTGGGCGAACCTGTGCTAATGTACTGACCTTACTTGAACTAATACATACTTGTGATTAAACCCCCTGCAAACATCCGTAACTACAGGAAAGTAATTAAGATATAAACCTAACCACATCCTTAAACTCCGAGATCCTACGCTCCCTTATGCAATGGTGTCCTAACAGGGGTTCAGGTTTCTATCACTCCGACAACCCCAGAATTAGTATCCAAATACACAATGCATTTGTAACATCCCCTAAATTCATATTTCAAATCTCATTCTTATCATCCTTGCATTAATCATCATTTAGGGATTTCTCAAAAACATTTCAGAAAACAAAAACTTTTGGTGTCATGATTTTATGTGGACAGACTTATTTTAAATGGCCAACACCACTTGTAAGTTTGATTGTTGTAAACCTGGAAGGTTGCCTTCTATGAGCATAGAATTTAAGTGTAGATTTAAAACCAAATTTTTCAAATGGAAATGGGTTTAAAAAACCATCTTTTTAATTTTTTAAAAACCAAGTGCCTAGCCTGTGATATTTTGATCCCCAAGTTTGACCAATCCTTTACAAAGCTACCCCATGGATATATGACCATTTTTGAGACTATTGCTCACTACAAAAATCCCAGAAAAATTTGAATTCAAATTGAACTTGATTTCATTTGAAAATCTACCCATAAAATCAAAATAGAAAAGGAAAAAGAAATAAACAAAGGAAAAGGCCACGCCAGTTTTAGGCCCAAAGATCGAATCGAGCCCAACTAGCCCACTGGGGTTTCTTTTTCTTTTCACGCTGAAAGACGCAACTGTCACGGCAGACGGCCCACACTCACAAGACATCGCCGACGAAGCGGCCCGCCCACGCTGTCATCGTCTTCCCCAACCGCGCCCGCTCACGCCGCAACGCAACACGCCGGTAATGGCGCGGCATAAATGGGCATTAATCCGCGGGCGTTTCCTGTCGAGGCACCGACTATAAGATCCCCACCTCCTAGCGACTATTTCCCCCCAGTCAATTCTGCTTCCACGCCACCAGGCTGCCCACGACTCACCCAACAACGCCGTAGACAGAGCTTGCTCCGGCGAACGATTCCGGTGAGAACCGTGCGCCCCTTCCTCTCTGATTCGTTTGAGCCGCTTCGCAATCTTCTTGCGCACCTCCTGACCCCACCCGTTCATCCTGTACTGCCCCAGGTCGCCGTTTCCGCTCGACGCCGTAAGCATCTGACGACCACCTCAACTCCGGCGACCAAATTCCGTAAGTTCCGTGCGCCCCTTCACTTCTGACTCACACTAGATTGTTCGCCACGGTCTTGCGCATATCCTAAACCCCCTGGCTTATGTTAGGGCGACGCGGAACCTCGGCAACGACGCCGACAACAACCACCCGACGCCGTGCACGACTCCGACGAGCTCTATCAGCCACATCCGAGCGCCCCTCCGCAAACCAGTACCACGTCGAGCTTCAGCACGCCTTGGCGGATCTGGTAAGCACCTTCCTGCTTCCTGGAGCGATGTAGAACGTCGGCGCCGCCGTAGTCAGACGCGCCGCCGCCAGTTAACGCCGCTAGCGCCGCCTGAGTATGGTTAGGGTGATTGGGAACGTTGGATCTAGATCCTGCGATGTAGATTAGAAAGAGGACGAAGAGGTACGTGCGCATCTGAGCTGCCAGATCCCACTTAGATCGTGCGGTCCGCAGGACCCGATCCAACCGAAGCGGTACGCACCAATAGGGACGGGACACGTGGCAAGTGTTAGAACTAAAAACAGATTTTAAATCAGAATTTGATCCAAATTTCAAATGCTAATAACTTTTGATTGCCACGTTAGAATTTTGCAAACTTTATACCGTTGGATTAAGTGAAACAAGACCTTTCTGAATATCCAATGTGTTTAACATATAGTAACAGTTAAAATGACTTTATTTGTAGAAACATGTTTAGGGCTATTTTTAGTATAGATTTATTTTGATAAATTGTATTAGTGCCAAATAAGTTTAGTTGGCAAAGTTGTGAATTGTTATGTTTTTGTATACATGTGCATGCTGGGTAGAATTTTCAAAATCACCACTTGGTAAAATCTTGCATGCATGCATTCATATTATTTTTGATTGAATATAATTGTGTGTAATTGTATGCTATAATTTTTGTGTAGATTTTGCTAGTGATTGTGATTATGAAGAGTGCAACTCTCCCCACTACCAAGGCAAGTGATATCTTCATGAATATTTCTATCCTATGTTTTGTACTAGAATTAGATGTTTTGCTAAGTCTTGCATGCTAATTTTACCTAAGGCTAAGTTGGGAAATCCTAAGTAGTGTAGAATTGTAAAATTGCTAGGGAATTTTTCCTGAGTTAAGTTATCTTATCATGCTTAGCCTAGCTATTTAGCAAACAAGGGTTGGTGAAAATCTATACTTACTATGATGAAAATATTTCTAAGTCATGAGACTTATGCTTTCCTAATAAAACAACTAAGTCAAATGAACCTCCTGGGTGGAATGGAAGGATTGGGTTATGTTGAGTGGTTACACAAGGCCATGGACTTGGGTTGTGTATCTCACTTGTGGTATGCCACCCAGGCACAAAGGGATTTGGAGGCCAAGTGTTGAGAAAGCTTACAGTGCAACCACTTGGCAATATGGGCTCTGCCTTGATCATATAGGTTGCTAGAACTTAGTCATTTGGACAGTTGGTGGTAGTTGGGATGATAGGTTGGAACACATCCATTTGACTAAGGAAAGGCTTCTGAAAGGTCCTGTCTTGGGAAACCAAGTCTGGTGGGGAAAGTGCACAACCTCTGCAGATGGAAAATCTAAGTACTTAGCCTTGTCCAAGGCAATGGACAACTTGAGCATCAAGACATGGAAGCTACAAGAATCTCATCACTCCAACTCCTAAGTAAAATTTGTGGGAGAACAAGGGTGAAGGACCCCAATGTCTATTGGTGGTTTCTTGGGAAATTTTTGATAAAGAAAAACTTAGTGATTTCAACTAATAGGTAAAACCTATTTTCAAGCAAAGCAAGCCAAGCTACACTTAGCCAAAATGCATATAGTAATATAGTCCACTAAAAATATACTAAGGTATCACTTGCCAATACTATTCCAAAGTATTGACCCTCGTGGTCAGAACTTGTGATGTTGCAGTTACTCCGATGATGAGTAGGAGTCATGAGTCTACACTCAACATGCTTGCCTGTGGCACATGAAGATGAAGACTTATGTTTATTTACTTATTCCTTAAACTCTTGTATTAGGCCTATGGCCCTGAGTTGTAAAAGACTATGTTTTAACTCTGGAATGAATGTAATAAACGACCTTTGTATCTATGTACTTCATCTTAAACTGTGGATGCTAGCATTGATCCAGGGACTAGCATTGCAATCACAGGGATCCTTTCCTTTATAAAGGTGGGGTCTAACAGATGGTATCAGAGCCAGGTTGCCTGTGGGATTATGACCCTAGATTTGGAAAACCACTAAGGAAAAGTTTCAACTACTTCTACACTTGTCTATTCTTCTCGTAAAACTTTTCTAATGTTTTCATTCTCAACTCCATTTGTAGATGAACTCCATCAAAGAAGCCGTGAAGAAAGGACCACTCATGACCATGACCTTGGAGTGTGAAACTGAGTTTCCCAAGATTCTCAAGGACCTCATGGTGGCAATGGAAGCACATGGATCAGCTATTTACAAAGGCTTTCCAGTAATGGATGAAGGAGTGGAGTATTGGTGGGTGCAACTTCACTTGTACAAAAACAAGGAAGACAACCACAAAGAAAGGGGATTCTGCATGTACACCAACACTGTAATGCACACTACATTCTTTGAGTCAGCTAGAGATGCAGCTTGGAAGACTATCAAAGAACTAAGTGCTAGAGTCAAGTGCAGAATGCTCAACCTCCAAAGGGACTTAGAGAAAGAGAAGGAACTTACCCAAGAGTTGGAAGCTACCAACCAAAAGTTAAGGGGAGATATAATAGACTTAGTGATGGAATCATGTGAACAAGATAGGTGGATTGCCTCTAGGAACATTGTGATAGCCACCAGATCCAGTGAGATAGGATTGTGAGCACACTTCGTTAGTTGGACCACCATCTATCACCTTATTTTCCAAAAATGATACCTTAAATAAGTTTGAATCTTGATTGATGTAATGGACTTATGTATGCATGACTTGTGTGATGTTTGTGTTCCATGGATATGTATGAATGTTTGTCTTGATTATCTTAAATTGTGTTGTTCTAACTTTTTCAATCTTATAAATTAGATGCCTATTACCATCAGCACTGTTGAGGAGCTCCAGGTTACCCGTTTTGGCCCCCGTATCGTTGATCTTACCACTTTGCTCGATCTTCCTCTTCCCACCATCACGGTGTACCCACTCACCAAGTTCGAAAGGAAGGACCTCTGGGGCTTCAAGGTGAACCAGCCCGGACGCCAGACAGAGCCCACTACGGAGGCCATCGTCTTCAAACTGATGCATGAAGACAGGGAGAGAGGCATGGAGGTAGTCATGCAGGACCTGATAGGACGCTCATAGCCGTCACCCCGACAGTTAGGGCACTCACCCCACGCCTTCTAAGACGTGATGTTGATGGAGAGTCCATCGTTTTGAGGACGACTCGAGGGACGCGGCAGAGCTGATACGTCTCTATCTCCAGGACTTAGAGTCTCTCCTCAGGCACGTGGACACGGACAGGACGAACGTCATGCTCAGCAATGACGAGCTTCAGGTGCAGCTTCGCGAGAAGGACAAGCTTTTTGCACAGCAGGATGAGATGATCAAGGAAATGGAGACAAAGTTCGAGGCCCAGGACCGCAAGTTCAAGAGTCAGGAGAAACGCGTCCAGGATAGGAACAAGAAGATCCGGGACATGACTGAGGAACTGAAGTCCAAGGATTTCGAGCTAGAGCAGCAGCAGATGGTTATTGAGAGGCTTCGCTCCTAGAAGAGGGCTCTCAAGGCCAAGGTCGATTCCTTGACCACTACGATTGAGGAGAACAAGACCACGATGGAGAACGCAGGTCTTACCTTCGTCGAGGAAGAGATTGATGCTGATGAGTAGACTTGACTACTCGTTTATCTTTTATGTTCGTACTCGTTATTTGTGAACTCGTTATTGGACCATCCGACATGTGGATGGCTTGCCACTTGTGTGTTTTATTTCATGAACTTATCATCTGGTTGTTGAACTTTTATTCTTATGTTGCATGTTATGTGATTTGCTTGTGATGTATTGTGCATAAAACATCTATGGGTATCTCATTCTTATCTATTTGAACAAACCACAGATGCCTCCCCGTCGCGCAAACCCCAACCCCAACAACATCACCCCGGAAATGCAACAAATGATGAATGCGCAAACACAGCTTATGCAGATGATGACAACATTCATCCAAAACCAGAATAACAACAACAACAACCCCAATAACAACAACAACAACAATAACAACAACAACAACAACAACCCTCCGGGTTTTGATATGCTCACCAGATTTCTGCGTCTGAGGCCAGCTAAGTTTTCGGGAACAACTGATCCCATGGTAGCCAATGACTGGCTACGTTTTGTGAACAAGGACTTAGTGACCGTGGGATGCACGGATGCTGAAAAGGTCAGGTTCGCAGCACATCTGTTGGAAGGACCAGCCGCCACTTGGTGGGACAACTTCCAAATCACCACTCCTATTGATGAGGTGACTTGGGCTATCTTTGAAGATGGCTTTCGCGCTGCTCATATCTCATCAGGAATGATGAGCCTGAAAAAGAAAGAGTTTCACAACTTGAAGCAGCGCCACCGCAGCGTGGCTGAATACATAGAAGAGTTCAACAATCTGGCGCGTTATGCACCGGATGAGGTTGACACAGATGCAAAAAGAAAGGAAAAGTTTCTGGAGGGCTTGAATGATGAGCTGAATCTGCATTTGTCTGTGGCATATGTTCCAACTTACCAGTCTCTGTGTGACAAGGCTGCTATTTTGGAGAGTAAAATAAAGCAAGTCGAGAGTAGAAAAAGGAAACACTCCGACAAGCACAGCTCGGGGTCGTCTCATAAACGATCTCACTATGATGACAGTGGCAGCTCAGGATCCCACAAGCATGGGAAATTCAACAAGCACCACAACCACAACCGTCATGACAACAAGCATCACCGCAGTCATGACAATGACAAGTACAAGAACCACAAGGGTGGACATAAGAGCCACTATAGTTGAAATGGTAGTGGAAGTGGAAGCCAGCCTCCTAAAAAGGACATCAGTCAGGTTGAGTGCTTCAAATGTAAGAAACTGGGGCATTATGCTAATGAGTGCCCTGAGAAGAAAGTTGAAGGACCTAACAAGACAAATCCTTTTCAGAAAGGACAGGTTAACCACATCAATGTGGAGGAGGTCTATGAGGAGCCCGATGTCACATCGGTAAGTTCAGACTCAATTCAATTTCAGCATTTGTACTCTTTGATACCGGTGCATCTCATTCATTCATATCAAAGGCATTTGTTGAAAGAAATGAACTACCGGTAGAAACTATTGGGTGTCCTATAAGAGTAAGTTCTCCGGGTGGAGAAATGATAGTAAACTCAGGATGCCATGACTTAGTCATAGAGTTTGGAAAACATAAGTTTCCAGTGAACCTAATAATCCTGAGTTCCCAAGGACTAGATGTAATTTTGGGAATGGATTGGATGGCTAAGTATGAAGGAGTACTAGATTGTGCTAATCGTACTGTTGCACCCACAACCCCAGAAGGAAAAAGAATAAAATTCAAGTCAAACTTTGAATCCAAAGGAAGTAAGCTAAATTCTCTTAAGGGGGTTAGCATGGACAGTGTGCCAATTGTATGTGAGTATCCGGATGTGTTTCCAGAAGAGTTGCCAGGAATGCCACCAGATAGAGATGTGGAGTTTTTGATAGATTTGGTACCAGGTTCAGGACCAATAGCAAAAAGACCGTACAAAATGTCAGTTGATGAACTGAAAGAGCTCAAGAAGCAACTAGGAGAACAGTTGCAGAAAGGGTTTATTCAACCAAGTTCTTCATCTTGGGGAGCCCCAGTATTGTTCGTGGAGAAGAAGGATAGGACACAAAGACTATGCATTGACTACCGTTCTCTCAATGAGGTAACCATCAAGAACAAATATCCTTTGCCAAGAATCAACGACTTGTTTGATCAGCTAGAAGGAGCCTGTGTGTTCTCAAAGATTGATCTTCGGTCAGGATATTTTCAACTCAAGATAAGAGAGCAAGACATACCAAAAACAGCATTCACCACAAGGTATGGATTGTATGAGTACACTGTGATGCCTTTTGGTTTAACCAACGCTCCAGCATACTTCATGAATATGATGAACAAGGTGTTCATGGAATTCCTTGACAAGTTTGTTGTCGTTTTCATCGATGACATCTTAGTCTACTCCAAGAGCAAGGAAGAACATGAAAGACACTTACGCTTGATACTTGAAAAGTTAAGAGAGCATAAACTCTATGCTAAATTCAGCAAGTGTGAGTTTTGGTTAGAGGAAGTTGGTTTTCTTGGTCATGTTATGACAAAGGATGGTGTGGCGATTGATCCTAAAGTTTCAATTGTGATGAATGGGAATCTCCCAAGAATGTGAAAGAAGTTCGTAGTTTCCTCGGCTTAGCAGGTTACTACAGAAGGTTCATTGAGAATTTCTCAAAGGTTGCTAAACCAATGACTGAATTGTTAAAGAAGGATAAGAAATTTGCATGGTCTGAAGGTTGTGAAGTCAGTTTCCAGGAACTAAAGAAGAGACTTGTGACAGCACCAGTTCTATGTCTGCCAGATTTGGAAAAGAATTTCCAAGTATACTGTGATGCGTCTCATCAAGGTTTAGGTGCCGTACTTATGCAAGACGGTAAAGTTGTGGCCTATGCCTCGAGACAACTCAAAACTCATGAAGTAAACTATCCCACGCATGATTTGGAGTTAGCCTCTGTCGTCCATGCACTCAAAACGTGGAGACATTACCTTTTGGGAAAACGTTGTGAAGTATTCACCGATCATAAGAGTTTGAAGTATATCTTCACCCAGAAGGAAATCAATATGAGACAAAGAAGATGGTTAGAGCTTATCAAGGATTACGACTTAAGTTTGCAATACCACCCCGGTAAAGCAAATGTAGTAGCAGATGCTCTAAGTCGTAAGACGTTTGTAAATGGCCTTACCAAAGGAGAATTTCCAGATGAATTGTGTAAGCAATTCAAAGAACTCAGATTGGAGATTGTGCCTGAAGGACATCTCATGTCCTTAGAAGTTCAACCCACTTTGTTGGACAAGATCCGAGAAGCTCAGAAGACTGATAAGGAAATTGAAAAGATTAAGGAGAATATTAGTCTAGGGAAAGCTAAGAGTTTCCATATAGACGAACAAGGTACTTTATGGCACGGGAAACGTATATGTGTTCCACAAGACCCGGAGTTGCGGAAACTGATCTTACAAGAAGGTCACAACTCTCCGTATTCTATTCACCCAGGAAACACCAAGATGTACATGGATATGAAAGAAAGATTTTGGTGGAACAACCTAAAAAGGGACATCGCCGAGCATATTGCTTTGTGTGATGTGTGTGTGTAGTAAAAGCGAGCATCGAAACCAGCGGTTTGCTTCAACCACCGCCTATTCTGAATGGAAGTGGGAAAATATCGGTATGGATTTCATTACCGGATTACCAAGGACCGTGTGGTATGATTCCATATGGGTAGTGGATCGCCTAACTAAAGTGGCTCATTTTATACCCGTGAAGACAACTTATACAAGTGCCAAGTTAGCAAAGATCTACATGAGCAGAATTATATGCCTTCACGGTGTGCCTAAGAGTATTGTGTCAGATAGAGGAACTCAGTTCACTTCTCACTTTTGGAGACAGCTTCATGAATCCTTAGGAACAAGGTTGGAATTCAGCACTGCTTTTCATCCTCAAACTGATGGACAAACAGAAAGGACTAATCAGATTCTTGAAGACATGTTGAGGGCATGTGCCGTAGACTATGGAGCAAGTTGGGATGAAAGCCTGCCTTACGCAGAATTCTCTTACAATAACAGTTATCAATCTAGTATTGGGATGGCACCATTTGAGTTTCTCTACGGAAGAAAGTGTACCACCCCATTGCTATGGAATGGTGTAGGAGAAAGAAGTTTATTTGGACCTGATCTTATCAAAGACGCCGAAGAGAAGGTCAAATTGGTTAAGGACAGGTTGAAGATAGCACAGTCCCGACAGAAAAGTTATGCGGATTCTAAGCATAGAGAAGTCACCTACGAAATTGGGGATAGAGCTTATCTTAGAGTATCACCACTTCGTGGAGTGAAAAGATTTGGAGTCAAAGGAAAGTTGGCACCAAGATATGTTGGGCCATTCAAGATTCTAAGTCGCAAGGGAGAAGTTGCATATGAAGTTGAATTTCCAGAGTCTCTGTCAGCTGTCCATAATGTGTTTCATGTGAGTCAGCTTAAGAAATGTCACCCAGAAATGGAAGAATCTTCTCTGAAGGATACCATACCATTGGAAGAAGTCCAGCTAGAAAGTGATCTTACCTATGAGGAAAAGCCTGTCAAGATTCTTGAGACCGCAGAAAGGGTCACAAGGACTAAGACTATCAAGTTTTGCAAGGTGCAATGGAATCATCATTCCGAAGAGGAAGCAACATGGGAGAGAGAAGAGGATCTTCGGAAAGACCACCCTCACCTATTTGCTAGCCAATCCGAATCTCGAGGGCGAGATTCATCTTAAGGGGGTTAGTTTTGTAACATCCCCTAAATTCATATTTCAAAGCTCATTCTTATCATCCTTGCATTAATCATCATTTAGGGTTTTCTCAAAAACATTTCAGAAAACAAAAACTTTTGGTGTCATGATTTTATGTGGACAGACTTATTTTAAATGGCCAACACCACTTGTAAGTTTGATTGTTGTAAACCTGGAAGGTTGCCTTCTATGAGCATAGAATTTAAGTGTAGATTTAAAACCAAAATTTTCAAATGGAAATGGGTTTAAAAAAAAACCATCTTTTTAATTTTTTAAAAACCAAGTGCCTAGCCTGTGATATTTTGATCCCCAAGTTTGACCAATCCTTTACAAAGCTACCCCATGGATATATGACCATTTTTGAGACTATTGCTCACTACAAAAATCCCAGAAAAATTTGAATTCAAATTGAACTTGATTTCATTTGAAAATCTACCCAGAAAATCAAAATAGAAAAGGAAAAAGAAATAAACAAAGGAAAAGGGCCACGCGCCAGGTTTTAGGCCCAGCATCGAATCGAGCCCAACTAGCCCACCCGGGGGTTTCCTTTTCTTTTCTCACGCTGAAGCAGACGCAACCGTCGCCGACGGGCCCCACACTCACTTCGCGCACATCGCTGACGAGCGGGCCCTGCCCACGCTGTCATCGTCTTCCCCAAACTGCGCCCGCGACCACGTCGCAGCTGCAGTCACGGCCGGTAATGGCGCGACATAAATGGGCATTAATCCGCGGGCGTTTCCTGTCGAGGCACCGACTATAAGATCCCCACCTCCTAGCGATTATTTTCCCCCAGTCAATTCTGCTTCCACGCCACCAGGCTGGCCACGACTCACCCAACACCGCCGCAGACAGAGCTTGCTCCGGCGAACGATTCCGGTGAGAACCGTGCGCCCCTTCCTCTCTGATTCGTTTGAGCCGCAATCTTGCGCACCTCCCGACCCCACCCGTTCATCTCAGACTTGCCTCAGTCGCCGTTTCCGCTCGACGCCGTAAGCATCTGACGACCACCTCAACTCCGGCGACCAAATTCCGTAAGTTCCGTGCGCCCCTTCACTTCTGACTCACACTAGATTGTTCGCCACGGTCTTGCGCATATCCTAAACCCCCTGGCTTATGTTAGGGCGACGAACCTCGGCAACGACGCCGACAACAACCACCCGACGCCGCACGACTCGACGAGCTCTCACCACATCCGGCGCCCGCAAACCAGTACCACGTCGAGCTTCAGCACGCCTTGGCGGATCTGGTAAGCACCTTCCTGCTTCCTGGAGCGATGTAGAACGCCGGCGAAGACGTAGTCAGACGCGCCGCCGCCAGTTAACACCGCTAGCGCCGCCTGAGTATGGTTAGGGTGATTGGGAACGTTGGATCTAGATCCTGCGGCGTAGATTAGAAAGAGGACGAAGAGGTACGCGCGCATCTGAGCTGCCAGATCCCACTTAGATCGTGCGGTCCGCAGGACCCGATCCACCCGAAGCGGTACGCACCAATAGGGACGCGACGCGTGGCAAGTGTTAGAACTAAAAACAGATTTTAAATCAGAATTTGATCCAAATTTCAAATGCTAATAACTTTTGATTGCCACGTTGGAATTTTACAAACTTTATACCGTTGGATTCAGTGAAACAAGACCTTTCTGAATATCCAATGTGTTTAACATATAGTAACAGTTAAAATGACTTTATTTGTAGAAACATGTTTAGGGCTATTTTTAGTATAGATTTATTTTGATAAATTGTATTAGTGCCAAATAAGTTTAGTTGGAAAACTTGTGACTTGTTAAGTTTTTGTATACATGTGCATGCTGGGTAGAATTTTCAAAATCACCACTTGGTAAAATCTTGCATGCATGCATTCATATTATTTTTGATTGAATATAATTGTGTGTAATTGTATGCTATAATTTTTGTGTAGATTTTGCTAGTGATTGTGATTGTGAAGAGTGCAACTCTCCCCACTACCAAGGCAAGTGATATCTTCATGAATATTTCTATCCTATGTTTTGTACTAGAATTAGATGTTTTGCTAAGTCTTGCATGCTAATTTTACCTAAGGCTAAGTTGGGAAATCCTAAGTAGTGTAGAATTGTAAAATTGCTAGGGAATTTTTCCTGAGTTAAGTTATCTTATCATGCTTAGCCTAGCTATTTAGCAAACAAGGGTTGGTGAAAATCTATACTTACTATGATGAAAATATTTCTAAGTCATGAGACTTATGCTTTCCTAATAAAACAACTAAGTCAAATGAACCTCCTGGGTGGAATGGAAGGATTGGGTTATGTTGAGTGGTTACACAAGGCCATGGACTTGGGTTGTGTATCTCACTTGTGGTATGCCACCCAGGCACAAAGGGATTTGGAGGCAAGTGTTGCGAAAGCTTACAGTGCAACCACTTGGCAATATAGGATCTGCCTTGATCATATAGGTTGCTAGAACTTAGTCATTTGGACAGTTGGTGGTAGTTGGGATGATAGGTTGGAACGCGTCCATTTGACTAAGGAAAGGCTTCTGAAAGGTCCTGTCTTGGGAAACCAAGTCTGGTGGGGAAAGTGCACAACCTCTGCAGATGGAAAATCTAAGTACTTAGCCTTGTCCAAGGCAATGGACAACTTGAGCATCAATACATGGAAGCTACAAGAATCTCATCACTCCAACTTCTAAGTAAAATTTGTGGGAGAACAAGGGTGAAGGACCCCAATGTCTATTGGTGGTTTCTTGGGAAATTTTTGATAAAGAAAAACTTAGTGATTTCAACTAATAGGTAAAACCTATTTTCAAGCAAAGCAAGCCAAGCTACACTTAGCCAAAATGCATATAGTAATATAGTCCACTAAAAATATACTAAGGTATCACTTGCCAATACTATTCCAAAGTATTGACCCTCTGTGGCTGTAACTTGTGATGTTGCAGGTTACTCCGATGATGAGTAGGAGTCATGAGTCTACACTCAACATGCTTGCCTGTGGCACATGAAGATGAAGACTTATGTTTATTTACTTATTCCTTAAACTCTTGTATTAGGCCTATGGCCCTGAGTTGTAAAAGACTATGTTTTAACTCTGGAATGAATGTAATAAACGACCTTTGTATCTGTGTACTTCATCTTAAACTGTGGATGCTAGCATTGATCCAGGGACTAGCATTGCAATCACAGGGATCCTTTCCTTTATAAAGGAGGGGTCTAACAGCATTCCCCTAGGCCCATAAATGGTGAAGTATCATGTAGTCACATTGTAGGGGTTCGTAGCATGGAAAACAAAAAATTTCTATCGCATGAACATACATGAGCCAAGATCTATCTACTAGATTGCAGCAACGAGTCGATAGAGTACTAACCCTCGAAGATTCCAAAGCGGTTAATGAGATCAGATTCTCGTGGGTGATGTAGTCGTACACTTGCCGATCTCAAGATCGCGTAGACGATCCTTTTGGCGCTGCGTTCCGGCAGCGCTTCCGCATTTGGTCACACGTTCGGTACTTGATGAATACCTTCCTCTCCCTTGTTCCAGTAGGCAGCAGAGGTTGTAGCACTCTCCTCGTGATTCCGGCAGCACGACGGCGTGGTGTCTGAAGTAGAGGGGAGTTCCCGTAGGGCTTCGCCTAAGTCGAAGCGAGTATGGTGGAGTAAGAGAGGGCCTTGGCGATCTACGGTTTAGAGGCACCAAGGGGGGTGGTATAGCCGGCGGCTAGGGCTTGGAGAAGCCCCAACTCGGCGACTTGGAGGAGCTCTAGTTGGCAGCAGCACTTGGAGGGTGGTGGCGCCTAGGAGCTAGGTTTTGGGTGTGAGGTGTAGGGGGCAACCCTACCCCTCCTTATATAGGTGGGAGGGAGGCGGTTGGGAGGAGGGAGTCCTCCTCCAACTCCTCCTCCTTGGCCGGCGGGTGGAGGGAGTAGGACTTCCTCCCTAAGTAGGTTTCCTACTCTCCCTCCACCAAGCAAACTTCAGATTTGACTTTTCAAATTGGCGTTTGGCTTTCAAACTTGGATTTGATTTCTCTCTCCATATTGCCCAGCCAAGTGACCTAGTACATGATGCAACCATTCCACATTGTCATGACACATCCATGTACCCTTCCCCTCCGGAGTATCGGACCTTCTAGACCCTTCTAGAACATTCCTGGTGAAAACACCGAAATCATTCCCGAACTCTGAAACAGGACTTTCCTTATATAAATCTTATTCTCCGGACCATTCCGGATCTCCTCGTGATATCCCGGATCCCATCCGAGACTCCGAACAACATTCGGTCTCTTACTCATTATTCCATAACTACACAACAACATCGAATCCTTAAGTGTGTCTCCCTACGGTTCGTGAATTATGCGGACATGACCGAGACACTTCTCCGATCTATAACCAATAGAGTAATCTGGAAATTCATATGGCTCCCACATATTTCTACGATTACTTTGCGATCGAATGAACCACTTACATACTATACCAATTTCCCTTTGTCTCACGATAGTTTACTTATCCGAGGTATCGTCGGTATCTCTGCATACCTAGTTCAACCTCGTTACTGATAAGTACTATTTTCTCATTCCCGTGATATGTGATCCCTTGTGATCCAGTCACATGCTTGCAAGCCAATTGGATGACATTCCACCGAGAGGGCCCAGAGTATATCTATCCGTCATATGTATGGACAAATCCCATTCTTGATCCATGTGCCTCAACACATACTTTCCGAATACTCAATGCCACCTTTATAGCCACCCAGTTACGGTGTGGTGTTTGATGTCATCAAAGCATCCTTCCAATGATGGTGATTAGCATGATCTCATGTTCGAAGGAATTAGGTTACTATGTATCAGAAAGCTTATAGCAAACGAACTATATTAAATGACTTGATCTTTATGCTACGCTTAACTGTAGGAGTATGTCCATCACATCATTCTCCTAATGATATGACCCTGTTGTTAATAACATCTCTATGTTCATGATCAGGAAACCATGATCACATATTAACCAACAAGCTAGTTTAACAAGAGGCTTTACTAGGGACTCTTTTATGTTTACAAGTCACACGAGTATTAATGTTTCCTGTTAATACAATTATAGCATGGTATGTAAACATTTATCATAAGCATGAAGATATGATAATAACCTACTTTATTATTGCCTCTTGGGCATATCTCCAACAGTCTCCCACTTGCACTAGAGTCAATAATCTAGTTTCAAACCTTTGTGTATTCAACACCTATGGCTTTCCGGTGTTGTATGTACACGATTGCTAGTGGTCAACTGATCTCCGGATCTGACACTTCCAGGTCTGTGTGTAATTGCATGTCTTTGCGTCTCTACGCATCACTCATTCTCTAATGAGATGGCTTTGCATAAATTTGGTCCTTTGGTGAGACCTTTAGTTCTTTGGGGTTAAAACATGTTGATAATATTGCCGTACAATATATCTTCATAGTATTATCCCTGCTGTGAACTATACCTAGTTTGATAACAAACTACTTGACACAAATGCCCTCTTTTGCTGCTATTATAGCAGTCATATACTTAGCCTTTTGTTCTAGTATCTGTCACAATATATTGACTTTGGAACTCATCCAAATCCATTATGGAACTTATTTTCCATTATATCGTGCCACCCTTAGTTTAGATTGAGATAAACTTAATTTGTACTTTGTGACAAAACTAGTGTCAATGTAATGCTTTTACAATGAACTAACCATCTATATGTCACTTCTACAAAATAATATATTCTTAGTTCTTCCAAAAGATCAGAAGAATATCCTTACTATCGTCCAATGATCATCTTATGAATCATTCTGGTATATGCTCACAACATTTAGAGCATAGGACATACCTGGATTTGTACATATCACAGTATGATTGATATAAATACTCTTTGCGATTTCATACATCAAGTATCAATCTATACTTGAATCTTTGTTTCACTCACCAAGTGTCAATACACTTGAATATATCATCATTATTGAACTCATTCAATCCTTTATGTGCGACAAGAACCTTTCTATATTGAACTCATTCAATACATCATCTATGTACTTTTGGCACAACCATATTAGCGTCTATTGATGCCAAATATTTGGTTTTTGCCTAAGTCTTTCATCGAGATGAAATTCTTAATATGTGTTAATAAAAGATACATCATTTCCAATCAACAATATGTCTTCCACATAATGTATTAGAAATATGTCTTAGCGCTCCCACTTAATTTCTTGTGAATGCAAGCATCTTCATTGTATCTGATGAAATTAAACTCTTTTAACAGTTTCATCATAGTGAAGATTCCAACTCCGCGATGCTTACTTCAACCATTAAAGTTTGCATATGTTTTTAGCATCCTTTGAATTAACAAAACCCTTTGTACCGTGTTATGCACACGTCCTACGTAACAATTCTATTAGAAGAATCTTGTTTTGTTTATTCAACTACCACATAACAAAATTATATGTAGTGGTTGCTACATTAATCCGTCTAGACTAATATATCGCTATGAAAGATCAAATCTTGTCATAGTCAACCTTTGAACATTGTTGTGAACTCTTTCCCAACATGTCGACTATTTCATAGATGTGAAACATCCATGTCTATTTCTTTATAGATCCAAACACGACTGTAAGGTCTTACACCTTTATCGAGGGTCCTTCAAGTTTAAATCTTGATTTCTCGTGTATGGAACATTACGAATTTTATGGCTTCAAGCCATTTTACGGAGTCAGGGCCCATCGTCGCTTCTTTGCATGTTGTCCATTCATTATTCTCAAATAATGATTCAACCCTCAAATCTTGGTATTTGATTGTTTACCCGACCTACTTGGTTCAATAGAAACTTTGACCTCCGTAACCACAACCTTTGAGGCACGTGAGCCATGAGCATTGTTGCTGCCTCTGGAACACTTTTCGGCGCTGCGCAACTTTGCACATACATCTAAGGTTCTTTTAACCTTATCAAAGTTCTATTGTCCTCCCACTTATCTTTTCACGGAAAATTCCTTTTCAAAGAAACTTGACGTTCTAAGCGACAAACACTTTTGTCTCCGGTGTTATGGAGGAATACTTAACAGTTATTCTAAATAACATACAAAGACAGGTTCATCCGACTTTGGTTGCAAACATCTTTCTTATGCATAGCATACCAATTTTTAAGAAAGGACAACTTGGGTTTTATCCCAAACCATAACTTTATATGGTGTCATTTCAACGGATTATGATGGAGCTCTTTTCAGTGGAAAGACGGTAGTCTCTAAAGCTTTTAATCTTTAAAATATGATGGCAGTTTTATGAATTACACCTTTGATCTTACCATGTCAAACAAGGTTTAATTACATATCTCGAACGCTCCATACTCTTATGGTGTTTCGGGAAATGCAAATCCACGGAATGATTCCTTAAATCTTAGGTATTATGCTAAACTTGTAACTCAAATATCTTCCTTTATGATCTTCTCATAAACTATTTATATTCTTGTTACAATGATTTTGCACTTCATCTTGAAAGTCTTTGAACTTTTCAAATGTTTCATACTTCATCCTTATTAAGTAAATATTCATATATTCACTTAAATTTCCAGAGAAAGCATATGAAGTTGAAATCCATCGCTCTTGACTACACATAATGGACTTCATACAACAATATGTACAAGTTCCAAAAAGCTAGTCATTCGTTCCCTTTTGGCCTTTGAAACGAAGTTTTAATTATCTCTAGGAAAGTTTCACAAGCGTCATTTGATCAAAAATCAAAAGACTCCAAAATTCCATCCACATGGAGTTCCTTCATGTTTTCTTTCCAATATAATTTAAACGGCGATGTCACTTCCTAAGTGATCTTCCAATCAATTTGTCTTTCGATATTTTTAGCACTAGTTTTATGGATGTGATTTCTGCAATGAGATTTGTAAACCATCCATATTTTATGGATTACGACAATTATTTGAACAACCCTTTTGTTCTCATAATACCTGATAAAAAAAATCTTGAAGTCAAGCTTTGATGTTTAACGAGCAGCACAATAACCCTTTATTTGTTCTCGATGAACATCATCACATATTCTTTTGCTAGTTACTTAGGCCTTTGTAGTTCATGAATTCTGTTGTTTCGCATGACGATTCATACCAACAAATTCAGTATCCAATACTCAAGAACCACATTATTTAACAAGCAAAGAATACATCCATAACACGTATATCCTCTATATACCTAAGCTGAACAATTCTAGTCTTTTCTTTTCTGCCATATATTTATGAGATTCTCTTCAAGATTTCTTTTCTGCTTGAAAGAATCTATCAACATCAATAGTGGAGCCATATACATGACACATAGTCCAAAGCATGTATAGTTAAATACCAATGTCTTTGGACTTGCACTTTGAAGTAGATCACCATCATCAAATGTTTGGTTTTCTTTCAAATTCCTTTCTTTAGTAATCTCTTGGTGTAGTAAACATTTTACCTACATCAAATATTCACCCTTATCATGGAATTATCCGTGATCAAGCTACTTTTAGCTTATAACGATGAATCGCGAGTATAATGTTGCTCTCCGAAACCTTTTGAAGGATTAGGACAACTAGTGTCCCCAACCTTTTGTAAATTTTCATCAAATATGAGAACACAAACTTTGCCATATTATACTCTATCATGTTGTAACCAAAACATCATTTCAGATATCGCAATATCTTCCATACATGATGGTGTCTGAAACAACTCTTTCAACTCCTAGATTACCTTGATATTGAAAACTATCTTTTGAATATCAAGAATCATGGAGACAAATATGATACTTATATACCAACACTGGAATTGTTACTCTTGATTTAATACCAACTATTAAACTTCACGGAGTAATCAAAACTTACTAAAAGTTTGCAATGGGACTTTTAAACTTTAGATTAACACTTCAAAACAATACGATACCAGTTCGTAAAGTAACTAACCAGAATTCTATAGTTCTATCATCTCAATTATATCTAAGCGCAAGGTGATAAACGGATGCCAATGACTACAACAACTATGCAAATTCACTTTGATTTAATTTATGATAAATAGTGTTCAACTTTTAATCATATTGCCGTTGAAATCTCACTCAAAACAATATCCCTCAGATTGCTTTAGTGATCACACGAACCAAATCCACCACATCAAAACTGATCATCACGAGAGTTGATGTAGCTTCAATGGCGAACAATCAACATGTTCATCATATCTACTATATGACTCATGCTTTACCTTTCGGTGATCCGTGTTCCGAGACCATGTATGTACATGCTAGGCTCGTCAAGATCAAACCTTATTAGCATCTCCATGAGCAAATCTAGCTTGCTCATGTTGTATACACTTGCAGAATCTAACACACCCGATCATCACGTGGTGCTTCGAAACAACGAGCTTTAGCAACGATGCTTACTAAGGATGAACACTTTAAAACTTGAAATTTGTGTGCTTGAGGGATCATCTTATAATGCTACCGTCGCAAACTAAGCAATACAAGATGCATAAAGGATTAACATCACATGCAATTCATAATATGTGATATGATATGGCCTTTCTTCTTGTGCTTCCGATCTCCATCTTCAAGCACGAACATGATCTCCATCATCACCGGTATGGCGTCAAGGTCAATGGCACCGTTTCATGGTTGTCGTCCACCAGCTTCAACTATTACAACTACTTTGAATAGACATGCAGGTCTTAACGGAATTTAAAGACAACCATATGGCTCCTGCCGCCACAACTTACAATAAGGAACATTGCATACATCATATATAATCACAATCATGGCCATATCACATCACAGCACACCCCTGCAAAACAAAGTTAGACGCCTCTAATTTTCTTTGCATATTTTACGTGGTTGGGGATTTCAATAAGTGTCGTTCTAACTTACGAACAAGAACCAGAACGTTGATGCTTGAACTATCAAGTGCCTGTTGTAAATTGAATCTATACTATGACGGGAGAGACAGACACCCGCAAAGCCACTTATGCAATACAAGTTGCATGTTGAGCGTGGAGCAAGTCTCATGAACGATGTCATGTAAGGTTAGCCCGGGCCGCTTCATCCCATCATACCGCAAGATGCAAAGTACACAAAAAGCAATTGATAATAAAAGCACCACCGCCCATAATGACCATTGTGTTCTACTCGTGCAACAGATCTACATATAGACATGGCTCTGATACCACTGTAGGGGTTCGTAGCATGGAAAACAAAAAATTTCTATCGCATGAACACACACAAGCCAAGATCTATCTACTAGATTGCAGCAACGAGTCGATAGAGTACTAACCCTCGAAGATTCCAAAGCGGTTAACGAGAGCAGATTCTCGTGGGTGATGTAGTCGTACACTTGCCGATCTCAAGATCGCGTAGACGATCCTTCCGGCGCTCAAGGCGGCGCTTTCGCGGTCACACGTTCGGTACTCAATGAAGACCTTCCTCTCCCTTGTTCCAGCAGGCAGCGGAGGTTGTAGCACTCTCCTCGTGATTCCGGCAGCACGACGGCGTGGTGTCGGAAGTAGAGGGGAGTTCCCGCTGGGCTTCGCCTAAGCCGGAGCGAGTATGGTGGAGTAAGAGAGGGCCTTGGTGATCTATGGGTTTAGAGGCACCAAGGGGGTGGTATAGCTGGCGGCTAGGGCTTGGAGAAGCCCCAACTCGGCGGCTTGGAGGAGCTCTAGTTGGCGGCAGCACTTGGAGGGTGGTGGCGCCTAGGAGCTAGGGTTTGGGTGTGAGGTGTAGGGGGCAGCCCTACCCCTCCTTATATAGGTGGGAGGGAGGCGGTTGGGAGGAGGGAGTCCTCCTCCAACTCCTCCTCCTTGGCCGGCGGGTGTGTAAGGTTCCCAACCTTTAATAAGGTAGAGATCCCTGTGTTTACAATGCTAGTCCCTGGATCAATAGCTAGCATCCACAGTTAAGATGTAATATCAAGAAACAAAGGTCATAATACAACTTTATAACTAGGAATAAAATAATTTATTACATCTTTCATAGCTCATTTGGCTATCTCATTACAATGCAGCAGAATATAACAATAGCATGGGGTCCTTCATCTTCAAAGTGCCACAGGCAGACATGTTGGTTGTAGACTTGTAATCCTAATCAATACACTTCTCTAACATCAAACAAACCTGCAACATAATAAGTTACAGCCACAAGGGTCAATACATTTGAATTGTATTGGAAAGTGATACTATGGTAGTATAGTGGAGTCTATCATCTATATGCATTTGGCTAATCGGAGCTTAGGCTTGCTTTGCTCAAAATAGATTTTCCTTATCATTTGAAAACACTAAGTTTTTGCTTGACTAAATAATCTTTCCCAAGGCATCTCCCAATAGAAATTGGTGATCCTTTCAACCCTTGTTCACCCACAAGTTTTTAACTTAGAAATTGGGATGAGGAGATTCTTGATAGCTTCCATGTCTTGATGCTCAAAATTGTCCTTTGCCAGGGACATGGCTAAGTACTTAGATTTTACACTCTGCAGAGGTGGTGCACTTTCCCCACAAGACTTGGTTTCACCAAGACAAGATCTTTCAGAAGCCTTCCCTTAGACCAGAATGGACGCGCTCCAACCTATCAAACCCCTACCACCAACTGTCCATTTGGCTAAGTTATTGCAACCTATATGATCCAGACAGAGCCCATAATGCCAAGTGGCTGCACTTGAAGCTTCTCAACATTTGACATCTCAAATCTCTTTGTTCCTGGGTGGCCATCCACAAGTGAGATACACAAGGTAAACCATAGAAATGGGCCTTGTGAACCACTCAACACAAACCATTCCTTCCATTCCACCCAGGTGTTTCATTCACTTAGTTGTTTTATTAAACAAAACATAAGTCCTTGACTTAGAAATATTCCATAGCATGAATATATATTCCACCCTTGTTTTCTATTAGCTAAGCTAAGCATGATAGTAGTAGGAATCTTAACTTAGAATAATTCTACTAAGGTTTCATCTACTAGGATTTCCCATGGCATAGTTTACACTTAGCAAAATTCCATGCAAGTCCTACTTAGAAATATCACTAATGCATAGTGAAAATAATGGAACAAAAGTATGAAGCATCACTTGCCTTTTTGGTAGAGAGTATAAGTTCACTCCTTGATCTTTGCAATGTTCACTCACTTCAAATCACTACAATTCAATCAAGCAAACAATAATTCAATCTACCAATCAAGCAAAACATCACATAAAATAATAAAAACAAAGCAATGCATGCAAGCATGCAAAAGATTGTTTTATTTGAAAAAGTGGTTCCTTATGGTTCATAAACATTTGAAAGCACCTAATGGTCATTTTATAAAGTGGCAAAATCATTTGCAAAAGGTTTTACTTCATAAACCATTTTAAACCAAATCATTATTTCATGTGGTTGAAAATGCCTTTAGCAAAGTAATAATTTTTATAGGGTTTACCAAATATATTTTTAAGTCATAAAACTTGGTGTTTAGGGTCAGTGAGTTTAAATCAAAACATTTCCCAAAGGTTTTCCTCCAAAATCATTTTTAACAATTAAACCATATTTTTATTTGGCTAGAAATGTTTTAATTCAAGGTTTTATTCTTTTGTTTCACCAAATACATCTTTAAAACCACCAATTGATTCCTGGGGTCAGTAGGTTCAAAACAAACCATTTGCCAAAGATTTTATCCCCAAAATCATTTTAGAACAATTTTTATATCCTAAACATGCATACACAATTTTCTGCAAAAATAAACAATTTAGCAGAAGCTTTTTACTAAACAAAGTGCATGGTTGGATAGGGCTTGTCTTATTGATTCCATTGATATAAAATTTGAAAATTTTGGACGTGTGGTTTGAAAGTTCTGCAATTTACAAATTTGGAAAACTAATAGATCAAACTCTGGTTTTAAACAACACACTGGCCACGCGTCTTGTTATTATTGGTCGAAAACGTTTTGCGTGGATCAAGCGATGCAGGCCGTAGGATCTAAAGTGGATCGCAAGCAGAAGAACTACTTACCCTTCGTTAATGTTCTATCGCGCTTGGATCTGGATCCCATGCACAACACGGCCACGGATGGCGGCTTGTGGCGAGCGGTGGAGCGGTCAGAGGGTGAGGTTGCCGACGAACTAAATCACGCGAAAGAGAGTGAGAATGCTTACACGGTTCGCAGGGGTGCGGAGAAGCTCGAAGTGGTCTCTGTTCGTCGAGGGGCGCTCGGGTTCCTGAGTAATTGCTCGTCGGAGTCTGTCGCGGCATCGGGTGCGCTCAGACGATGTTGGAGGCGAGGCTATGGGGCTCGAGAGAGTAGATGGAGGGTACCGTTGGTTTCGTACGCGAGTGGCAAACAAGTGAGCATCAAAAATAGGACGAGGGGGAGTTTGTGCTCACCAGGGAAGCTTGCCAGAGTCGAGGCCGACGGCTGCGATGCTTAGACGTGATCGTTGCCGACGGTGGGGTTCAAGCGCGGGCAAGCCAAGGCTCCAGGGAGGTTCAGGGGGCATTGGGGAACTCGTTCGCGTGGTTGAGGAGCAGTGGGGCTGGCTGGCTTCATCGGAATCGTCGCCGGAAGGTTGCCGGGGCAGAAACGGTCTCAACTCGAATTAGAACGGCCTGGAGGCAGAGAGGGAGGGGCGAGCGAGGGGAAATGGGGAGGAGTTGTGGGTGTTTAAGGGAGCATCGTTACTGGGAGGAATCACTCAGCCATTTACTCGAATTTACCTGCTTTGAATCGAACTAGAAACTGTAGAGAGAGAGAGAGGAGCGTGGTCAGCGCGAGGTTGGGGATGATGAGCTGGCGGTGGGACCGCGTCGTCAGCGAAGGAGAGAAAAGGAATGTGGGGTCCAACTGTCAGCGTCTTTGCGGGTTTGATCGCGAGTAGAATAAAACGGTTCGGGGGAGAAAGTGAGAGTGGGCTATTGGGCTTAGACTGGGCCTTGCCGAGCTGGGTTAGCTAGATTCATTTTTTTTGTACTGAACATTTTTCTTTTTCCATTCTTACTATTCTGTTTTGATTTTGATTTATCAATTTAAACATCCATTTGAATTCAAACTTCTCTCAAACTTTGAGTAGATTTTAATACTGATTAATAACATAATCTAAAGTCAATTCTTGAATAAAACTTTATTCTTTTTGGGGTCTTTTTAATTATTCAAAAAGGCCCTTGTTTTAAATCAAGTAGGATTTAATAATATTTTCAAACACCATTTAAATTCTTAAACCTTCCAAATCTTTTCAGTAGGTTTTTATTTGATTATTTGGGTGTCAAATAATTCATCTTGAATTATTGGAAAGTATTTGATATGATTCATAAATCATTTGAATTGGGTGTGTGTTTTAATTCCAATGGAGTTAAATATAGTTTTCATTCCCTAAATTTTATTTGGAAGATTTATTTTATTTTAAGTTAATGAAACAACTTTTATTCCACTTGGGTAAATTCCAAAATACTATTTTCTCATGAATTATATAATTATTCTTATTAGAGATTTGTCTTTATTAAAATAGGGATAGAATGGTTAATGCCATTTTATTTTATTTTGGAAATTCTTTATCATTTTATTTTATTTGGATTTTGGATTATAATTCATTCCATTTGCTTATGGTCTTGGCCAAGTTTTAATTTGGTCTTTAACTATTCTTTATTTAATATTTCCTTCTTCATCTTATAAAATCCATATCTATTTATTTAGAGATCCAAACTTAGTGATTCTAATTTGTAAAATCTTATTTGATATTTATTTATCCTTTTAAATATCTTTAGGATTATTTGTTCACCAATTTGCATGGATTTTAGATAAGTGCTTTATTAGCTTTGGAAATTACTTTTCCTTATCTTAATTAAATTCATAAGATTTTATTTATGGTTCCAAATTAAGTGAAACCAATTTTTAGGGTTTTAATATTATTTCTATTTGTCATTCTTGATCATTTATGATTGTTTGCTGACAAATTTTTATATGGATCAAATCCATAGGCTTGGGGATAACTTGGAAATGATTTTTATTCCATTAGGGTTTAGGGTTTGGATTTATTTTCCAAGTGTTTAAATTTCCAGATGCATTTATGAAGAATGCATTCCACTTGATTTGGATTTTGTTGAATTCAAACTTTAATTAAAGTTTGTTCAAGATGGGATTTTAAGTTTCCATTTAGAAACAAATGTTTCTTTTCACCCTAAATTTCAACAATAATTTATTTTGTTTATTTATTTTTCACATTACAAGATTTGGAAAATCTTGGGAAGTGACAGGGTGGAGGGAGTAGGACTTCCTCCCAAGTAGGTTTCCTACTCTCCCTCCACCAATCAAACTTCAGATTTGACTTTTCAAATTGGCGTTTGACTTTCAAAATTGGATTTGATTTCTCTCTCCACATTTCCCAGCCAAGTGACCTAGTACATGATGCAACCATTCCACATTGTCATAACACATCCATGTACCCTTCCCCTCCGGAGTGCCGGACCTTCCAGACCCTTCTAGAACATTCCTGGTGAAAACACCGGAATCATTCCCGAACTCTGAAACAATACTTTCCTTATATGAATCTTATTCTCCGGATCATTCCGGATCTCCTCGTGATATCTCGGATCCCATCCAAGACTCCGAACAACATTCGGTCTCTTACTCATTATTCCATAACTGCACAACAACATCGAATCCTTAAGTGTGTCTCCCTACGGTTCGTGAATTATGTGGACATGACCGAGACACTTCTCCGATCAATAACCAATAGAGGAATCTGGAAATTCATATGGCTCCCACATATTTCTACGATTACTTTGCGATCATACCAATTTCCCTTTGTCTCACGATAGTATACTTATCCGAGGTTTTGATCGTCGGTATCTCTGCATACCTAGTTCAACCTCGTTACTGATAAGTACTCTTTTCTCGTTCCCGTGATATGTGATCCCTTGTGAGCCAGTCACATGCTTGCAAGCCAATTGGATGACATGCCACCGAGAGGGCCCAGAGTATATCTATCCGTCATATGGATGGAAAAATCCCACTCTTGATCCATGTGCCTCAACACATACTTTCCGAATACTCAATGCCACCTTTATAGCCACCCAGTTACGGTGTGGTGTTTGATGTCATCAAAGCATCCTTCCGGTGATGGTGATTAGCATGATCTCATGGTCGAAGGAATTAGGTTACTATGTATCAGAAAGCTTATAGCAAATGAACTATATTAAATGACTTGATATTTATGCTACGCTTAACTATAGGAGTATGTCCATCACATCATTCTCCTAATGATATGACCCTGTTGTTAATAACATATCTATGTTTATGATCAGGAAACCATGATCACATATTAACCAACAAGCTAGTTTAACAAGAGGCTTTACTAGGGACTCTTTTATGTTTACAAGTCACACAAGTATTAATGTTTCCTGTTAATACAATTATAGCATGGTATGTAAACATTTATCATAAGCATGAAGATATGATAATAACCTACTTTATTATTGCCTCTTGGGCATATCTCCAACACACATGACACCACTAGAAGAATAGCACCACAATTTAAATACTAAACCATTGAATAATAACTCAACACAAATCCACTAATAACAACATGACTTCTCCCATGTCCTCAAGAACTAGACGAACTACTCACAAGACATCATATGGATCAAGATCAAAGATGATATGATAATGGATAACAATCTGAACATAAATAATAATCCAATGGTTCCACTCAAAACCATCAACTACAATAGTAATTAACACCGGGAAAGTTTCTCCTAAGAACTAAAGCAATATCCAACACAATTGTTATAGCGGGACGGAGTGGTGATGATGGTGCTGGTGGAGATGATGGTGTGGATGATGATGATCCCGATGAAGCCTAACTTGTTGATGGTGATGATCTCCCCTCTTCGGGAAGGAATTCCCGTAAATCATGCGGATAGATCTTTTTCTCTTGGTGTTTTCCGCCCCGCAGAGGCGGGGGAAATCTATCTGTGGTCGCCCCTTCGTATTAGGGTTCCATAGGGAAGATATAGGCGAAGGGGCGGAGTGAGGAGTCAGGCAGGTGGGCCACCTCCTGCCCTAGGAGCGGGTCAGGTGGGCCCGCGCCTAGGGGGTGTGGGACTCCTGTGGCCCTTCTTCGCTCCTCCTTTTGGCTTTCTCAATCTTTTGGAAAAATAATTTGTTCCCATATTTTTTTGGTATTTTTCTGATCTTCACGAAATTGCATCAAAACGCCTTCTTTTCCATCAGAATCCAGAATCCAGCAGTTCATCCTCCAAAAATCATCCAACATGCATAAACAGTGGAAACGACATAAGTAATACCTCATAATAAGACATATATCAATGAATAGATGCAAATTATGATGTAGAATGGTGATGCAAATTGGACGTATCAACTCCCCCAACATTAGACCTTCGCTTGTCCCCAAGCAAAAACTGAGCTTAGTAAACATGTCCACAGGTTTATGGAGTGAAGTGTCTATAAAAGAATACGGACAAGAAGCATCACACTTACCATTACACAACTTACAGAAGCAAGCAACCGACGACTGTCTACGCACAACCTGTTGGGAACCCCAAGAGCAAGGTGTGAAGCAGCAAGAAGCAAGTTTTCCCTCAGTTGAGACCGAGGTTTTCGAACCAGAAGGAGGAAGGAAACGTCACACAGGTGTTGCAAGAAACGCGGAGACCTGCACAACACAAACTCAAGACTTTGCCCCAACAAACAATGAGGTTGTCAAGATCACCGATTTGCTGTAACAAAGGATTAAACGTATGGTGTGGAAGGTAATGGTTTGAAGCAAGTAAACAAGTAAAAGTGGAAGATGTATCAATGGTAAAGATTGGACCGGGGTCCATAGTTCACTAGAGGTGCTCTCCTTAGATAAACAACATGGCATGAAGGGTAAACAAATTATAGCGGGGCAATTGACAGGAACTAAGAAAAGCATAACAATGCAATTACTAGTCAGAAAGATCCTATGAGATTCGATTCGTCAATACAACAAGATACATAGACCGCCATCCAACTACATCAATGACTAGAAGTCCACCTTCAGGTTATCATCCGAACCCCCTCCAGTATTAAGTTGCAAGCAACAGACAACTGCTTTAAGAAAAGTGTGTAAGGTAAACAGTCCACATGTTCCATGAACAAGAGACCGTTGTAGAGAGAAAATTTTCAGGTGTAGAGAGAGAATGATGCGATGAGATGAAGGATGGAAAAAATCTCAAGCTTGGGGATGCCACCATGGTGTCACCACAAGAAATATCCCAGAATTACAAGCGTCAAAGCTTGGGGATGCCCAAGGCATCCCCTTCTTCATCAATAAAAAGCTCAGGTCTGTCTAGACACTTCACTTTTATTGTTTCATGCACAGTTGTGTTGTTCTTGGAGAGTCTTAGTTTTCATTTGCTTTGCTTAGTTTTTTTAGTTTGATTTAGTAGTTTGGACGCCCGCTCTCGCTGTGTTATTTTGCAAATAAGTTTGCTTGGTGTTTGGAAAGGAGTAAGCTCTTGCTTGAAGTGCAAGAGGAGCTTGCATTGACTGTGACATAGACTTTAGCATGACATGCTAGGTGTTGTTTTAGCATTATGCTTAGTGATTATTGCTATAGCATGTCTTGTTCCAAACAATTGGGATTGCTTAGTGTGCCTTGAAGAAATTATGCGTTGTTTTAGCATGCAAAAGCATAGTATTGTGGTATTCTCCTTTGATGTTTTACTTGGGTTGCTTGGCACATGCTTACACCATGTTATGACTATGACAAGTCACCATTAGCCTCTATGATCATTTAGTCCTTGACTTGTAGTACCACTCTTTGCTTTGATTAGTTTGCTTTGTTGCATTGCATAATTATGGCCATTATTGCTCTCTTAGTTGGTTGCTCCCAGTCTTTTTCTAGCCTCCACTTGTATGAGTAAGTTCTACTCATGCTTTCAACTCCCAAGAAACCAAGTTTTCCAAAGTGTCCACTATAAACTCCTATGCATGGTGTGTTTCACCATTCCAAGTATATTCTTTTTTTCAACTATCTTCCAATTAAAAACTATTTTGTTATGTGAAAACTTAGTGATTAAAGCCCTCACGAACTTGATGGCACATTTTATTCTTTGCCCCTAATAAACTTGAACCATTGAGGCAACTTTGTTGTATATGCTTGCACTTATAAGTTGGGATTAGCGTAACTGTCACACGGGAATGTTTTCAACATTGCACTTGTACTTTTTGTACCGCTGATATCATGCTCTTTTGTCTATGGATGTTACCGGTGTGAAATGAAGTGGGAACTTGTAAGTCCATGGAGTTTGTATTATGTGTTAGAGAAACACCTGGGCCGCTAGCCTTAGTTATGCCTAATCATGGTGGAAACTTGCAGCATCACCATAGTGACATCTATGAAGCATTCTTCTTATAAAAAAGAGAGACACATTGAGAAAAGAGGAAAGAGAGAAAAAAGCACCATATTCTCATGGTACATAAGAAGAATTGCTGAGATGCTCATTGTCGGCTTGCCTTGTCATTTTGGTTATGGGAAAGCTCATGTGCCATGTGCAAGGGGTACCCCGTTGGCGGTTCTCAATGATACGCAAATACTTACAATGATAAGAACTTACCTAGACCCTAAGTTGAGTATCCATGAGGTGTAGCCCTCATAGTCAAGGGACTTGAGATTGCCAACTTATACTTTGTCAAGCATATAATCCAGCTTTTCCACTTTAACCTTAACCACTTCAAGATACTTATGATAGGGGCAATGAGGGCTGAAAGGTAATAAGTACCATAATTTTTGGAAGCTCCTTTTGAAACTTGTAATCCCTGCTTCCTTTACAAAAAGGCCTTTATTCCACCATTATTGAGTCTCCACCTTCTACCTTTAGGCACCATTAAGAGAGCATATGTAACACCCTCAGGATCGGACCTATGCAAGTTTGAGCAAAATTCGCCAAACTCGCATAGAAACGATTCAAAGGTGCCCACCAGGCACTTTCGTGCGGGTGGAAAACGAAGTAATAACATTACACAACAGTCCTCGATGGGACCCACAGAACAGATATATATATAACGGCGACTCCATGAGTCAAGAATACAGATATAATATACCAAGATCCAAATCACCTTGAAAAACGATAGAGCGTCCAGCTACGGACAAGATGCAAATGGGGCTAAGAGCCCGGAAGAATAACCAATGGCGTCCATAACCCCCGCCTGGCCAAGCGGAAGGTAACCACTGCTAACGACGTCGATCTCAAAACCTTAAACAAAAAGGTGCCGACAAAGGGCAAAGGAAAAGAAGGAGCGTCGATCGAGGCCAAGACAGCGAGGCTAGAATTGCGGTCCTCGCCTACATAGGTATGGGATCGAGCGCACAAAGATGCACTAAACAACCTATGGAGACTCGATACAACTGGCGGTTATCAAAGAGGGGTGAGAATGACCTATCCGGAACCAACCTGAAGCTAACACCAAACAAACCCACCCTGGTGTTTCCCCCTCGAGACCAAACGAGGAAGTCAACCGAGGAACTCACAGTTGGCGCTTTATTTATTCGTTATCGCTGAATTACTAGTCGGTATAGATAATCATCCCGATAAAATAAGCAAGGCACTTTTAGTTAACCATTCCGTGATAGTTGCAACAATTACTAATCGTGCAGATAGCATGAGATAAACCCAAAACCCAGCGGTTGTTGGTACTTTTATTCAGCCATTTCGTTAGAAGTTGCAATACTTACTAGTCAGTACAATGGTCGCAGTTTACACTCCAAACAAGCATTCGTGGACAGTATTATTAGCCATTCCATTATAGTGAAGCTGATTACTAGTCATTATAAGTCAAATTTATAGCGATAAACTTTAGTTATGCTTGTCTATGATCGAGATACTGTGCTCCAAGTCGTCCATATCCGCGGACACGGCTTCGAAAAGTTTTACCCGGGGTGCACCAATAGCAACACACGCCGATCAACCTCGGAAAAACCAAATCAAACCCAACGAGGCTTTCACGGTGAACAATCACAAGATTCGAAATATTTGTGGGGCCACCCTTAAGTAGATCCCGCAACGGCCAATGACTCGAGACGGGCTCAAGGTTATGGGGACGGCCGTGAACGATCGGGAACCCGAAGTGTGGCTGGGCTTGTCGACACCGCGGAATCGTGCCATGATCCTAACATAAAGGTGCTCCTCGCACAAAATAAATACTGAAAGTAGCATGGCATAAGTACATGATAGTAAATAAAACCTCAAACTAGTTTGTGGCCCCAAGAAATAAGACGGAATCAAGCTCGGCTCAGGGGATCCCATACTCCCGAATGTGGATAGCGATAAATCAAGGAACAGGTATCAAGTACTCGGGGTCTTCACGGACACAAGTGGGCGTTCGAAACCAAATATTTTCTATCACCCACCGATGCCTCGCTTATTTCAATTTTAGTTGTTAAACAGAAATTAAAGTGACGATAAATAAAACTAGAGTCATCTCCAACATCAACATGCGGCAATACATCAAGAATCGGGCATATGACGACACACATCAGCACTTGAGCAAGCAACTACGACGCGCAAGTCCAACTATCTACCAAACAACAGGTAATAGGGTGTGTCCAAGGCAATATAGGGCTGCACGGTATATCACAGGTACGGAAACTAAAGCATCGCAACACAGATAGCAATAGATCAACAGGAGGGAATAAAGACTATAAAAGTAAGATAGGTAGAGAGGGGGAGATGCTCGCCTGAAAACATTGTCGAAGGGTTCAACCGAAGATCGGGGCGAAGCTCACATCAACTCAACGGCCTTATCCGCGAAGAAGCAAAACACTAGAAGGAACACCGGGTGCAATATTTAATACTCGGCAGAAGATCGGCATGATGCATGTATGATGTATGGCATGGCAAGGTGCGATGCAATTAGGTCATATTAAGCGGAACCGGGGGCCCGACAATTAGTTAGATGGTTCCAGTTGTTTAACTACCCCGCAATTTAAATGTTGTTTTAACAAGGCAAGATTATAGTACTGGTTCGCTACACAAGTTTAAATGAGGCCACTATAAGGCTAGATTTGCCCGCATATGGGCCCCATATTTAATTATGCAGGTGAATCGGCATAAGGCCCCCAAACCAACAATATGCATGCGAGATGACAATTAATATGCAACAATTTGTTATGTTATAAAATAGGGTCCGAGGAAAAGGGGTCACACATCAGAGGGGGCTCGACGATCTTGGGTTCCGGGGTTCGGGGTCGGTCTCAGGGTTTCGGGTTTGGCGAGGTCGTTCTCGGACTGTGGGTAGGTCTTGTTGTCTGGTGGTGACCTCGGCATCCGGAAGCAGGACTTGGTTGTCTTGCGGGACATCGGATTCGTTTGGTCGGTGCCGTTCTTGTCGTCGCGGGGATCTTGTCGGTCCGTGCTTGATTCCGTGGCGATCTTGCCGTTCCGGTAAGGCGTTCTCAAGGTCGATGGCGAACTTGTCACCGGGTTTTCGGAGTTCATGGCACGCAGAGCACGGATCGGTCTTGAGTTCGGGTCTCGGCGTCAGTAGATCTTGGTGTCCGAGGCGACATCAAAACAATGGGCCTTGTCGTGTCGTGTCGGTGATCTTGGCGTCCGGAGCCGATCTTGTCGCACCCGCTTGATTTCTTGTCGGTGGCCTTGGGTTTCCGTGACGCAGGTCTTGGTAGCGGCGGGTCACCACATCACGTTACATGATCACCAACTCCTTGTCGTTGTAGCCACGTGCAGAGACTTGGCAAGAACCCGCACGGAGCCTCGATAGCCTTGGGTCAAGCGAAGCCTCGAGTGACCCTCACATGTGGTGCATGGGTCAATCTAAGAAGCCCAGAGCATAGGGCGGCCACGGTTTGGGCAAGCTCGTTGGGAGGGCCACGCGCATGAGGACCCCGGACGACGACAGGCGGGTCGAGGGGGAGGCCGGTGAGGTCACAGCAAAGACGCCAGGGACGCAGGGCTCGACCATAGGACCTCGCGGCAGAGGCAGTGGCCGAAGAGGGCTCGGCGAGGTGGAGAGCTCGGCTCGGGGGCGGCTCCGGAGGGAGGGCGACGCCGGGCGGCGCTGCTCGGTGGTTGTCAGAGGCGGGGAGGCTCATGGCGCAGCTGCGCGGCGGGTGGAGGCAGCGCATTTCGGCACCGACGAGGGTAACGGCCGAGCGGGCGAGGCGGCGTGGCGGCTTGGCCGGAGCGGGCCGAGGCGGCGCGGCAGCCTGGAGGGAGAAGAGGCGGGGCTTGGGCGGCCGGGCGGCAGTCGCCGGGCAGGCGACACGGGCGGGCCAACTGGCGAGGCGACGGAGGCGTGGCCTGGTTCGGAGGAGAAGCTGCGGCCGGGAGGGCTCGGGGTCGGCCTTGCGAGAAGAGGGCAGGCGACGCGGCGAAGGTTGGGGGAAGGAGGAACTGGCGCCGGCCATGGGGTCATGCGAGCACTGCACCGGGCGCGGATGAGGGGTAGCCAGAGAGGGGACGGGTGCGAGGAGGAGGAAGGAAGAGAGGAGGAGGCAGGGGCGGGGGGGCTGTGGTCTCAGGGAAGGTGGACCGTGTCCAGGCTGCCAGTGGGTCGGTGGTAGGGGCCCATGCGGGGGGCCCAGTGGAGAGAGGAGGTGGGGTGTTTGGTGGGTTGTGCTGTATTGTGCGTGAGTGTCTGGGCCGGGAGTGGGGGAGAGAGGGAGGACGTGGCGCAGAGGCTGATTGGATAGGGGGGAGGTTAGGTGAGGTGGCAGGATGCTATTGGAGGGAGTGAGGTGGAGGGATGGTTTGGGTAGGTTAGTGGGTGGCTTTAGGAATTTAGGAGGTGGACCGATTTAAAAACAGGGGTGGTCGTTCGGGTCGGGTTGGCCCGTTCGACTGCCCCTACTAAAATAAATAATTTAATATTTTATTTACTTTCAAATATCTTTTGTAACTAGTTTTAGACAAACAAAAGTATCCGGAACATCTGGGGGTTTGGCATTTAAACAAAAGACGGGGCGTTTTGAAAACAAAACGGGCTTGCGAAAAATAGTTTTATGCAAACAATGCATGATGATGACGATATAATGCACAAATTCAACGCGATTTTCTAGTAGTGGTTTTGCGGGATGCCACAATTCGACACCACTAACAATGGATCTCGCCCTCGAGATCCGCCTCATGGTACCGGAAGGAAGGGTCGGCGTTCTGCGTCTTCTCGCTTCGTGTAGATCCTCGCGACACCACTAACGAGGGTTCCTTCTTCCATCTTGAAATCGGCGACACCGCCAACAAAAGGGTCGTTGTTCTCGACCGTCGAGAGAACACTCCGGAGAAACAAAGGACGAAGGTAGAGGTATCAAACGATAAGGCCACCTCTAACTATCATGGACGGAGTAAAACTGCTGGATCCACTGATTCGACGTACAAGAGCGAATGATAGGAGCAGTGGTAGGGTAGCTACTCCATCCCGCACTCAAACCATTTCTCTGCACGCGAATAGGCGGATTATGCAACCAACTCTCGGAATTAGACTGAAGATCTCGACAAACGAGGTTCGGAAACAAGGGAGTGTTGCCAGCAGAAATCGTATGAAAGACACACTGATTAGGTTTCGCGGTGGTTCCATTGGCATGAACAACACATGCTCAAGGTTAACCCCAACTTCACCAAAGCTCGTCCTTCTCATATGTTTTTCAACGACACTGATATCCAGCAAGGAACACATAGAGATAAAGAGCTCAAGAACAAGAGATCGGAGGAAGGGTACAATGCAAGTTGCAGATTGATGATCGTAGCACCTCCGTTACAAAGGGAGATAGCGAAACCACGAAGGTACGACGAAACCCAACCACGAAATCTCGGACTCAAGAAAGAGAAGAGCGGATTTAAAACACGCCGAGATAAGAGGAGAATAGCAGAGGGTAAGGAGTAAAATCAGACCTAATCGTAACTATCCAACCGATTTTGCAAAATAGTTTTGACACTCTACTGCCGTTAGCTAGGTTATCCTATTTGGACTTGTGGGTATCGCAACCGTGCTCGATACCACTCAGAACACCTCAGATCGGACCTATGCAAGTTTGAGCAAAATTCGCCAAACCCGCATAGAAACGATTCAAAGGTGCCCACCAGGCACTTTCGTGCGGGTGGAAAACGAAGTAATAACATTACACAACAGTCCTCGATGGGACCCAGTAACGTATATATATATATAACATGACTCCATGAGTCAAGAATATGTATATAATATACCAAGATCCAAATCACCTTGAAAACGATAGAGCGTCCAGCTACGGACAAGATGCAAATGGGGCTAAGAGCCCGAAGAATAACCAATGGCGCCCATAACCCGCCTGTGCCAAGCCGGAAGGTAACCTCGCTAACGACGCCGATCTCAAAACCTGCTTAAACAAAAAGGGTGCCGACAAAGGGCAAAGGAAAAGAAGGAGCGTCGATCGAGGCCAAGACAGCGAGGCTAGAAGCGGTCCTCGCCTACATAGGTATGGTGGATCGAGGCGGCGTGCAGATCCACTAAACAACCTATAGAGACTCGATACAACCGGCGGTTATCGAGAGGGGTGAGAATGACCTATCCGGATCCAACTGAAGCTAACACCAAACAAACCCATCTGGTGTTTCCTCGAGACCAAACGAGGAAGTCAACCGAGGAACTCACACGTTGGCGCTTTACTTATTCGATTATCGCTAGTAATTACTAGTCAGGTATAGATAATCATCCTGATAAAATAAGAAGTGGGCACTTTTAGTTAACCATTCCGTGATAGTTGCAACAATTACTAATCAGGTACAGATAGCATGAGATAAACCCAAAACCCAGCAGTTGTTGGTACTTTTATTCAGCCATTTCGTTGTAGTTGCAATACTTACTAGTCAGGTACAATGGTCGCAAGCGACACTCCAAACAAGCATTCGTGGACAGTATTATTAGCCATTCCATTATAGTGAAGCTGATTACTAGTCATTATAAGTCAAATTTATAGCGATAAACTTTAGTTATGCTTGTCTATGATCGAGATATCGCTCCAAGTCGCCCATATCCGCGGACACGGCTTTCGTAAAGTTTTACCGCCGGGTGCACCAATAGCAACACACGCTCGATCAACCTCGGAAAAACCAAATCAAAACCCAACGAGGCTTTCACGACTGAACAATCACAAGATTCAGAAATATTTCAGGGGGCCACCCCTTAAGTAGATCCCGCAACGAAGCCAGCTGACTCCGAGACGGGCTCAAGGTTATGGGGACGGCTGTGAACGACTGGGAACCCGAAAGTGTGGCTGGGCTTGTCGACACCGCGGAATCGTGCCATGATCCTAAACAGTACAGTGTGCTCCTCGCACAAAATAAATACAGAAAGTAGCATGGCATAAGTACAGGATAGTAAATAAAACCTCAAACTAGTTTGTGGCCCCAAGAAATAAGACGGAATCAAGCTCTGGCTCAGGGGGATCCCATACTCCCCGAATGTGGATAGCGCGATAAATCAAGGAACAGGTATCAAGTACTCGGGGTCTTACGGGACACAAGTGGGCGTTCGGAAACCAAATATTTTCTATCACCCACCGATGCCTCTGCTTATTTCAATTTTAGTTGTTAAACAGAAATTAAAGTGACGATAAATAAAACTAGAGTCATCTCCAACATCAACATGCGGCAATACATCAAGAATCGTGGCATATGACACACATCAAGACTTGAGCAAGCAACTACGACGCGCAAGTCCAACTATCTACCAAACAATGTAATAGGATGTGTCCAAGGCAATATAGGGCTGCACGGTATATCACAGGTACGGAAACTAAAGCATCGCAACACAGATAGCAATAGATCAACAGGAGGGAATAAATACTATAAAAGTAAGATAGGTAGAAAGGGGGAGATGCTCGCCTGAAAACATTGTCGAAGGTTCAACCGAAGATCGGGGCGAAGCTCACATCAACTCAACGGCCTTATCCGCGAAGAAGCAAAACACTAGAAGGAACACCGGGTGCAATATTTAATACTCGGCAGAAGATCGGCATGATGCATGTATGATGTATGGCATGGCAAGGTGCGATGCAATTAGGTCATATTAAGCGGAACCGGGGCCCCGACAATTAGTTAGATGGTTCCAGTTGTTTAACTACCCCGCAATTTAAATGTTGTTTTAACAAGGCAAGATTATAGTACTGGTTCGCTACACAAGTTTAAATGAGGCCACTATAAGGCTAGATTTGCCCGCATATGGGCCCCATATTTAATTATGCAGGTGAATCGGCATAAGGCCCCCAAACCAACAATATGCATGCGAGATGACAATTAATATGCAACAATTTGTTATGTTATAAAATAGGGTCCGAGGAAAAGGGGTCACACATCAGAGGGGGCTCGACGATCTTGGGTTCCGGGGTTCGGGGTCGGTCTCAGGGTTTCGGGTTTGGCGAGGTCGTTCTCGGACTCAGGGGTAGGTCTTGTTGTCCTGTGTCGGTGACCTCGGCATCCGGGAAGCAGGACTTGGTTCGGTGCCGGGACGCATCGGATTCGTTTTGGTCGGTGCCGTTCTTGTCGTCGCGGGGATCTTGTCGGGTCCGTGCTTCGGATTCCGTGGGGCGATCTTGCCGTTCCGGGTAGGCGTTCTCAAGGTCGATGGCGAACTTGTCCGGTACCGGGTTTTTCGGAGTTCATGGCACGGCACCGGGTACGGGATCGGTCTTCGAGTTCGGGGGTCTCGGCGTCCGTAGATCTTGGTGTCCGAGGCGCGACATCAAAACAGCGGGGCCTTGTCGTGTCGTGTCGGTGATCTTGACGTCCGGGAGCCGATCTTGTCGCACCCGCGGTCTTCGGTTTCTTGTCGGTGGCCTTGGGTTTTCCGTGACGCAGGTCTTGGTAGCGACTGGGTCACCACATCACCGTTACATGATCACCAACTCCTTGTCGTTGTAGCCACAGACAGACTTGGCAAGAACCCGCACGGGAGCCTCGATAGCCTTGGGTTCACAGAACAGAAGCCTCGAGTGACCCTCACATGTGGTGCATGGGTCAATCTAAGAAGCCCAGAGCATAGGGCGGCCACGGTTTGGGCAAGCTCGTTGGGAGGGCCACGCGCATGAGGACCCCGGACGACGACAGGCGGGTCGAGGGGGAGGCCGGTGAGGTCACAGCAAAGACGCCAGGGACGCAGGGCTCGACCACAGGACCTCGCGGCAGAGGCAGTGGCCGAAGAGGGCTCGGCGAGGTGGAGAGCTCGGCTCGGGGGCGGCTCCGGAGGGAGGGCGACGCCGGGCGGCGGGCGGCGCTGCTCGGTGGTTGTCGGGGCAGAGGCGGGGAGGCTCGCGGGCGCAGCTGCGGCGGTCCAAGGCGGCCGGGTGGAGGCGAGGCGTCGGCTCGACGAGGGTAACGGGCGAGGCAGCGTGGCGAGGCGCGAGGCGGCGGCTTACAGCAGAGCGGCCGAGGGCGGCGAGCAGCGACGCCAGGAGGGAAAGGGAGAAGGCGGCGCTTGGGCGACGGGAGGCGGCAGATCTCGGCTGGCGGCGAGGGGCTCAAGGCGAGGCGACGGGAGCGGTGGCCTGGTTCGGTGAGGAGGAAGCTTGCGGGAGGGCTCGGGTCGGCCATGGAAGAGGGCAGCAGCGCGGGCGGAAGGTTGGGGAAGGAGGAACTGGCGCCATGGGTCGCGGTAGCAGAGCACCGGGCGCCGGATGAGGGGTAGCGAGAGGGATCGTCGGGCGAGGAGGAGGAAGGAAGAGAGAGGCAAAGGCGTGGGTGGTCTTTGGGGCCGGGGTGGTGGGCGGTCTGGGAAGGGTGGACCGGGTCCAGCTGTCCAGTGGGTCGGGTAGGGGCCACGCTGGGTGGGGCCCGTGGCGAGAGAGGAGGTGGGGTGTTTGGTGGGTTGTGTCTACTGTAGGCGTGAGTGTGTACCGGGAGTGGGGAGAGAGGGTGAGGGAGCGACGTGGCAGAGGCTGATTGGATAGGGGGGAGGTTAGGTGAGGTGGCAGGATGCTATTGGAGGGAGTGAGGTGGAGGGATGGTTTGGGTAGGTTAGTGGGTGGCTTTAGGAATTTAGGAGGTGGACCGATTTAAAAACAGGGGTGGTCGTTCGGGTCGGGTTGGCCCGTTCGACTGCCCCTACTAAAATAAATAATTTAATATTTTATTTACTTTCAAATATCTTTTGTAACTAGTTTTAGACAAACAAAAGTATCCGGAACATCTGGGGGTTTGGCATTTAAACAAAAGACGGGGCGTTTTGAAAACAAAACGGGCTTGCGAAAAATAGTTTTATGCAAACAATGCATGATGATGACGATGCAATGCACAAATTCAACGCGATTTTCTAGTAGTGGTTTTGCGGGATGCCACAGCATAGTTGTCATTCTGTGTGCAGTGTTCCAAAGCTTACTAATTGATTCATATTGTGTTATTACTTGCTCTTGTGCTATTTGTTTCTAGTCACCCTTGTGAAATTTGTAGTTGTCCTATGCATTATATTGCTACTCTATGAGGGACAAGCTGATTGCCACTATGCTATGTTTTCTGCATGTGAAACATACAAATTTTTTTCAATACATATTATTCATGATCTTTGTTTGTAGCTTGCCATGTTGCATGCATAATTACTATGTCCTATTGCTAGAACTCCATCTTTCATGCACATGTTTAGAGTTCTTTGATTCCAGTTTTCAATGCTTGCAAATGGTTGGATCTTTATTGTGAAGGTGCATGTCACCTCAAAAATTATTCTTTTTATCACTTACCTACTAGAGGAAGAGCAGGAGTTAAGCTTGGGGATGCTGATATGTTGGAAACGTATCTATAATTTTTGATGATCCATGCTTGTTTAGTATCTACTTTGCTTTACTTGTCTACACTTTGAGGTGATTTTTACATGTACCAACCTATTAAAAGTTGTAGCCGGGCCCCACCCGCGCGGGTCGTGGATCCGCTAGGCTAGATGGCTTCGCCTCCCGTAAATCTACGAGTAGTTACATGCTCTAGTCCATGTAGTAGCAGGATGGCTGTATCCCACCTTCATGTTCATGTTGGTCTGCATGCTCCGCCAGTTGCTAGTGACCCAAGAGGGAGATTATGCCCTAGCCTGGGTTCTCATGTCTAGTTTCCAAGGAAGTGACAGAATCTCTGCCAGATGTTGTCACATCGAGAAACAACGCCTCTTGTTCCAGTGAACATGTGGATTTATGTCATTACTTTCTTAAAGTAGTTGTTTGCAATTTCACTGAAGGGGTTCATTTCTCATGCCATGTTGTTCGGTCCATCTGACGGTTACTGCCAAACCATTACCTTTTTCCACACCATACTTGACTTTCACCACATTATTTACTTTCAGCAAATCGGTGAGCTTGACAACCTCACGGATTCGTTGGGGCAAAGTCTTGAGTTTGTGTTGTGCAGGTCTCCACATTGCCAGCAACACATGTGTGATGTTTCCTTCCTCCTACTGGTTCGATAACCTTGGTTTCTTACTAAGGGAAACTTGTTGCTGTGTTGCTTCATACCTTGCTCTTGGGGTTCCAATGAAGCGTTCCACGACAAGTATTGGGTGCCATCAGACTCCCCTTGTGAAGACGTCCTTAGCCTCCCCGACAACGGCACCAGAAAAGCTTGACGACTGTCTACGCATAGCCTGTTGGGAACCCCAAGAGCAAGGTGTGAAGCAGCAAGTTTTCCCTGAGTTGAGACCAAAGTTTTCGAAGCAGAAGAAGGAAGGAAACGTCAGACAGGTGTTGCACGCAACGTGGAGTCCTGCACAACACAAACTCAAGACTTTGCCCCAACGAACAATGAGGTTGTCAAGCTCACCGGTTTGTCAGAATAAAGGATTAAACGATGGTGGACGGTAATGGTTTGCAGAAGTAAACAAGTAATGAAGATGTATCAATAGTAAATATTGGACCGGGTATAGTTCACTAGAGTCGCTTCCTTGATAAACAACATGGCATGAAGGGTAAACAAATTACAAATGGGAAACCGACAGAATAGCAAGGCATAACAATGCAATTACTAGTCGAAGATCCTATGAGATTCGATTAATACAACAAGATACATAGAACGCCATCCAACTGCATCTATGACTAGAAGTCCACCTTCAAAGTTATCATCCTAACCCCTCCGTATTAAGTTGCAAGCAATGCATAACCGCTACAAAGTGTGTAAGGTAAATCCACATGTTCCATGAACAAGACACCGTTTTCTCCCTAGTAGCAACAACACATCCACAAATCAAGAGATTTCATTACTTCCCTTGGAAACTAGAGGCATGAACCCACTATCGAGCATAAATACCCCCTCTTGGAGTCACTAGCAACTACTTGGCCAAGATAGCACTAACAACGGAGAGCATGCAAGATCACAAACAACACAGACATGATAGAATCATAAAGACAAAACCATTAATCAAACCAACATAATAATCTCAATATCCATCGGATCCCCGCAAACACAACATGCATGATTACAAATAGATTAGATCTTGATCATGAACGGAGGTCACAAGATCTATACATGAAAGCACAAAGGAGGAGATACAACCATATGGCTACTACATGGACCCATAGTCCAAGGTGGAACTACTCACGCACCATACCGGAGAGAAGGCCTCCTAATGATTCCTCCCAGGTGCCGGGAAGAACTTCAGATCCCCTCGATCTAGGGACGATGGTGGCGGCGGCTACATACGGTTTCGTGGAGATTCGATCGGGTCCTTAGGGTTTCTGCATCGGGGGATTCTTATAGGCGAAGGGGGAGACCGAGGAGGCGTCCAGGGTTGTCAAACACTAGCTAGGCGCGGGGTTGGGCCCACCCGTGCCTAGGGTGGTTCTGGCCCCCCTGGCTGGCCCCTCCGGCTCTCCTCTGGACTCCTTGTTCCCCACGGAAAGTAATTGACTTTGGCGTTTGTCCCGTCCAATTCCGAGAATATTTCTTTACTAACTTTTCTGAAACCAAAAATAGTAGAAAACAGGCATCTAGCACTATTGCAACTTGTTAATAGGTTAGTACCAGAAAACATGTAAAAAGCACCTCAAAGTGTAGACAAGCAAAGCAAAGTAGATACAAAACAAGCATGGAGTATCAAAAATTATAGATACGTTTCCAATGTATCAGCAACTCACCATTATATAACTTAGCTTGCAACAAGTATAGGAGTCACAATAGAGATGCATAAAGATAAATCATAATTGGAATTGGCAAACTCTTGTTCCTGGTCAGAGAACAGCTGGCAAATGGTTTCACAAAAAGATTTTTGTAGAAGTTTTATAACAGGAGCACTCTTTGCTCAAAAAGGTTTTTCAATTGAGGCTTTCAAAGTAATACTCAATAAATAAGAGTTTTGTGCAAACTAGGAAGATAAATAACATGATTGAATAAATCACCATATGAATGCTTGAAACGCAACAACTCAAATGCTTGCTGGAGATAGAGAGGAAGTAGGTTTACTGACTCAACTTAGTAAATAGGAGAAAGGTCCCTTTATAGAGGGCAGCAGGGATTACAAGTCATAAAGAGCTTCCAAAGGATTATGGTACTTACTAGCTTTGAGCCCTCATTGCCCCTATCATAGGCATCTTTAGATGATTAAGGTTAAAGTGCACAAAGATGGAGTATATGCTTGACGAAATATAAGTTGGCAATCTCATGTCCCTTGAATATGAGGGCCACTCCTCATGCTACTCAACTTTAGTCACCGGTAAGTTCTTATCATTGTAAGTACATGCGTATCATAGAGAACCGCCAACGGGGTACCCCTTGCACATGGTACAGGAGCTATCCCATAACCAAAATGACAAGGCAAGCAGACAATGAGCATCTTAGTGATCTTTTTATGTGCATAGATTTTTATTGAGGATGCTTCATAGATATCTCACTATGGTGATGCTACAAGTTTCCACCATGATTAGGCATGGCTTAGGCTAGCGGCCCAGGCATTTATCTAATACAAAAATAGACTCCATGGACTTACAAGTTCTCTTTATTTCACACCATTGACATCCATGTACAAAAGAGCATGATATAAACTGTACAGAGTACAAGTGCAATGTTGAAAGCTTCTATGACAAAGACGGTTCTGCTAATTCCAACGTATAGATGCAAGCATATACAACTTCCATGGCACAATGGTTCAAGTCTATGGGCAAGAAAATAAGGTGTGCCATCAAGTTTGTGAGAGCTTTACTAACTAGTTTTCACATAACAAAATACTTTTTAATTCGAAAGATAGATGACGCTTGAGAATTTGCTTAGAATAGCAATCGCTAATAGGTAGATATGGTGGACACAAATGGCAAAGGTTTTGGTTCAAAGGGATTGGAAACATGAGAAGTATGCCTTCCTTGAAAGAAACAGGTTTTATTAGCAAGGTCGGGTAGCAAGCAAGAGATTTGAAAGAAACAAGCAAACATACAAGTAATAAATAAAAACATGCAATCTTCCTTGAAGACACAAAAGATCTTAAATAAAGAATAATAAGCTTATGAGCCAACAAGAAAGAAAGTAAATGATACAAAATACATGTAAGCTTTTTTCTTTTCTTTCAAATCTCAAAAAGTATTGCTACTGACCAGAACTCGGTTTTCCAAAACCAATTTAGATCCACTTGATGATCCCAAAGTGATGCCAATACTGATCAACAAGATCCATCATATAATAGAGATTGCAAAGTAAAATAAGAAGTGCAAAAGGTAAAAGATGAAGATTCTCATTAATATTCCATAAAGGCACTCACACCAAGGGACACATAGATAATCAACTAATGGAGAGATACTTCCACATGCAACCCAAACTATAAGATAACATTTCTACCAAAGATATGAATCCACTAAAAAGGTAAAAGATAAAAGATAATGATTGTGATACCGCGACACTCCCCCCAAGCTTGGAACAAGCCAAGGGGATGGAAAACCTTATGACAAATTACTCCTTCGGTGGTGGTGGTGTTCTCTTGATAAGCTCTTCAATCAGCCTCTTCAAATCCTCAATATCGAAGGTCAGAGTACGAATCAACTCTGAATTATGCTCACTACAGCTCATGATCAATTCGGACCGAGGATCACAGTCCTTATTATTCTTCCTCCACTCTTCCTTCTTAGAGTGTTCCTTCCCTGCAAGGTTAGAATGAGTGGTACAAGGAGGAAGTGTCCATGGAGAGAGGATATGACATGGAGGTTTCCCTCCCGTGGACATCCGTGGTGTCCTCTTGAGCTTGATTGGTTTTGCCACCACTCCAATGCTTGAAACAGTAGCGCGGGTGTCCGGTTGCTTGTCCTCCCCCACGTATCCTGCATAACCTACCAAATTCTCCTCCTCCTTGGGTTTGTGAGGATCGTCTTCCTCGGGCTTCTTGCCTTTATCGTTGGCGGAGACCATGGTGCTCTAAACTTGAGAAGATTTCCTGACAAAAAGAGATCGAAACGAAACCACGACGAGAACACGATGCATGAACCTCGGGGGATCCGGGGGGTTATATATTACGAAGTTTCAAAGCATAAGGGAGGTTTTGACACGGAAACGAGGCGGAGTCGGAGCTTGGGGGTGGCACACCCCCTCCAGGCGCGGCCAGGCAGGGGCCCGCTCCTTGGGTGGGTTTGTCCACCCTGGACTCCGTCTCCGCCTCTGTTCTGTCTTGTAACTTCCCTTATGTATTAAAAACATCAAAAATATAAAAATATTAAGGTTTCACGAACCTTCTGTTTTCAGCAGTTTTACCTATTCAAAGACGAACTCTGTAGACTCCTTTTCTCCTTCCCCTGGAAATTCCTTTTCTCTCAAGGCAATACACAAACTTCAATGGCAACATTAGTGTAAGAAAAAACAATTAACCTTTAGGCACACACTTCAACTGAAATCCATCAAAACAAAGGCTTCTATAAGAGGCAAATTCAAATGATAACAGAAATCTGTCAAAACAGACCAGCAGGTAAAGATTGATTTTTTTGAAAACCTTATGTTGCTCAAATCAAAAAGTGCAGTACTAATGAAAGTTGGGTAACAACTTGGATAACAAGCTAAGAAAAATACATATGTATCCGACGTACTGAGCTCCCTCACGAATTTTTACAATGCAGCACAAAAATATGTCCCAGGACAACTACTTTTCACAACCCCTCTACTTCACAAAAGTAGTTGAACTTGACACAAAAACCAAAACAAAAAGTATAAGGAGCGGTTATTACAGAGGTAATAACTTCCAAGACTCAATAAAACTCTTGGGTTATCTCCCAACAAGTACTTTTCTTTAATGCCTTTAAGTTAGGCCTGCGAGTTTCAAAGATGCTCACAAAGGAGATATAAATCTGGAGTGAAAAAGAGCATCAAGAAGCAAATAACCAACACACTTGAGTCTAACCCACTTACTATGCATGTGAGTGTCATGATAAAACAAATTGTTGAAACAAAAAGCTACTAGCATATGAAGTCAAAACAGATGCAACTTCAAGGCTTTCAACGTAAAATGGGGAAACTTAACATTATTGAGAAGCATAATACCATGTTTCCCTCTCTCATAATAACTTTCAGTAGAACTTTGAATAAAGTTGACAATATAACCATCAAAGGAATCAATTTTATCACAAGAATGAGCATACTTACAGTCACCAAAAAGAGGTCCAAGGTCATAAACCGGATCTAGAAGCAAGTTGTCACATCCTGAAATCTTTATTAGGCAAGCTATTTTCACAAGGAGTTTTAGCAAATTTGGAAAATTTAAACTCATAAGAATCTCCATCAAACTTAGTTAAAACTTTCTCCTTCTTACAATCTATAATTGCTCCACAAGTGTTCAAGAAGGGTCTACCAAAAATGATAGGACAAGTTTTGCTAGCTGCTGAATTAAGCACTAGAAAATCAGCAGGATACTTAATCTTACCACATAGAACCTCCACATCTCTTACAATACAAATAGGGCAAATGGTTTCCTTATTTGCAAGGTGAAAAACCACATCAATGTCCTCAAGCTCACAAGGACCAATTTCATGCATAATTTCCATGTAAAGCTCATAAGGAATAACACTAGAACTAGCACCAATATCACATAAACCATAGTAGCAATGATCACCAATTTTAATAGAAAACACAGGAACACTAGATTTTCTAGCTTTTCTAGGATGAGAAATAATATTAGAAGCATCTTCACAGAATACAATGTGTTCATCCTCTATATTTCTAGTGACAGTGTCTTTCACAATAGCTACCACATGTTCAATATTCAATTGCTCATCAGGCTCCACAGTTTTCTTAGTACCTTTATTATTTGCACTAATCATCATAGAATACTCCTTTACCTTAGCTGGGAAAGGTATTTTCTCAACATAAGGTTCAGGCGCAATATGATTAGTAGTACAAACTTCAGCACTTCTAATAGGAACATGACTAACAACATCTTTATAAGGTGCATGGTACTTATTCCATTTCTTTTTGGGAATTTCTATGTAAGAGGCAAAGGCCTTAAAAACAGTTGGCAATACTTTGGGAATCAATACCAAACTCATTACTAATATCATGGAAGTTATCAGTTCCCATAAAAGATTTACTGCATTCATAATCATAGTTTATACCTAACTTTCTTCCTTTGTCATTCTCCCAAGCTTCAGTGTTCTCTTGAATACGGTCCAGTAGATCCCATTTAGCTTCTTCCTTCATCCATGTGAATGATCCAGCACAAGAAGCATATAGTAAATCTTTATCATGAAGAGAAAGCCTAGCATAAAAGTTATTGATAATAATATATTTAGGGAGTTTAATAGGACATTTAAGCATTAGTAACTTTAATCTCCCCCAAGCTTGAGCTGTACTCTCTCCATCACGAGGCAAAACGTTATATATCAGATTCCTATCCTTATGAATCTCACTGGGAGGATAGAATTTAGAATAAAAGAGAGAAGCCATTTCCTCCCATTCCATGGATTGTCCAACCTTCAACAGCTTATACCATTCTTCAACTCTCCCTTTCAAGGATATGGAGAGTAACTTATTCTTCAATTGCTCACTTGTTATACCGCACACTTAAACAACCGCATAATTCATAGATAAAAGCAATGATCACCAGATGGACAGCCCATCCCCAAAATAATAATTATCCATAACACTATCAACAATACTTGTAGGTATCTTAAAAGGATCTATCTCAACAGTGGTGGTTCATCTACTACCCTAGTAGTGGTAATAGTTTTCCCAAACAGAAAACCAAGTGGGTTATCCATATTGGAAACAAAGTAACAAGCAAGAATAAAAGCAATACTCACAAGAGAAGTTTCCTTTACCGCCCACTCTTTAATAGCGCTTCACTCCTAAACGACGCCAAAAATAGTCTTGATGACCCAAAAGTATAGGGGTGTATCGTAGTACTTTCGATAAATAGGAGTGTCGATCCCAACGAGGAGCGTAGGTGTTGACTAGTGGTATGGAGCAGAAATCAGAATACTTAGCAAACGAATTTTTAGTGGTTTTCTGATAAGGCAACAAAACAAAGAGCAAGTAATAAAGAAGAAACGCAGCAAGTGACCCAATCCTTTCTTAGCAAAGGATAAGCCGGTGGAAATACTTATAAGGACCAAACGTTCTCGAGGACACATGGGAATTCTGTCAAGTGCTTTCGCTTCAAATAGCTGAGTACTCTTCTTTGGTGTTGTAAGTGTTGTGTGGGTGAACCTGTGCTAATGTGTACCGACCTTACTTGGACTAATATATACTTGTGATTAAACCCCCTGCAAACATCCATAACTACAGGAAAGTAATTAAGATATAAACCTAACCACAGCCTTAAACTCTGAGATCCTACGCTCCCTTATGCAATTGTGTCCTAGTGGGGGTTGAGGTTTCTGTCACCCCGGCAACCCCACAATTAGTAGCCAAATACACAATGCATTCCCCTAGGTCCATAAATGGTGAAGTATCATGTAGTCGATGTTCACATGACACCACTAGAAGAATAGCACCACAACTTAAATACTAAACCATTGAATAATAACTCAACACAAATCCACTAATAACAACATGAATTCTCCCATGTCCTCAAGAACTAGACGAACTACTCACAAGACATCATATGGATCAAGATCAAAGATGATATGATAATGGATAACAATCTGAACATAAACAATAATCCAATGGTTCCACTCACAAGCATCAACTACAATAGTAATTAACACCAGGAAAGTTTCCCCTTAGAACTAAAGCAATATCCAACACAATTGTTACAACAGGACGGAGTGGTGATGATGGTGGTGGAGATGATGGTGGATGATGATGATCCCGATGAAGCCTAGCTTGATGACGGTGTTGATGGCGACAATCTCCTCTCCTGAAGGAATTCCCCAGAATCTGCCCGCCAGAGAAATCTTTCTCTTGGTGTTTTACGCCGCAAAGCGGAAATCTATCTGTGGTCGCCCTTCAGATTAGGGTTCCATAGGGAAGATATAGGCGAAGGAGCCGTGGAGCAGCAAACTTGGGAGACATGCCCTAGGCTGGTCGGTGGGCCCGCGCTTAGGGGTGGGCCTCGTAGGTCTTCTTGCTCCTCCTTATGGCTTTCTCAATCTTCTGGAAAAATAATATTTTCCCATATTTTTTTGGTATTTTTCTGATCTTCGCGAAATTGCATCAAAACGCCTTCTTTTCCATCAAAATCCAGACTCCGGCAGTTCATCCTCCAAAAATCATCCAACATGCATAAACAGTGGAAAATACATAAGTAATACCTCATAATAAGATATATATCAATGAATAGAGGCAAATTATGATATAGAATGGTGATGCAAATTGGATGTATAAGCACTTAATAAACTTGAACCATTGTGACTATCTTATATGCTTTTATGCTTGCAAGTTATAAGTTGTGAATTAGAAAAACCATGTCGTCATGGGGTACGCTTTCAACATTGCACTTATCTATTTAGTTGATATCATGTTCTTTTGTTTATGGATGCCGACAGTGTGAAATAATATGGGAGCATGTAAGTCCATGGAGTTTGTATATATGTTAGAGAAATGATTGGGAGGCTAGCCTAAGCCATGCCTAATCATGGTGGAAACTTGCAGCGAAACCATAGTGGCATTCTATAAAGCATCCTCAATAAAAAAACTATGCAAATAGCAAATAAAAAGATCGCTAAGATGCTCTCTGTCTGTTGCCTTGTCATTTTGATATGAGATAGCTCCTATGTCATGGGGCAAGGGGTACCCCGTTGGCGGTTCTCTATGATACACATATACTTAAAATGACAAGAACTTTCTTGGGACCAAAGTTGAGTAGCATGAGGTCTCGGTACTCGTACTCAAGGGGCGTGAGATTTTTAACTTATAATTTGTCAAGCATATAACTCATATTTGCCCTCACTTTAACCTTAACCACTTCAATATGCTTATAATAGGGGCAATGAGAGCTCAAAGCTAATAAGTACCATGATTTTTGGAAGCTTTATAAAACCATTTAATCCATACTTTCCTCTACGAAGGGACTTTCTTTTTACTTTATGTTGAGTCTTCATCTTCTATCTTTATGCACCAGTTAAGAGAGCATAGTTGTCATTCTGAGTTCAATGTGCATTGTCCCAAAACTAGTTGATTGATTCATAATTATGGTATTAGTTGTTCTTAAATTATTTGTATCTAGTCACCCTTATAAAATTTGAAGGTGTCCTATGCATTTATGTTTTGCTATTCTATGAAGGACAAGCTAAATATCACTCTTGCTATGTTTTCTATATGTGAAACAAACAAATGTCTTTCAAAGCATTATTAATGATCTTTTGTTTGTGTAACATTTCATGTTGCAACATAGTTGCTATGTCTTATTGTTAGAAATACATCTTTCATTCTTATGTTTAGAGTACTTTGATTCCAGCTATCAATACTTTATAATACCTTGATCAAGATTGTGATGGTGCATGTCACCTCAAAAATTATTCTTTTTATCACTTACCTACTTGAGAACGAAAGGTGAGTTAAGCTTGGGGATGCTAATATGTTGCAAATGTATCTATAATTTTTGATGCTCCATGCTTGTTTTGCACCAATTGAATTACGTTATGTCCATACTTTGTGGCATTTTTATGAATTTTCTGGAAATAATATATTAACAAGTGCCACAGAGTCAGTTTCCTGTTTTTTGCTGTTTTTGGTTTCAGAAAAACTAGTAAAGAAATATTCTCGGAATTGGATGAAATAAAAGCCGAAGTTCCTATTTTTCCCGACACGACACGGAGTCCGCGGGAGAGGGGAGGCGCACCCCAGGGCGTCCACACCTGGTCTAGGCACGGTCTGGGGGGCGCACCGCCCTAGGGTGTGGCCCCCTCGAGCCTCCACCGATCTTGCCCCTTCGCCTATATAAACCCCCCGAGGCAAAAAAAACCCTAAGTACCAGATCAGAATTCCATGAAAAAGTTTGTAGCCGCCGCCACCATCGTCCATAGATCGGGAGGGATCTGAAGCTCTTCCAGGCACCCTGCCGGAGAGGGGAGATCATGTCGGAGGCCTTTTTCATCACCATGCCAGCTTCCGGAGTGATGTGTGAGTAGTTCATCCTTGGACTATGGGTCCATAGCAGTAGCTAGATGGTTGTTTCTCCTATTTGTGTCACCATGTTTAGATCTTGTGAGCTGCCTATCATGATCAAGATCATCTTATTGTAATGTTACATGTTGTGTTTGCGGGGATCCGATGGATATTAAGTATTATGTCAGATTGATTATTGTTCTATCATGTCTATGTTATTTGTGATCTTGCATGCTCTCCGATGGATATTGAGTATTTATGCTCGATAGTAGGTTCATGCCTCTAGTAATATGGGAGAGTTACAAGAACTTCTAAAATTGTAGATGTGTTGTTGCTACTAGGGAGAAAACTGTAGGGTTCGCACCATAGAAAACAAAAAATTCCTATGATGTGAACTATATACCAAGATCTATCTACTAGATACAAACAACGGGCGGATGTATATCCATAGAGAACATACCCTTGAAGACCGACAAAGCTTAACGAGTTCAACTCGTTGTTGATGTAGACGATCTCTTGCCGATCTCAAGATCGAGAGGAAGTCATAGCGCCAAAATCACCAGCATCCGTTTCGCACACACGCTCGAGGCACCGAGCAACCTCCGCCTCCTCGCCCAAAGGATGCAATGAAGCACAACCCTTTCTTGCTGAATAGCCACCGGGAACATGTATCTCGCCAGTCCGAGACCATGGGGGATAAATTCTAGAGGGGGAGAGAGATCCTTCACGCGGAGGTGGGAGAGGCAAGTGAGGAGTGGGCGCCTTTTATAGGAGGAGGGGCACCAAGGCTGGCACGCCATGGGGCTGCCCCTCCCTCCTTCATTCATGTGGGTGGACACTCCACTCACAAAATGCCCTTTAAAATCCCTCCACTCAAAAGTCCACCAAATTCCATTAAATTTCCACCAATTTAATGCAAACTCTCATTAAATAAAACTCTTTTATTTTATTCAGAATTTTGTCAATTACTTTAATGACAAACATTCACAAATAACCCCTTGCTAGAATTCTATTTCACATGCATAACCACTTTATAATTTCACCCAAAACCTGTTTTCAGATTCTAGTAAAATAAATTCCTCGCTTGTTCATTCTTTCGGCATGAAACATTTGCTCCAATTGGATGTCGGTGTCTCTTAAGTGTGTCACCCTACGGTTCGTGAATAATGCGGACATGATCGAGACCCTCTCGGATCAATAATCGAAGCGGATCTCGAGACCCATACCGACTCCACACATTCAACGATGACTTTCTTGTGATCGTCGGAACCTTTTATGCTAGTATCTTAATCCCTTTGTTTCACGATATATTACATGTCCGAGATTCGATCATCGTATCTCCATACCTAGTTTGATCTCGTTACTGACATGCACTCTTTTCTCGTTCCCGTGATATAACATTCTAGTGATCAAATCACTTGCTTGCAAGCTAACCAATGTGATATCACTGAGAGGGCCAGAGTATATCTATCTCACATCGGATGAACAAATTCCACTCGATCCATGAGCCTCAACATAACACTTTATTAGTTCAATCCATCTTTATAATCACCTTATGGTGTGACGCTTGATGTTATCAAGAAACTCTTCCGGTTAGTGATCGACATGATCTCATGGTCTAAGGATTAGGATCACTTTGTAAGTTGTTATAGCAATATAAACTCAATGACTTTGATCGTAATTCTATACTTGGATGAATGTTCATCACACCATTACACTAATGTTGTGATCCCGTTATTAACAACATCCAATGTCCATGATCGTGAAACCTTGATCATCTTGTTAATCAACGAGCTAGTTTATGAGAGAGGCATAACTAGGAACTTTCTCGCTTGTTTATTAAACACACATGTATTAACGCTTCCGTATTAATACAATTATAGCATGCAAAATAAACATCTATCATATACTTGGAATACACATAATAAACACTTTATTATTGCCTCTCGTGGCATATTCCTTCAGCCTCCCACTTGCACTAGAGACAATAATCTAGTTACATAGTGATAAATCTAACACCGATTGAGTTCGTGTTGATCATGTTTTGCTCTAGGGAGAGTTTTAGTCAACGGATCTACATTGAGATCCGTATGTACTTTTAAATCTTTATATCTCCATCCTTGACATGCTCATGGATGGAGTGAAACCGCGCTAATATGCTTGGAATGCTTATGAGACCTTGGCTCTTTGGCATTGGCAATGGTACCATTGTTGTCACAATAGATCACCATTGGGCCCAACGCTTGCCACCACTCCTAGTTCGGATATGAACTCCTTCATCCAAATCGCTTCGAGCCGCTCAAGCAAAGAACATATTCGCCTCGTTGTTGATCCCGCTACCACAGTTGTTTGAGCTCCTCCAACTAACCGCCCGCCATTCATGAGAAATACGATTCGATTGAGACTTAGAGTCATCCGGATCGGTGTCAAAGCTAGCGCCGACATAACACTTAGAGACGAGCTCTTCTTCACCTTCAGATACAAGAAACATATCCTTAGTTCTTCGTAAGTACTTAAGGATATTCTTGACCGCTATCCAAAGGTTCCAACTCGATCCGATTGGTACCTACTAGTCAAACTAATAGCATGTGCCACATCCGTCTTGTACATAGCATGGCGACATTATAGAGCCTATGGTCAAGCATAGGGACTTTGTCCATTATCTCTTTCTTCCCAAGCCGGACTTTGAGTCTTACTCAATGTTTTGCCTTGCAACATAGGTAAGAACCCTTCTTACTTCCGTCCATTTTAAACTTCTTTAAAATCTTATCAAGGTATGTACTTTATGATAGCCCTATTAGGCGCCTAGATCTATCTCTATAGATCTTTATGCCTAATATGTATGACGCTCACCTAGGTCCTTCATTGAAAATTTGTCGCTTAGATAACTTTAACACTGCTTAAAAGATCTATATCATTTCCGATCAATAATATGTCATCCACATATAATATCGTAAATGCCACATTGCTCCCACTCACTTTCTTGTAAATACAAGCTTCTCCATAAGTTTGGACAAATCCAAACTCTTTGATCACCTCATCAAAGCGGAGATTCCAACTTGATGCTTGCTTCAATCCATAGATGGATCGCTGAAGCTTGCACACCTTGTTAGCATCCTTAGGATCGACAAAACCCTTTGGTTGTATCATATACAACTCTTCTTCAATATTACCATTGAGAAACGCGGTTTTGACATCCATCCGCCATATCTCATAATCGAAATATGCAGAATTGCTAACATAATCCTAACTGACTTTAGCATCGCCACGGGGAGAAAGTCTCATCGTAGTCAACTCCTTGAATTTGTCGAAACCCTTTGCGACAAGTCGAGCTTTATAGACGGTCACATTACCATCAAGACGCTTTCCTTTGAAAATCCATTTGTTCTCCACGGCCTTTCGGTCGTGAGGTAATTCCACCAAGTTCCAAACTTGATTTTCATACATGGATTCCATCTCGGATTTCATGGCTTCTAACCATTTGTTGGAACCGGCTCATCATCGCTTCTTCATACGTCGCAGGTCATCATTTTCATCAACCATGAAATTCATGACAGATTTCCATACAGTCGGAGTCGTGACGCCTGCTTTGACCTGCGAGGTTTGGTAGTACTCTTTCGAGTTTCATGATCATTATCATTAGTTCCTCTTCAACAGCTGGAGCCAACTCCTAACAACTTCCGCTGCGCTACTCGCCATACTTTGAAGAGAAGGTTCCACAACCTCTTCGAGTTCTACCTTCCGACTACTCACACCTTTCAAGAGAAACTCTTTCTCTCGAAAGGATCCATTCTTTGCAACAAAAACCTCTCCCTCAGATCTGTGATATAAGGAATACCCAATAGTTTCCTTAGGGTATCCTATGAAGACGCATTTTTCCGCTTTGGGTTCGAGTTTATCCGTTGAAGTTTATTCACATAAACATCGCATCCCCAAACTTTAAGAATGACATCTTAGGTTTGTTTCAAACCACAATTCATACGGTGTCTTTTCAACGGATTTAGATGGTGCCCGATTTAAAGTGAATGCAGCAGCTTTAGTGCATAACCCCAAATGACAACGGCAAGTCCGTCAGAGACATCATAGATCGAACCATATCTAATAAAGTACGACACGACGCTCGACACACCATTTCATTGTGGTGTTCCGGCAGTGTGAGTTGTGAAACAATTCCACACTCTTTCATGTGAGTGCTAAACTCAGAACTTAGATACTCACCTCCACTCGGACCAGAAATTTGATCTTTCTATTACGATGATTTTCCACTTCATTCAAATTCCTTGAACTTTTCAAAGGTTTCACACTTGTGTTTCATCAAGTAGATATAACCGTATCTACTCAAATCATTCGTGAAAGTAACAAAATAACGATATTCACCTCAAGGCCACACACTCATTGGACCACATACATCGAATGTATGATTTCCAATAAACTGCATCCTGCTCCATTGAACCGAAAACGGCGTTCTAGTCATCTTGCCCATAAGGCATGGCTCACATGTATCAAATGATTCATAATCAAGTGATTCCAAAAGTCCATCCGAATGGAGCTTCTTCATGCTTAACGCCAATATGACCTAGACGGCAAAGGCCACATATATGCGGATATATCATCATTAAGTTTAATCCTTTTAGCATCAACATTATGAATATGTGTAACATTATCATCGAGATCTAACAGAAATAAACCATTCATCATCTGCATGACCATAAAAGATTTCATTCATATAAATGGAACAACCATTGTTCTCGGATTTAAATGAATAACCACTTCGCATCAAACACGATCCAGACATAATGTTCATGCTCAAGGTGCACCGATAACATTTATTCAAGTTTATAACTAATCCCGACGGCAAGTGGAGAGGCAACGTTCCGACGGCGATCACATCAACGCTTGATCCATTGCCGACACGCATCTTGACATCACCCCTTGCTAGCGGTCGCTTGTTCCGCAGCCCCTGATTCGAAAGTTACAAATATTAGCAACTGAACCGTATCAAATACCTGTGTGCTATCGCGAGCACTAATCAAGTACACGCCAATAACATGTATATCATATATACCTTTGTTTGCCTTGCCGCCTTCTTGTCCGCCAGATACTTGGGGCGCTTGCCCAAAGGGCTCCCCTTACAATAGTAGCACTGAATCGACTTAGGTCCAACTCGGGTTTTTTTCAGCACGGCAACCGGCTTGCCACCTTTACTTCCCTTCCGCTTTCCTTCTTGTATTTCTTGAAACCAGTGTTCCTATTGATCATCAACACTTGATGTTCCTTTTGATCTCCACTTCAGTTTTAAGCATTGATGTAAGCTCGGGAGAGACTTCTTCATGCCTTGCATATTATAGTTCATCACGAAGCTCTTATAGCTAGGTGGCGTAGACCGCAGAACACGATGGATACCTAAGTCAATGGGAATCGATATTCCCAAGGACACAAGCTTATCGGCGTAATCGACATCTTGAGTACATGCTCACTAACGGAGCTGTGCTCTTCCATCATGCATAAAGAACTTTTCTCAAGCCTTGTAGTTTCTCAAAGAAGATGTGTGTCGAAAATCATTTTCAACTCACCCATTGTATCAAATGCATTGCCGCTGAATGCTTTCAAGTTCTGCTCTATCCCATACAATATGCCGCAATGAACTAAGTTGTGGTCCTCCCGACGAGTCGATAGACATTCTTCTCCTCGTCAGGCATCATCAAAGGTGGGGCCTAACGGCGCTTCTAGCACATATTGCTTTTGTGCAAAGAGAGGAGAATCCTCAAATTCATGGCCCATTCGAAAGTTGCTACCGTTGCTAGTTTCTTTCTCCATGAACACATTGAAATTAAAAGGTGGTGCCATCTACAATGTAATTTGTAAAGTTTAGACTAAGTGTATGATAGAGTTCAACTAATCTATATTACGAATGAACTCCCACTCAAAAACGACATCCCTCGTGCCTTTTTGGTGATTACATGAACCAAATCCACTACACCAAGTCCGATCATCACGTGAGTCGGTATAGCTTCAAAGGCGAGCATCAAATGGGCATCATATCAACTATATGACTCATGATTAACCTTTCGGTCCGTGTTCCGAGGCCATGTCTGTACATGCTAGGCTCGCCAAGTTAGAACCTTAGTTGATGGGGATACGCCTACTGGGGTATACTCAGCAGGACGTTTCCGACTGGCCCAAGGGCTGGCGAGTGGGCCTGCAGAACGGCGAGTGGATCGAAGCCCAGCAAGGTACCAAGCGACTGGAAGCTGAAGGCCTAGGCGAGTAGATAGGCCCAGTCGGACTAGGTTAAACGACATCAAGTCATCGAGTCGGTTGAGATATGTAAACCCTAGGGAGGTGAGCCTATATAAACCTCCTACGGGTGAGTAGAGACATGTTCCCTCATACACCCAAGCGACTCGCCGCCTAGCCGAGCTCGCCCATTGTAAACACCTCCATAATACAATCTAGCAGAGTAGGTCTTTACCCTCTGGGGCGAACACAGGTAAAACCCGTGTCTTTGCCCTCATCTCGCACCGCAGATGGCTGGCCGCCTTGCCCTCGTTTCTACTACCGCCGATTGCAAGATCTCGCCGACCATCCACGGCAGTGGCGCCCACCGTGGCCTCGCCGGTTTGGCCGGTGTTCGCGGCGAGATCCAATCTGCCCATCAACGACGGCCGCCACCGCCGTATGATAGCGATCGGCGAGATGCTCCATCTTGCCGAGTAGCTACGCCCCGGGCGCGACCGTCACGCGACAGCGTGATCCCGCCAATCGGCACGATCGTCTTCGCCGGCCTCACCGACGCCATCGTCTCGAGGACTTCGCTCGCATCCGAAGTCGCCGCCACGCATCGGCTCCGAGAGCCAGATTCGCATGATCCACCGCTTGCCTCCGAGTACAACTCGCCCACAACGCGGGCCGAGAACTCGCCGCCGCAGAAGATGCGCCTCACCGACGACGCCGACTCGGGCGTCACTCGCCGGATCCATCACCGCGGCCTCATCCGCGGGCTCCATCGCCCAGGTCTCCAACGCGGGAGACTTCGAGGACCCCTCCATCCTCGGGATCTTCGAATTCGACTCCGGGTCGGAGAACTCCGCCGACCTCCGCGATGGCGCCAATCGCCACGCCGCGACTTACATGGCCACCGGCACCGATCCACCGGAGGACCCTTTCTCCACCCCAATCCCTCCTAACGCCACGGCAACGGAGGTCGAGGAACTAAGCTTGAAACTGGCGGAGGCGGTACGCAAAGAGCAGGCCGAGCGCGAAAAATTTCGCCTCGGCGGTGTGACGGGCGCAGAGTCACGCTACCACCAGCAGCGGATCAGGTCACGCTTGAACCCCACCGTTCAAGGGCGTGCCCTGAACTTTGACGACGAAAACGACCCGGCCCGCATAGCCGAGCGCGCAATCTGCGAGAACGCGCCACCAGGAGGAAGCGCCCGTCCCCCGCCAGGATCAACGGCGATGGGTGCCCCGCCGCCACCCAACCGCACCCCTCCCAGGGACCAACCGCGGATAGTTGTCTCCTCACGAGAGCGAGACGCAAACGGCCTCCCACTGTTCTCCACCCCAATGGACAACCTCGTGGCAGGCCGAGCAGCAGCCGATAGCATCATAGCCACTGGCGACGGCGCCCTACAGATCCAGTACGTCAAGGCCTTGCTTGGCGGCGTGGAGCAGCAAAAGCGGCGCCGACTGCAGGTCGAGTATACTGCTTCGAAGCGTAGCGGCCTCAGCGGCCGCCCAGCGGCAAACACCCTCAATTGCCCGCCACCGAGCCATCGCAGCTCCAACACCGACCGCGAACGCGCACTTCCACCAACGATCCTGTGATCGGCGACCAACTTCGCCGCCGCTAACGGACAACCCATCGACGCCCGCACTCACATCATCAACAACTAAACTGGCGCGCCGCCAGCGACGACTTGCGGCACACCCTAACTAATCGCGATGGCGAGCCCATGGGGTCGCCACGACTAGGGCTAAGTGCTCGGACCAATGATCCGAGGCGAAAAGTACCCGCCAAACTTCAAGGCGCCAAAGGAGATAGAAAAATACGACTGCAGACGACCTTGCCCGCTTGACACATACCTCATGGCAATGGGGATCGCGGGTCACATCGACCTACTCGCCGCCTGCTACCTCCCACGGCGATGGAGGGACGTGCAGGCAATGGATCAACACGCTCCCCCAGGACAGCATCGTCTCCTGGGAGAAAATGCGAGACGCCTTCGTCAGGCACTTCGAGTGCTCCTACACCCGCGCCACCACCATCGAGGACCTGGAACGATGCGTCCAGGGACCCCGCGAGTCGATCCGCAACTGGGTCCAACGGTGTCAAGAGCTCTGGTACAACGCGGTCGGCATCCACCCGGACACCGCGATCCATTGCTTCAAGACCTCGTGCCACTACGAGCCTCTAGTCGCCAAGCTCAAGCGACACGCCCGCACACTCGACAACATCCCCGACCTCCTCGAGATCGCCAAACGGTATGCCGAGGAGGATCCCAACCAAGAAATCGACGACGAGTCAGGAGGGCAACGCCAAGACGGTGAACGACGCGGACGAACCGATTTACGCTACAGCGGCACCCGCCACGTAAGCGCCGAACGACGGGCGAAGTCGACTTGTCGCTAACGCCGGGCACGCACAACGCGAGCCCAAGAGCTACCGCCGCGACGGAGGGCAACGACGCGATGGCAGCAATTACAAGAACAAGCCAAGATTCGATCCCGCGGCCCTCCTTAACCAACCATGTGCATTCCACAGCAGGGAAGGAAAGCCCGCAACGCACACCACCGCCGATTGCCACACCTCGTGGAAATCGAGAAGGCACGACACGCGCTGGAGGACACGACAACGACCCGCCAAATGGCGGAAAATTCGCAAAGTAGCCGCTCGCCCACACCTTCACGTGCTTCAACACGGCCGAGAAGAAGGTCATCGCCCGCGCTGCCGCCGCCAACGCGTGGCCCAACAGACGCCCCCGCCTCGAACTGGTCGGAACAGCCCATCACCGAGCCGGCAAGACCACTCGCCACGCATCGAGTACCGTGACGAGTCGCCTTGGTGGTCAAGCCCAGGTTGGCGACTCGCTCCCCAAGACACCGATGGACGGCGGCAGCTCCATCAACATCCTCTACCTTGACACCTTCAGCGGTTGCGGCTCCCGCGATGATCGAGACAACCCACACCACATTCCACGGCATCGCCCCGGTCGGAAGGCGACCGATCGGCAAAGTCACGCCATCTACCACACCTTCGTACTCCGGCAAACTTCCGCACCGAAGCGGATCGCCTTCGAGCTGGTGCCTTCGACAAATCTTACCATCGCTGGGCGCCAGCGCCGCCAAATTCATGGTAGCGCCCACCACGCGCATAACGCGATGAAGCTCCCGGGCCGCGGCGTCATCACCATCAACGGCGACTCCGACATGGCCGAATGCGAGGCCAAAGGAGCCGAACTCGCCGACGCCGCCATCGCGTAAACTAATCACGCCGACGAAGCTTGCCAACACGAGCGGGTCAACAATGACGACCCCACAATACTCAAGAAGCCCAACTCGAGGGCACAAACACCTCAACCTTTGAGGCCACGACGACACCACTGGCCGAGCTGGTCCCAGCGACTCCCCAGACGATGACGATTGGGACAGGCATGAGCCCAAAGATAGGAAGGCGCTCCATCGAAGTTCCTTCGTGAGAATAGGGACATCTTCGCATGGAAACCCTCCGACATGCCCGGTGTCCCTAGGGAGCTCGGAGCAAACTAAACGCCGACCCCAAAGTGCGACTGTCAAGGGCCGCCACGACCCTTCAATGAAGAACGCCGAGCAATCGCCGAGGAAGTGCAGCGCTTACTCGCTGCTTCATCCGCCAATCAAATACTCCAAGTGGCTGGCAAACCCAGTCCGTCGAAGAAAAACGGGACCTGGAGAATGTGTATCGACTACACAAACCTGAACAGCGCCTGCCCAAAGGAGCAGTTCGTCCTCCCGCGGATCGATCAGATAATCGATTCAACCGCGGGCTCGGAGTCGCTATGTTTCCTCGATGCCTACTCGGGATACAACCAGATCAAAATGGCTGTCGAAGACGAGGAAAAGACGGCGTTCATCACGCCATTCGGAGCCTTCTGCTACACCGCCATAACCTTCGGCCTCAAGAACGCCGGGGCAACCTACCAGCGGTGCATGCAAGAATGCCTAGCGAGCCAAATTGGCCGCAACATCCACGTCTACATCGACGACGTGGTCGTGAAATCCGCTCGCCAAGGCGACCTACTTGCCGACCTAGCGGAGACCTTCGCCAATCTGCGAAGGTACAAGATAAAGCTCAACCCAGCAAGTGCACCTTTGTACCACGGACAACTACCGGGTACGTCTCCAAACGAGGGATCGAGGCGAACCCAACGAAGATCGACACGATCGCGGCTCGGCAAACCCAGTGCTGCGTGCGCCCGAGCTGGCGGGCATGTAGCGGCTCTCGCCGCTTCATCCCCGCATGGCGAAAGCGATGCCCCTATACCGCTCGATGCGCAAGAACCCCACCTTCAGGTGGGACAAGGAGGACGGCGCTCGCGACCTTAAAAGGTGCTACTCGCCCGCCACTACTCGCCGCACCGACAAAGAGCCTATGTTGGTTTACGTCGCGGCGTCCGAAGCGTCGTCGCTGCCGTAATGGTTGTCGAACGACGTAGGAAGGAAAGGCGCCCGGTACACGGCGTGTACTACATCAGCGAGGTCCTCACCGAGTCGCGCCAGCGATACCCACAGTACCAAAAGCTAGTATACGCGGTCTTCAGGGCTCAGCGGCGCCTGCCGCACTACTTCCAGGAGCACCCGATCACGGTCGTCTCCTCAGCACCACTACAAGACATCATCCGCAATCGCGAGGCAACCGGGCGGGTCGCCAAGTGGGCCGTCGAGATCGGCGTCCACAACATTAAATACGAGCCACGAAGGGCGATTAAGTCACAGGCACTGGCAGACTTGGCCGCTGGGAGGAGGCCCAGCAGCCAGAGAAGCCGCAGTACCTCCATTATCGGAGCCCGCACTCGACGGGTCCAAGAACGCGACGGTGCGAGCGGGGATAGTGCCGACTTCACCAAGGCGACAAGCTCCGCTACATCCTCCGCCTCAATTCACCCTGCACCAACAACATGGCTGAATACGAGGCCCTACTCCACGGCATGCGAGCCGCAAAGGAGATGAGCGTCAATCGCCTTCGATGCTACGGAGACTCCGACCTCGTTGCGGGACAAGTCGCCGGCACCTGCGACGCCATCTCCCCTACCATGGCGGCGTATCGCTAAGAGGTGGATAAGTTGGGCGGCCACTTCACCGGCTACTCCGTCGAGTGGATCGACAAAGTGAACGAGGAGGCCGCCTCTCTCTCGCGATCGGCTCGACTCGCACCACCCGCCGGCGTGTTCTCGACACAATCTCAAACCATCGCCTCTCCCGAGGGAGATCGACATCGAGTCCCACTCCAACGAGGCAGCCTTGGTCGCACTCATCACCGAACGCACGACCGGACCAAGCCCTACATCGCCTACAGACCGCACCGCCTGCCAGAGGAGACAAGCGCTCGAATGATTGCTCGCCAATGCAAGTATTACACCATCATCGACGGCGAGCTACACAAGCGCAGCGTCACCGGCGTGTTCCAACGTTGCGTCCAACCGGCTGAAGGACGCAAAATCCTCCACGACATCCACTCAGGCGACTGCGGCCACCACGCCGCTTGCTCCTGGTCGCCAAGGCTATGCGACACGGCTTCTCGGCCCACCACGCACGCTGTCGAAATCGTCCAGCGATGCGCCGGGTGCCAGAAGTACGCCAACCAGACGCACGTACCAAGCTCGGCGCTCAAAACAATCCCCATCACCTGGCCATTCGCTGTATGGGGCATGGACATAGTAGGCCCCTTCAAGAAAGCCCCCTCCGGCTACACCCACCTGCTAGTCGCCGTCGACAAATTCACCAAGTGGGTGGAGGCCAAGCCAGTCCGGAAATGCGACGGGAAGACCGCCACTAAATTCCTACGCGAGCTCATATATCGCTACGGGTTCCCCAACAGCATCATCACGGACAACGGCACAAACTTCGCCAAGGGGGCAATGGCCGAATTTTGCGAAGAGCACCACATCCGGCTCGATCTCGCGTCAGTCGCCCACCCGGAATCCAACGGCCAGGCGGAACGAGCCAACCAAAGCATCCTCCACGGCCTGAAGCCGCGACTCCAAGTGCCACTTGAGCGCACCGCTAGATGCTGGGTCGAAGAGCTGCCCTCCGTCATCTGGGGAATCCGCACCTCGGTTAACAGATCGACGGGATTCACTCCCTTCTTCATGGTCTACGGCGCCGAAGCAGTCATGCCCACCGACCTCGAACACGACTCGTCGCGGGTCGTCCACTATACGGAGGCCGCAAACGAGCTGGCCCGCCAAGATGGGCTCGACCAGCTCGGCAAGCCGCGCGACCTCGCCGATCGCGCACCGCCATTTACCAGCAAAGGAATCCGCGCTACCACAGCCGACGGGTGAAAACCCGCACCTTCCAGAAGGCGACACGGTGTTACGCCTCATCCGTGACAAGAAGGGCATGCACAAGCTCTCCCTCCATGGGAAGGCCCATTCGCCATCGGGCGCGTGCAACGACGCCTACTACCTCATCGACGTCTGCGGGGGCGAACTCGACGCTGCGACCATGGAATGTCAATCTCCTCCGGAAGTTCTACTCCTAGAACCCCACATGTACTCTCCAATCGCTATGAAATAAAGAAGCGGTTACCGCAAAATTGCGTCTACTCTCCGTGCCTTGTGCCACTTTTCGTAATAATAACAGCGTCATGCTAAAATGCAGAAGTCAACCTTTGGTACAGCGATCGGCACGGCTAAGTAGTGCGATGTAAGAGCACTGAGTCACTTCAGGTCTTGCGTCGTCCACGAAAAACGCCAATCCGGAGCCCCATTGGAGTCGCCTAGCTCGATGGTTTCTGAACCAAGACAACTGCCCTCGCTTCTCACAGCGACCTTGGTCCTCCGCATCCTCGGCATAGCAACTCGAACGGCTAAGTACCACGCTCGGGGACTGAATACCAGTTCGTCGCGATCGGTCAGGGAAAACGCCAAGTAAGAGAGCATGCCCAGGACTCGCCACGCGACTGACCCCACGGGCCAGGCAGGAGTGACGCGCTCACACCAACGCCCTGAGTCCTCAACCACCCTCGAGTCGCGCCTAGAACTACCAAGTACCACGCTCGGGGACTCGGCCACCCGACCCGTTCACAAGACGGGAAAACGGTAAAATGTGAGCACTCAAGGGAGTCGCTTGCGGCGGCTCTCCGAGCTCGGGCGAGTCGACTAAATCAACAAAACACTTGATAACAACAAAACATCATATACGAGGTAAACCCCACAAAAGGGCGGACGCGCTCGGGGACTCGTCCAAAATGAATCCAAAGCACACAAACAAATAGCAAAACGGACAGGACGTCCCATTCAAATCGCATATTGCATTGTCTTGTATTACAAAATATGCCCGCGTGGCAGAACTGATGCTAACACATCCAGGCAAACTACCCTATTCTGCAGGCTTCGATGACGACTCGCCAGAATCCCGGCGCCTACGGATGAACGCGGTGTACGGGTTTGACGGATACGTCGTCAGTTCACCCGCCATCGCCGCGCGGAAAGGTTGCTCGACCTTGAAGTCACGATGCGGCGGCTCGGGGTCGTTCGGTGCAACGACCGTCTCCTAATAGGGAAGGAGGTCGCCCATTGCCCAGACGCGCTCCGAGTACGCGGCGGCACGCTCCTGCAACTTGAGAACCTCGGACAGGTCCATCGCGCCAGTCGACGAGGGGTACCCACTCGTCACATCGTCGAGGTCGAAATCCTCGGGGAAGTGGGCGAGTCCAAGGCTCAGTGTTGTCGACGCTCCACGCCGAAACGCCGACCGCGTCATGAACTCAACGACTACGGGCGCCTTCTCCAAATACTCCCACACCTCAACGAGGTCGCTGGGAATAACCTCTGTGGGCGACATTTCTTGAAGGTAGGCGCGGATGCACGTCGCCGATAGCGTAGCCGAGTCGACGAGCATGCTTACGCACTGCCTCGCGTCGAGCGAGCTCGCTTCTTCTTGGCTACCAATCACGCGACCTGCGAGAAGGAGACAATGATGAGTGCGACGGACACCACAGCAACTCCAACTAACGAAAAGGGAAGATGCACTCACCAAGCAATGGGCGGGCGAGCCCCGTGATGAAGCATTGAAGCGATGTGTGGTCGTCCTGCAGCCCAGCAATAAGGACTTCCGACACCTTGCGATCCTCCTCCGCGGCTACAATGGCGGCCTTAGCCCGCCCGTCCGCCGAGGTAGCTTCTTCCCTCGCTTCCCGAAGCTCGCGCTCGAGGTCAGCGACCCGTTGTTCAGCAGCGCCTAGAGCAGAACGCGCCGCCTCCAATTCACCAGCAGGGACAAGTTCCTGGCGAGCTTCCTCTGCCCTCGCAGCAACAGCCTGGAGCTCTTTGTTCGCCTCCTGGATGGTGGTCAGCTCCTTCTCAGCACGCTGCTGTGCGGCCAATCGGTCCGCCGATTCGAGCTGCAGACCCTGCATATCATCAAAAAGTCAGCAAAAACGAACCTCCTAAGTGCCCACCCGCTGAAATTCAGCGAGTGCGTACTCGGGGACTGGCGATCAAGAAATTCCTAAGTGCCCACTGTTATCACCGTATTTTGGCCAAAGACGGAGATGGGCCGTGATCAAGATGGGCTTGGAAGATACATTTATTCAACGTGTTGTTGGATCGGCCTAGTACGTAGATTTGGGCTGAATTGCCCGTGTATCCTGTATCATAGTAGGATTTGTGTTTTTTTAGGTTCCGTTTATGTTTAGGTAAAGATAGAGGTGTAGAGTTATTCCAAAAGTAGAGAGTCTCCGGACTATAAATATGTACCTAGGGTTATTGAAAGAGAAGGACAATCACGTTCACAACAAACACAATCTCGGCGCATCGCCACCCCTTGTTTCTAGGGTTTTTCTCGGGTAAGTATGTCGCCTAGATCGCATCTTGCGATCTAGGCGATTTACTATCGTTATCCGTGTTACTCGTGAAGCCTTGTTGATGGCAGTAATACCTTTACCACAGATTTGTTGGAGCTAGCATCGGTTCTTTTACTATGATTGCTTGTTTATGCTACCTCTAGCTATCTCGCCATCTTTGCGCCTTTTCCGGGCGTGAAGGTGGCATCTTATGATTTCTATTCACCGATTTGATCTGTTATAGTTGTGCCTTGTTCATCAAGGTTTAGTTTAATATCCACGTGGTTAGGCCTCACAAACGGGTTGAATGATCCGTGATACGTAAGGTATGGTTTATTGATCTTAGAGGATGTTCGGAATTGACGTTATGTTGGTTTTAGGCCTTCTCTAGGATTAGTTCTTCTACTTTTCGTGTCTACTTGGCTCAACCACGCGTGGACGTTCGGTTGCGTGGTGAGAACACCAAACTATTGTAGATCGAAAGTTAGCTTGTAGTAATTAAGCAAAACCCCATGTTATCATAGACCCAATGCAGAACCATGGGTTAATCGGCCCGAAGCCGATTTACGAAACTCGAGCCGATCACGGCTCGAATTTTACGATACTTGTTTACCATGCAGAAACCAATCGGAACAATCCACCACCTTCGACCAGGTATAGGTCGTGTGGCACCTCGAACCAAGACAGACGTGCGTGCTGGAAGATTTGCGGGCCGTTGACCGAGGGACTAGGGCCCACCAGCCGCTCTGGGAGCCTCCCGGCTCTTCGTGTTGCTAGTCACTGCCCGGTGAGTTTTGACAGGCAACATTCGCAGCACGCCTGGGACCTTCAACAACGTCTACATCAATGTCCGACGCGATGGAGAACAGGCCGGTCACGCATTTAAGAGCTTCGCCGAGAACAAAGCGGTATGACGAGATCAAAGAGCTCTTCGCCGACCTTATCGGCTCTTTCGAGAGGACCCACGTGGCATCAAATGGAAGGGATTCTCCCCGAGGGTGCTCGATGAAGTGGATCTGTCTTCCTTCGGAGGAACGATCCGGGCTCTACGACGAGGTCAACTACATGGTGGCTCATTCTCGCACCGCCACTCGAGAGCCCGTGAACGCTGAACGGATCGCGGTTCGCGTAGTCCGTGAGATCATGAAACATCAAGATTCTCCGGGACCTACTCTAGGGACCCACCAAGGAGAAAGACCGCTCCACACCGGCCGCAATCGCCGGTCACGCCATGACTCCAGAGCCGCCAGATCAGCAGCATACATTGTCTACAAGGCCGAGGCGACCAGTGATTGCCAATTCTGTTCGAGCCACCCAAGGAGATCCCGCGGGTACATATGTGCCTACGCCGGATCGCAACAACCTGGCGCGTACCAGCCAGATCGCAACCGCAGGAGTGTCCGTGGGCAGGGTTCCCGCCGGGATCGCTGTGAGCAGCGCTCGAACAACGATGTCCGGATAGACGCCGACAAAATGTGCATGGCTAGCCAAGTATGCCATCGAACAAGCCATGAAAATCTAGCCCCCGCAGCTCAAACAAAGGACCAAATCACTACCATCCCGAGATCAGTTAAACGTCGTTAAAAGGCGCGACATCGGCTACTCAAAGCCGTACCCCAATGAGTTTGACCTGATTCCACTACCGCCAAATATAAGCTCCCCGAGTTCTCAAGATTCAGCGGGTCGAGGGGTCAAGCTCGATCGAGCACGTAAGCCGATACACAGCTAGGCATGATTTCGCATCGGATCAAATGCGTGAGATTTTTGCACAATCTCTAACAGACCAGCTTTTGGTGGTACACCTCACGCCACCGATTCAATTCGCACCTGAAGCAACTAGAAGAACAGTTCCACATCCAAGATTATTCGGAGGCGACCGAGGCTGGCATTGCGCACTGGCGCAATGCACGTATGGGAGAAACTGTAGCGAATACATCCAGCTTGTAACCATCAAGAACAGATGTTATTCGCCTGCTTGACCGAGAAGGAAGCAATCGAATGGCGGTGTTGGGTCTCTTAGCACCCGTCAAGGATCGCTTTCCAAGTAGAGTACAACTTCGCGACATGGCCCTTAAATCGACGATGTATGAACAGCGCCACCGAGTTGTACCAAGACAAGCGGTTCCGTAAGCCCGGTCGCATGAAGAAGATGATCCTACACAAGACCAGGTGGCCGTGGCTGAGTGGGCTGGGCACCCGTGTCCTGCAAGTGGGTGAAGCAATAGGGCCTTTGAAAGGGTTTGACTTCGTGAGCAAAGCCGAGCAGATATTCGATTTATCGCTGAAAGAAAGCAATGAGGTTACCCAAGGCCACAAAATCCCTACCGCCAGAGATGAACGGAGACCATACCGCAAGTGGCATCATTCGCTCACCCACGCCACCAATGATTGCAAAGAGCTACGCCGCCAAATCCAGATGGCAATAGAACAAGGCCGCCCGATCCTCGCCAGCCGCCATGAAAGTGGACACGAACCCGTTCCCTGTCAACATGATATAGCCTACCGCCCGCGAGACGCCAATCGACTTTTCGCTTGATGTCAACGTGGCTGGGTCTGGGTACCACCATGGCACGCATAAGGAAGGAGGTGATCACTCTTGAGCAAAGACAGAGAGAAGGTCTCCACGCGACCGCCCAACCACGATGGCGGTACTTAACAGAGGAACAAGTGAGGAGAGTGCGATACCAGAAGCCACATTCCACGCACCTCCTTAACAAATATGAGCGCCAGTCTGACCAACGTCGCCAGCACGACAGAGACGATGAAAGACATGGGCACCTCGCCAAGAGACCACCCAAAGAGAAAGAAGGCGCAGACAAACATTGGGATTGCCCCTTCTTCAAGCATTGCTGGGACGTGGGAATGAGCCGATTGCCTACAGCCGACAACTGCCCAGAATGTGGACCTCAAAAGAAGGGCACGAGGCCAGTATCGGTGTTCGAACGTCTCGGACCTCTCCCACCTCAGAGTCGTCCTAAGGAGTCCACTAGAGCGAAGGGCCTTGAGAGGACCAGGGACGACGAAGAAGAAGACAGGTTTCACCGTCCAAGGTGGTGCCCCGATGGACTCAGACACACCCGAGCGTGAGAGTGCAACGGCGTAACTTAGAAGAAGTCAAGCGCAGACCTCCACGCCGCTAAAGAAGGCACGCCGGATCTAGCCAAAGTAAGGCAGATACGGAACGGAGGGCCGCCGACAAGGAAAGAGTGGCGCCTAAACCAATAAAAGCCGATGCACAGCATCGGGGCACAAACATGGTGTTCAGATTCCCGGCAGAAGTTCTCGCCCACGAACCAATATGCCACCATTGGCACAGCTCATCGCGCCCACGCCGATTATCTTTGAGAAGCCACGAGAAGGGCTACAAACATCCGAAGCCAGCCGCGGGGCTACATCAATGGACAACCCACAAGAAGATGTTGGTGGACACCGAGCGCAGCAACATCATGCCATACTCCATGCTACGACGCTTGGGACGCCCACGACGGACCTGATCAAAACCAACGCCACTTTAAGCGACTTCAACGGCCTTCTAAACGCAAGGCTCGAACGGATCGACCGTGGGCGGAAGACCATACCCACGCCATTTTTCGTCGTGAACAGCAAAAGCACCTACGCCGTCTTGCTAGGAAGGGATTGGATCCACGCTAATCGCTGTATTCCATCCACGATGCACCAGGTTCGATACAAGGGACGGAGATGAAGTGGAGGTCGCCCATGCATTTATTCTATCGAGGTTTCCATTGCCGGCACGAACATCCGGGAAGCGAAGACCAAGAGCCGATCTCGAATCAGTTTGACGGCTGTGAGCGCATTGAAGCTTCAAAAACGGGTGAGGCTGGTCTTATCCATCGCCGACAGAGTAGAAAGGTCCACGATCATACGTGGTACGGCCGATCCTTGCGATCGGCCACAAAAAAAAAGCAATGATCATACGACAAGCAGAACATGTAGTCGTCGCAGGGAGTCGCCCTGCCATTGTAAAACAGTAAGGTGTAAGCCACCCTTGACTAACGCAATCAAAAAGGGGGCCGATTCAGGCAATCGGCCCAACTTATTTTTGTTTTCCTCACCTACTGCTTGCCCTGTGTTTAGCATCGGTCTGACGGGATGAGTATCGGATGGCTGGAGAGCCGATATCTTCAATTACTCGAAGGATTCGGCTCGGGGGGCACCTAATGGATGATGGATAGTAAAATGTGGGGGCGCGATTGGCGCGATTAAAAAACGGATAGTAAATGTGGGGGCCGATTTGGAAAATCGGCCGATTAAAAAACGATGGATAGTAAAATGTGGGGGTTAAAAAACACAAGTTACGAACAAGTGCCAGTCTACACATACGAGCTAGTGCCAGTTTACACATATGAGCTACTGAAGAAGGCGTCGAAGGCGTGGAAGGCGTCGGCCCGGATACGATCCACCTCGGCGATCTCGGCTTCGTCATCTTCATCTTTGCCCGACACTAGCTGCTTGCTTAGCGCGTATGCCCGCCAGATCGGTCTTGATTGAGCTTTGAGGCCTTCCTGCCTTGGGAACGCTATGGACTCTTCCTTGTCACGGATGAGCCGCCTAGTCACCCGGCCTTCTCAAGATCTTCCAGCCTTTTTTCAGGATGCGAGCTCGGCGGTCTTGGCGAAGTGTCGATTAGCGTCCGAGACGCCTTTTTCTCATTAAGTCCGACATCTTTCTCGCAATATCGGCCACGGAGTTGGGCATGGCGCAAGTGGATCCTTTCACGGGCTAGTTTCACCTGTGGCCCGAAAAGGGACAGATTTGCAACCGACCAAAGCTTCACTCGTAGTATGCCTGGAAGATGATCCTGAATTTCGGCAAGGACACCCTTCACTTCCTCAGAACCCTCAATCAACTCCTCGAGAGGGGAGGACAGCAAGGTTTTCAGGCGCTGGAATTGAGGTGGAGCAATCCTAGCTGGTGGGTCAGAGTGGTCAACAGAGGGAGTAGGTTCGATGGATTCAGGGTCGAACGACAGCAAACCCGAAAGATCGCAACCCTGGAGGCCAGAAAAGCGTTAGTATGTGTCTAAACATACAAGAACGGACACGAAAAGAATGTAAACATACCTCTCCTCTCGAGGAGATAGCCGATGAAGAGGCCATCGGTTCGTGCGTGGTCACTGGAGGCTCGGCCCGGTGAGCAACCGTTCCATCTGCACCTTCGGGGTTCCCCAGATCCGGCGTCAGTACGGCCCCGGCCTTCCCACTGGAAGCATCAGTTGCCTGTTTAAAGGGTAATTTATCGATATCGAAAAGGGAGTGAGGGGCAGGAGCATAGAAGATGAGGATTTTTCAATGTGTTGCCTAAATGAAAAAAGGAGAACCTCCTGGCTCGACGAAGAGGTTTGCAGTCCTTTGCGAGCCCTTTTCGGACCCGCAGAGGGCCCCCCCTCGACTGATGCTCGGGGGGCAGCAGTTTCAGGGGCCGATCTCTTCTTGGAAGCCGATGGTGGTGAGTCTGGCTGGTTCGGTGTGATAGTCCTCTCAGAATCCGTGGGACCTAACTCCCCTCGATCGGTCTGGGTATCCTCACTGGAAGAGTCTTCGACAGAAGCCTGCAAAGGAGGGGAGCCAATAAGCGTGAGTTTGGCTGCAAGAGTAAAGAAGTAACAAGGATCGACTCAAACCTAAGTTAAGCTTACATGTGAACTGTCTGGAGAAGGGCTCCGGTGCCTCAAAGTTTTTCTGGTAGCTACCTTCCTCACCGTCGTCCTGGTTTTAGTCGGAACTCGAGGGGCAGCTGATTTAGGGGTTGCTAGTTTCTTGGAAGCCGATTGTGGCGTCGTCGGCTGTTTCTGCATTATGACCTTCTTCAGAGGTGGCGAATTCTTGCAGAAAAGAACCACGGGAGCTGGTGGAAAGAACTCGAATGGAGAGCCATCACTATGCGCGGGCTCAGGGCCGTCTTGTTGCTGCAAAGAGAGAATGGATTGATAAAAGGAGCAATTGCAAACTGCGTCAGGAAAAGTTGCGAGTAGTGGCACCTGTTCAACAGGGATGTCATAGTCGGCATCGAGCTGTTTCAGTAATGGTCCCAGAGCCTTCCTGAAGGCGTGAGTCTTCCACATCGACCACCGCCTTGAAACCGGTGGATGATACGAAGGTGAGATTGTTGGGGATTGGAATAATCAGAGCATCAAAAAATGTGTAACACCTTTGGCTGGTGAGTGGATCAGGCAGATCGGCTCTGCTCTCCGTAAGATGATGGAGGAAGAAGTGGGGATTTACTTGTCCTGCATCAAATTGGCGAGCCACTACGATCGGGTAGAATTCATACCCAGGTTTGATTATCCGTTGGACGACTCATGCCAACCGGAAGGAAACAGGGCGAATCACGGTGGAAAAAAGCTGCCGAGTGCTAGTGTCATCGGCAAAATTGTCCAGCCCAAGGAGAGTGGATTTTCAAAATGTTCCGATTCCTCCATGTAAGGGAAGAATGTGGGGTTGTTCGGACTTGAAAGAAGACGTGAACCATTTGGACGCCTCGAGGGGTCCGCTTACTACCGGCAATGATATAAAGCTTGGCCATAGCGGTGCATCGGATCTGCCTTTACATCCGGAAAAGTGCAACTCGCTAAAAGAGGAAGTTTGGGATGTGATGTTGAAAGTATAACTGGGCCCATAGTTGAATAAACCACCAAGGACCGCCTGTTTTGACTGCTATACCGAAAACAGCTGACAGACATCAATTGAGGTACCGATAGACCTCCAAGGAACAGTTTGCCGATGCCTAGTTGAGTGCCTTTAGCCAACTCATAGGCTAGGGAGAGGTAGTTCTTGGTTGGAGCCAGGAAGGACCGCAGAATATGAAATGCTCTAGCCGAAGTTGAGGAAGGTCAGATGTTCTTTCTCCAAACAGACCCTTTGTTTTCATGTGGCTGGAGGTAAGCCCCCAACTTGTGCTCTGTTTTGGAAGACAAAGGTGTAGGGACCTTGGTCAGTTTGAAAGCAGAGGGGTGGGTGATGTAACGTCTGCATCAAAGGATCATCACTACGCCTAGCAATGTTGGCGACATGGGTCCATGGCCAAACAGAAACAGCCTGAGCGCCGCACAGAAATAGCCGATGGTTTTGAGAAGATTCTCATGTTTTTCAAGCGGAGACAACGATAGATGCAAGGCATCGGCTATTCCCAAAGTTTCCCATTGGGATTGATAAGCTCTAGCTACCCGACCAACCAAGAGATCCAATGTTCGGGGATTAGGCCAGCAAGGCGGCCCAGGAGTTCAGATCTAGGTCTTGACTTACAAAGGGGATCCTATTTGCTTCACAAGAAATCAGGTGAGCAGGACTAGAGTCTGAACGAGGGCCAAGACAGAGAGAGTTTGGGAGAGAAGGATGTGGCAGCAAGACGTCCGAAGCCTAGAAAGTTTAATGATAGAGTAAAAGCATTAATTCAGGTATTCGCCATTAAATTCTAAACGCACTCAGACTGCGAGGAGTAAGCGTACCTTCAGACCGGAGACCTCTGGATTAGTGTTGGACGATTCCGCCATCTAGTTTGCCGGCGGAGGTGGATCTATGCAATCGAGGATTGAAGTTATTGATGCGGGGAGCTTGGTCTGTTTGGTGGACGATTGGGGATCTAGGTCGCCCTTTTTAAAGGGGGGTCGCAGGTTACCGTTTGAGGTTGAAAAGTGGCCGTTTCGGTTTGCCTAAGTTTGCGGCCGAATTTAACCTGGCCGGCGTCTTTTGGGGAAAGCCGATATGCATCGGCTCTTGGGACTGTAGGCTTGGTTGACTGTGAGAACATGACAAGGTAAGAGCCGATACGTTGCTATCGGCTCTTGGAGCATCGACTTATTATTGTCATCGGCTCTTTGGGCAGCGACCTGTTTTGGCTATCGGCGAAATCAGGGGCAAACAAGCAAGAGAAGGATTTGGGGGAACGGATTTTTCATTCATTTAGAGATAATCGATTACAGAGGATAGTCGATTACAAAAGGTTGGTCCTACTACTACTACTGCTACTAAGTCCTAATCGAAGCCGAGGTCGTCGTCGCTGCTACCGCCGCCGTCCTCCTCGCTATCCTCGGCGCTGCTCCCGGCGTCATCCTCGCTGCTGCTGCTGAAGAAGCCAGCAGGGACCTCTTCGTCCTCGTCGTCATCTTCAAGATCTCGCCGACCCATAGCGGAAGCGCTTCACGGCGGATACCCATCGGAGGAGGTGTCCTCCGATTCCTCCTCCTCGGCGGAAGAGTCGACGCCGCCCCACGACCAGCTTGTCGTCTTGCCGCCTCCGGTTCCCGTCACGAGGAATCAGAGGCTCTTCGCCGCCGTGGACGATCGCCCTCCGACCAGACGGCGATCGATCACTTTCGTCCCACCATCGTGGGGCGAAAGTACTGTATGTCGCCATGGGCGGGTGCTCTGGAGTTGGTTCTCGCTCGCTAATCGAGTTGGAGGCATGGGAGGATGCATCGGAGGAAGCAGAGGAGGCCATGGCAAGAAAGAGGGTTTTTTCCGGTGGAGAAAGAGGGTTTTCTGGCTACGGGAGGAAGATGGAGACTGCGAACTGTTTGGGCGAGTTAAATAAAAGGGAATAGTGGAGAGATGATTCAATGCCGTAAAGGCTTTCAAGATTGCGCGCCAAAATCGTCCAAATCGTAATCGCGGAGGAGTTGAGAAGACAGGCATCATGATGAAGGGGTAGCGTGATTTCTCAGCCGCCACGCTCGATTTAACGCGTAACCCGATGAGAGAAAACCCGGGAGAGAAAAAAAACACACAGAATGGTTTTGGAATTATCATTGCCAAAACCAGGGGGGCATGTGTTATCACCGTATTTTGGCCAAAGACGGAGATGGGCCGTGATCAAGATGGGCTTGGAAGATACATTTATTCAACGTGTTGTTGGATCGGCCTAGTACGTAGATTTGGGCTGAATTGCCCGTGTATCCTGTATCATAGTAGGATTTGTGTTTGTTTAGGTTCCGTTTATGTTTAGGTAAAGATAGAGGTGTAGAGTTATTCCAAAAGTAGAGAGTCTCCGGACTATAAATATGTACCTAGGGTTATTGAAAGAGAAGGACAATCACGTTCACAACAAACACAATCTCGGCGCATCGCCACCCCTTGTTTCTAGGGTTTTTCTCGGGTAAAGATGTCGCCTAGATCGCATCTTGCGATCTAGGCGATTTACTTATGCGTTATCCGTGTTACTCGTCTTTGAAGCCTTGTTGATGGCGAGTAATACCTTTACCACAGATTTGTTGGATCTAGCATCGGTTCTTTTACTATGATTGCTTGTTTATGCTACCTCTAGCTATCTCGCCATCTTTGCGCCTTTTTCCCGGGCGTGAAGGTGGCATCTTGCTTGATTTCTATTCATCGATTTGATCTGTTATAGTTGTGCCTTGTTCATCAAGGTTTAGTTTAATATCCACGTGGTTAGGCCTCACAAACGGGTTGAACGATCCGTGATACGTAGGTATGGTTTATTGATCTTAGAGGATGTTCCGGGAATTGACGTTATGTTGGTTTTTAGGCCTTCTCTAGGATTAGTTTTCTACTACTTTTCGTGGTTCACTTGGCTCAACCACGCGTGGGACGTTCCGGCTATGCGGTGAGAACACCAAACTATTGTAGATCGAGTTAGCTTGTAGTAATTACAAAAAACCCCATGTTATCATAGATCCAATGCGGAACCATGGGGTTAATCGGCTCAAAGCCGATTTACAGAAACACAGAGCCGATCACGGCTCGAATTTTACGATACTTGTTTACCATGCAGGAAACCAATCGGAACAATCCACCACCTTCCGACCAGGTATACGTGGCACGCCTCGAACCAAGACAGACGCTGCGGCGGTTGGAAGATTTGCGGGCCGTTGACCGAGGGACTAGGGCCCACCAGCCGCTCTGGGAGCCTCCCGGCTCTTCGTGTTGCTAGTCACTGCCCGCCGGTGAGTTTTGACAGGCAACACCCACCCCGCTAAAATTTAGCGCGTGCGCACTCGGGGACTGGATAAGAAAGTAAAGACGAGAAAATAATAAGAATCAAGCCGCTGCAAAGCACCGACCTGATCCTCGGGGACTGGATATACCTGGATGGCTGCGCCAAGCATGCCATGAAGTTGCATCGCGTCCACGGATGCGAGTAACGCTGGCGTGTGCCCACGACGCTGGTCGAATTCAGCATCGACGGCCCATGGAGCAAGGCTCGGGGATGCGGCCGCGGCCTTTGGTCACGGCGAGGAAGGTGGCGATAGAGGCACCCGCTCAAAGGAAGTCGCCCGCCGTTCAGGCAAGGAAACGCCTTCAGAGACGCGCTTCCACCGCTGGGCCGCCGGGCGCGACCGCCGTGTCGCCGAGATGGCGATATGTCGCCGCTTGGCCTTCTTGCTACCGTCCGCCGGGCAACGACCTCGTCCGCTTCCTCTTACGGAAGGATCCTCCTCGCTAGCGGTGGAGGGTACCGGCCACGGGGTGGCCCATCCTTTTCACTCCGGTCCGCACATCACGAATCAAGAAGACAATCGAAACAGCTATGGAAAATAGAGAAGGCCGAATGCACTCACTTGGCGACCGGGATGAAGCGTAGCCCTGTGCGAAGGCTGGCCGGTTTTTCCAGCTCGGGGCCCAGTTGGCGACTGAGCCCTAGCTCCAGGACGTCGCGTGCCCAAGACACGGACGGCTTCTTCGTCGTCGAGGCTGCGGCTGGCGCCTCTGGGATACCTTCGGCACGGGCTTCTTCGAGAACTGGAGCCGCTACGGCCGGAGCCTCCTTGCGGGGCGAAGCCGCCCCAGTCGGAACCTCCTTGCGAGGCGAAGTCGCCATGGCTGGAGCCTTCCTTAGCCCAGAGACGGGCGCGAATGGCGGGGGCATCGAGGCCAGCGGTACTTCCACAGATGGCGCATCTAGCGCGGTTGTCGCTGGGGCCGCGCCGTCATCGGCCGAGCTGTGAGCGTCGGAGCTGCTCGTCGAGTGCGGCGGCGAGGCCATCCTTGGCGGCTTCGTCTTCCTCTTCGGGGGGGGCCCTCGCCTCCTTCTCCTTCTTCTTCTTCTTCAAGGAGCATTCGGCGAGGTGGTCTCGGGAGCTCGCCGTCATCGTGACGCCGAGGCTCCTGCCGCTTCGATTTGGCCGACGCGTTCGCGGGTCTTTCGGACAAGCGGGCGATTTCTTCTGACTCGTCTTCATCCTCGTTCTTAGCGGGCAACGATTCGCCAGATCCCGGGCAGATGGCCCGCTCGTCATCGGCGGTGGAAGCCACCTTCCACCACTTGGAACAAATGCGATGAATACGAAATGAGTTAGAATTACCGCGACTGCATACGCTGCGACTGCGAACAAGATAAAGAAATTACCGTCGGAGCCGGACGCTTCGCGGTGTAGGGGGGGACCCCGGCCTGTGCATCCACGTACACCGCCTGGGTGATCTTTTTCAACGCTGGGAGATAGTCCTCCAGCTTCCACTCGTCGAGGCAGGCTTTCGTCGAGTCTCCCGGCCGATGTCTTGATACATGTAATGGTCGCTGGCGAGCGGAACAAGCCGCCAAGCCAACAATTGTACAAGTTTATCGTCTGGAGCCCTTCTTCTTCGCATCATGGATGGCCTGGAGCATCTCGTCGACGACCATCCGCTGGTCGCCGGGAGCTTGTCGACCTGGAGATGGCGCGTTCGAACGGTTGGCCGAGTATCATGGGATCGCCGCCTCGCCCTCCGAGTCGCCTCGGTCACGTAGAACCATGACTTCTTCCACGCTCGCTGCCTTGGCAGCATCGATCAAGAAGGAAGCTTTGGACTTAAGCTGAACGCCAGCCGCGGCTAGCATTGGGGGTCCGCTTCTCGCGGTGATCCGTCTGTGGAATGATCTTGCCACAAGGGAAAGTAGGGCCGGCAGCCAAGTAGCACTCGCAGAACGCCACAAAATGGCGAGCTGCTCGATGTCAGGGGACCCAGATCCGAGGGCTGGATCATAGTAGGCGCAAAACGCCGAAGAACAAAGATGGGAAACCCTAACCCCGCCGAGATGACCGTGAAACAGACGAACTCTCTCTCGCGGGTTTGGGGTCGTTCTCGGCCATGGGATACGCCAACAGCCGCTCGCAGGATTCCGGCCTCGAAGAGGCTGGCCATACGCCTGCACTTGGACCTGCCCCATGGTTCGGAGGGAAGGGCCATAGCCGAGAGGTTGGTTGGAGGTCGGAGGATTTCGGCTCGATTGGATCAAGGAGCAAAGAAAAGAGGATGCGCGCACTCGGAAGAAGTGGTGGGCAGTTGGCTCTACGATTGCCTGTCATTCCTCTTATATAGCGGGAGTTACCCGCCAAATCAGGGGGCCGTTACCGCGCGATGATTACGCCGAAAGTTACCGTTGAGTTACCTTAACGGCTAGTTTGACCACGCCTGACGGTCCAACTCCAGCCACTCGGCTCGTTAGGCCACTCGCCGCGGCCGCGTCCCGTTGGCTCGACTCGCCCAAGACGCGACTCGATTCACCGGATTTTCTCCTTCATACAGGAGCCCGCCGACGATTAGACTGGATGCCTACTTTGAAGCCGTATACTCCGACTGCCAGCAGCCACTTACGCCTAATCGACGACGGCCTCGGGGACTACTGATGGGGATACGCCTACTGGGGTATACTCAGCAGACGCTTCCGATCGCCCAAGGGTCATGAAAGTGGGCTGCAGAATCTGAAAGTGGATCGAAGCCCAAAGAGGTACCAAGCGATGGAAGTCAAGGCCTAGGCGAGAAGATAGGCCCCGGACTAGGTTAAACGACATCAAGTAACCGAGTCGGTTGAGATATATAAACCCTAGGGAGGTGAGCCTATATAAACCTCCCTACGGGTGAGTAGAGACACGCCTCATACACCAAGCGACTCGCTTAGCCGCCGAGCTCGCCCATTGTAAACACCTCCATAATACAATCTAGCAGAGTAGGTCTTTACCCTCGGGGCCGAACTCTAAAACCTGTGTCTTTGCCCTCATCTCGCACCGCAGATGGCTGGCCGCCCTTGCCCCTCGTTCTACTACTCGCTGTCGATTGCAGCATCTGCCGTGACCATCCCCACGACATTAGTATTCGCACGTGTAACTGTTTTACACCCGAAATATGGTCGTGGATCCAAGAACACCCGATCATCACGTGATGTCTTAGAGCGACGAAAACATAATCGGTGCATACTAAAGGAAGAACACATTCTTATCTTGATATTTAAATGAGGGATCATCTTATTATGCTAACAAAGCGCTAAACAAGCAATATAAGATGCTATCAAACATCATATGTTTATTAGTGAAATGATATGGTTCCCGCAGATGATCTCTATCATATGCATCGTGGTATGATCACTATCATACCTATATGTGTAAATCCAAGGTCTATGGATTTTACACGCTATGTGTGTTGTAAGAGTATCATCTCATACTTCTACTTACAACACTACCATATCATAACACTAGCCCAAAGAACAATCTAAACTAGACGCCTCTAATTTATCCATTGCAAGTTTTACGTGGCTTAGGGCTTTCGAGATAGAACCGTTTACCTACGAACATGAACCACAACGAGGATAATCAAATTGTTGACAACTCGCTTGCAAAATAGATATTGACTATAGTAGGAGAGACACCGCTAGCCACTTATGCAAACTAGTTGCATGTCAAGCGTGGAACAGGTCTCATGTGCGAGGACATGTAAAGTTTGTCCGGGCCGCTTCATCCCACTATGCCACCAATATCCAAAATTACAACAAAGGAGCAACAACATGATCATCATCGCCACATACTCATATGTGTACTACCCGTAAAGTATCTACGCATAGATCCGGCTCGATACCATCGTAGGGTTCGCAGATAGAAAACAAAAATTCCTACGATGTGAACTATATACCAAGATCTATCTACTAGATACAAACAACGAAGGATGTATATCCGAGAGAACATACCCTTGAAGACCGACAAAGCTTAACGAGTTCAACTCGTGGTTGATGTAGACGATCTCTGCCGATCTCAAGATCGAGAGGAAGTCCTAGCGCCGCAAATCAGCGCATCCGTGCTCGCACACACGCTCGAGGCACCGAGCAACCTCCGCCTCGCCCAGCGATGCAGCGGAAGCACAACTCTTTCTTGCCGAATAGCCACCGGAACATGTATCTCGCTAGTCCGAGACCACGGGAATAAATTCTAGAGGGGAGAGAGATCCTTCACGAGGAGGTGTGAGAGACAAGTGAGGAGGGCTCTTTTATATGAGGAGGGGCACCCAAGGGGTTGGCCGCCATGGGGGCTGCCCTCCCTCCTTCATTCATGTGGGTGGACACCCACTCACAAAATGCCCTTAAAATCCCTCCACTCAAAAGTCCACTCAAATTCCCATTAAATTTCCACCAAATTTAATGCAAACTCTCATTAAATAAAACTCTTTTATTTTATTCAGAATTTTGTCAATTACTTTAATGACAAACATTCACAAATAACCCCTTGCTAGAATTCTATTTCACATGCATAACCATTTTATGCAATTTCACCCGAAAACCTGTTTCGGTATCTAGTGAAATAAATTACTGCGCTTGTTCATTCTTTCGGCATGAAACATTTGCTCCAATTGGATGTCCGTGTCTCTTAAGTGTGTCGCCCTACGGTTCGTGAATAATGCGGACATGATCGAGACCCCTCTCGGATTAATAATCAGAAGCGGGATCTGGAGACCCATATTGACTCCCACACATTCAACGATGACTTTCTTCTGATCGTCGGAACCTTTTATGCTAGTATCTTAATCCCTTTGTTTCACGATATATTACATGTCCGAGATTCGATCATCGGTATCTCCATACCTAGTTTGATCTCGTTACCGACATGCACTCTTTTCTCGTTCCTGTGATATAACATTCTAGTGATCAAATCATTTGCTTGCAAGCTAATCAATGTGATATCACCGAGAGGGCCCAGAGTATATCTATCCGTCATCGGGATGAACAAATTCCACTCTCGATCCATGAGCCTCAACATAACACTTTATTAGTTCTGAATCCATCTTTATAATCACCCTACGGTGTGACGCTTGATGTTATCAAGAAACTCTTCCGGTGTTAGTGATTGACATGATCTCATGGTCTAAGGATTAGGATCACTTCGTAAGTTGTTATAGCAATATAAACTCAATGACTTTGATCGTAATGCTATACTTCGGATGAATGTTCGTCACACCATTACACTAATGTTGTGATCCCGTTATTAACAACATCCAATGTCCATGATCAGGAAACCTTGATCTTGTTAATCAACGAGCTAGTTTATGAGAGAGGCATAACTAGGAACTTTCTGTTTGTTTATTAAACACACATGTATTAACGTTTCCGTATTAATACAATTATATCATGCAAAATAAACATCTATCATATACTTGGAATACACATAATAAACACTTTATTATTGCCTCTCAGGGCATATTCCCTTCAAAAACAACAATCCTTTGCCCAAGGGCAATTGTATTATTTACATTACACACTTTGCTTAATGCAATTATCTATTGCTTGCAACTTAATATCCGAGGGTTGTTCGGATGATATCCCGAAGGTGGATTATTATTCATAGATGCAGTTGGATTACGGTCTATGTATCATGTTGTAATGCCCAAATGAATCTCATAGTGATCATCATGTCATGTACATGCATTGTTATGTATTCTTTATTTGTCAATTGCCCCGCTATAATTTGTTTACCCAGCATGTCATTTATCTTAGGGAGAAAACATCTCTAGTGAATTGTGGACCCTGGTCCATTCCTTTCCATTGATATTATATCTACTGTTTATCGTTTACTTTCTGCAATTACCACAAGCAATTACTATCTTCCACACTATATGTTTAATCCTTTGTTTTCAGCAAAACCAGTGAGTTTGACAACCTTATTGATAAGTTGGGGCAGCGTATTTTGGTTGTATTATGTGCAGGTTCCACGTTGGTAGCAACACCTTCAAAAGTGGTTTTTTCCTCCCACTGGTTCGATAACCTTAGTTCTATAACTGAGAGAAAACTTGTTGCTGTACTCATTATATCTTGCTCTTGGGGTTCCCAACAGGCTCTACATCAACCGAGCCAACATCAGTCACCATCTTGGACCTCCATTCGACGAGTCTTCTGGATCCGGTATGTGCCAGTCGCCGTATTTGACGAGTTGATCCGCTCTGAACTAGGCTTCAGTCTACTCGATCCAGCTGGCGACTCCGCTTCATGGGTATACCCTGATTAGTAATTCCCCCATCACTCTGCTTTACGGGCGCGATGTTTAAACACTCGCCAAACTCAATATGTAAACACTCGGAAAACTCGACTTTACCGGCTTGATGTTTGCTATGTGCTCTTTACCGAGTGTAAATACACGTCAAACTTTTGCCGAGTGTTTTTCGGTATTTGCTGTGTATTTTAAATACACAGCAAAATTTTGTTTTTTCCTAGTGAATCCTTTTCTCCACTTGGTGCAAGGCCTCTTCTCGACTGTGTCAAACACAACGAGATCAGAATAACATTCTAGTATACATAGAAAAGTATCATGGGAATCTTACGCTGTAGCTGGTTGCGGCCGTCTCCAGTTCGATGAACTGATGTCCTGTATCCATCATGGAGCATAGGACCGGCTGGAAGCATCGGAAAGAACATTACTGCTGATATGTGATTACAGCATAGCAGTCTAACCCTAGTGCTACTGGTTTACTCAACATTTAATTAAACAAACACAAGTTAAGAGTGCTCACAAACACATCTGAGATCTCAAAACAACCTAGTTCGTGCGGATGAACCTTAGTATAAGTCTGATGAAAGATCATCAGATAGACCGGATAGCTGAGAGGCGTCGTACCACCCTGTCTTGCAAAAGTACTTCTTTTCAAGAACCATTCGCTGCAGAACTTCCATAATGTAATTAAGCGAAGAGTCTTGTTATTTCTAGTAATACGTACATGAAAGGAAACTAGAGTGTTGATCGCGTGGTTTCCTCTGATGTTTCTGAAGAACAGCTTCTCTCACGTACGTACGCAACATTAGTTTCCCTAATTTGTTACGTCGTGTTCAATTCTTGCCGATAAGCTGGAGAGTGGGAACTCACCAGTCAGCACAAAACATAATGTACTTACTCCTACGCATGCAATTGATGTGTACTATACGCATGCGCGCGCGGGCACCCGCGTACGTCCCCTCGATCGGCGAACACTCGAGCCGTCCGACTGCTCGTTTAACGCGCGTGAGTAATTATTGCAGAGACGACTGACCAGCGATTATCACAGAATCACAGCAGGGTATATAAGAAGCTCACGAGCTCCCTCTTCTCCGCCATTCTCCATCTCGCATTGTTGCTACTACTCCAGTGGTAGGATCGCCATGTCTAATTCGTATGCCGCTTGCGCCGGTGCCTGCGAGCCGTCAGTGACCGCGTCGGCCATCGTCGCCCAGGCCGTCGGGTCGCACACCCTACGCATCGACGGCTACTCCCAGATCAAGGGTCTGGGCATCGGCAAACGCATCGTGTCCGAGGAGTTCCCCGTCGGCGGGCACCGCTGGCGTGTGGACTTCTACCCGGACGGTTCCTCCGGCTTAAGCAGCTCGGACTGGATATCGGTCTTCCTGCGTCTTGATCGTACCAGTGACGATGAGGTCAAAGCCAAACTGACGGCTAGTTTGCTCGATCAGGAAGGGAACCCCGTGCCGTCCTACAGCCAGCAGAGCGTGATGCGCACCTTCTCCCTCAAAGAAGGCGGGGATACCTCGTGGGGCTATCGCGAGTTCATCAAGAGGAGCGACCTGGAGGGGTCGGTGCACCTCAAGGACGATGTTTTCAGTGTCAGGTTCGATGTCACCGTGGCCAAGGAGATCTTTACCAAGACCATTCCGGTTCCTGCGGTTCGTCATGGCGTTTGAAGTTAGTTGCTTATATGCGCGGAGGCCTGCGTGATATTATATATGTATCGATCGGGTTATTTGTCATGTCGCTTTTTACCTTTAATTAATTGAGTATTTCAGTGGAGCAGTACCTGCAGTCTTATGTTGTTCATTCCATGCAATTGAAAGCTAGTAGTACTCGTAATTGCCGACTGCCGAGTTCATCGTGATCTGCCTCCTAGCTAGTATTTGCTTGCCTGTGAAATGCCTGATACATACCTTTTCTGTCTTCCATATCTTTGTAAGGAAGTTGGTTCGATTTGAATATTGGAAACTGTTAGTTTCCTCATGACATCTCGAAAAAAAAAAATTTCCCCTACAGACAAAAATTAGTATTCGGAGTATTCAAAAATCTGATCGAGCACCTCAGCGGCGCATGTACGTCGAGCCACACCCGTGGCCGCGCCTGGCGAACCACGTGTGCGTCACACTCTTCCCTTCCTGGCGAAAGGGCGGCACCGCTATGTCATCTGCCGCAAAGCAGCAGAACCTAACCGACACATTAAGAAATCCAAGAAAATTCAGCTCAACCTATTTACTTTAAATTTCCAAAAGTGGTATATATATAATATGTGGCTGTTTATACTTAAATTTTATTTCTATTCGGCCACTACATTATCGTTATTGTTGATTTCCGTTCGTTTGGTTCGTGATCGCTCCACACCTAGTGATGTTCTGTTTAAAATCCTCGTACGAGAACTAGTTTTTTTAAGGCAACGAGAAATAGTTTTGGCATGTAACTTTTCATTAGCAGATCGAATTGTCCTATCTATGAAATAATGCAGACAAATAAAAGTAAGAGGTATCATGCGTAAAAGATCATAATGAGATAATACGTCATTTATTTTTTCATTATAAATTTGCTCGTGCTATATGGTCAATCATCCAAATAGCCTCTGGTTTATCTCCTTCTCGATCGGTAGTCAATGTATTTGGCAACTGGATGAATAAGATTGAGGATAAACATGGGACTTTATTTAGGGTGGGAGCGCTTGTCATTATTTGGTCGCTTTGGCTATATAGAAATGACAAGATTTTTAATAATATTGTATCTTCCCCCTTGCAAGTTATCTATCGAGCCACGACTGTCCTCCGATCATGAACTTCTCTACAACGTATGGAGTTCCGCGATTTGTTTGCGGAGGGCTATAGGCGGTTGGAGGATACGACGCGGGTTCCTTAACTAGTTTGGAGAACTGTGTTTTGATTTACATTATTTTGTAATTCCCTTTTTATTGCTTTGGTCCGAGGCTGTGTGGTTGATCGGTTGTGTGCATCCTAGCTATGCAGAGGTCGGGTGTAAACTTACTGTTAAGTAAGAAAGCGCTTATTTTCAAAAAAAAATCATGCGTAAAAGATATACTCCCTCCATCCGGAAAAAATGTCGCAAGTTAGTGTCTAGATGCATCCAAATTTGCTTAAAACAAATACATCCAAATTTAGACAAATTTACGATATACTTTAAAGACGAAGGGAGTAGTATAGATTTTGATAGATCATACTACCTATGTTCCATAAAATAAGATGTATAATTGTTTTCTCACATCAAAAGATGTAAATTTTAACTAAGCTTATAGAAAAAACTATCTAGAACCATGATATTAAATAAATCTAATATGAATGTATATATCATGATGTATCTAATCATATATTGTAGATGTTGATTTTTTTTCTAAAACTTGGTCAATGTTTTACATTGTTTGACTTTTGAAAAACAAAAAGTTACTGAAACCAAATGTATTTTGTTAACGTCGAGTTGCTGAAATTAAATGTATTATGTTCATGTTCAATTGCTAAAACCAAATTCAGTCACTGTACAACAAGGGCGTGGTTGGTAGCCCGCCGTGGAGCTAGGCGCCAGTATTGTGAAAAGCGGAGACGGCGTGCACGCGGGAGGCTAAGGCGAGATGGCCCGAGATCGAAAATCGAAGGCTGCGTTTCATGGCAAAACGCACCGTCACCTTCTCCACTCGGTCACCTCCCAACAAAACACAACCCTATTTTCCCCTATCGACACCGGTGGTGGCGACGGAAGTTCCACAGATCTACCTGACATGTGACCTCAGAGGCACGTCGCATAAGATATTATTTGGTTAGGGCAGAGCTCCACGTATGAGTCACCAGCGTCGCTAGGAGGTCCTCTTCTTCTCCAACCCCGGCAAGTCTCCCTTGGCTACAATGGCGGAGGTAAACCACAATGTCGTCCCCTACTTTCTTTCCCCATAGTTTCTTCACAACATGTACGCTAGATTTAGCAAGTACTCATGTTAGACCTAATTGAATAGGTCGGCCATATGAGTCTGATCCATCAGGCAGCAGCATTGGTAGTTGTGATTCAGGCCTGGATCCTACTAATCCACAAAAGAGCAGTGAGGCGAGATGCCTATCTGAGAGTGAAATATGGTCCTATGTTGGTCCGAGATCAGGAGAGGATTGCTAATGTGAGCTTCATCTACAGCACGAACGATGTTCAGGATGTCCAAATGCTTCGAATAAGAAGAGCACCCTTCTATGAACTTGTGAAAAGGTTTATGGAGAGAGAATTGTTGCAAGATAACATCCACACCTCTGTTGAAGAGCAAGTGGCTATGTTCCTTCATGTTGTAGGGCATAACCAGAGGTTCAGAGTCATCCACAACACATTCTTGAGATCGATAGAGACAATTTCCCGTTATTTCAATCAAGTCATGTAGGGGATATCAGAGAAGAGATGATCAAGCTACCTTTAGGTCAAACACCCCCAAGATACGAAACAGCCGCAGATGGTATCCATATTTGAAGGTAAGGACACGTGTTGCATATTATATTCCTCAAAATACCACAATGACCAACTCATCACACCATGTCTGTTCTTGTCATCATAGGATTATATTGGCGCAATATATGGTACTCATGTGATAGCTAGAGTGCCAAAAGCATAAGCCTCTATATACATAGAGAGGAAGCACTACACCAACCAGAATGTTCTTGATGCGGTTGATTTTGATCTCAGGTTCACATATGTGCTAGCTGGTTGGAAAGGTTGTGCCCCTGATGCGGGCATTCTTGCTGATAGCCTTTGTAGGTCTGATGGCTTACATATCCCTGATGGAAATTTCTACCTTGGAGATGTTGGGTATGCTTGTCGACCTAGAATGCGGATGAGATGTTCGACCTCAGACACTCTAGACTAAGAGTCACCATCGAGAGGAAGTTTGTTGGATTGAAAAATAGATTCAAGGTTCTTGACCACAAAACCATTCCACACTTTCCCCACTCAAGTTAAGCTTGTTCTTGCATGTTACATCCTTCACAACTAGATCTTAGGATGGGGTCTGGATGATCATTTCCCAGAAGAGGCAAATGTAACTCCTGATGATGTTGACACTATCCATGGTGTCGAGCACAACGGCATCGAAACTTGGAAGAACAAAAGTAATGAGTGGGCCAATGCAATGTGGGCGCACAGAAATGAAACACATGGTTGAGAAGAACCAAGGAAGGAGATGAAGAAGGAGAAGAAGAAGAAGAAGAAGAAGAAGAAGTTTGACCCCTCCCTTTATCGCCATTCATGAACTATCCCCCATCATGTAATGTTAAACTGCTATTTGCTATGTAGTTAGGGATATACTGATAAACTGAACTTCGTAGTAGCTAGGGCTAGATTTAAATACCCGTAGTCCTGATGAACTGATGAAATGCTTGTTTTTAGAATTGTTGTTGTTGTGCTTGGTAAGGTCACCATTCAAGAGAAGAGGTGACCACAAACATAGAATGCACACAACCAAACATGCAACCTTGCATTGTCGTAACCATTTGTGCATTAGCGCATTCAACCAATCAATAGCCCAAAACATCCCAAGTGATGCACCCCGGGGTACCAAACGAAGTGCACGACATGGCTCTAGGGTTGTTTCCCCATGGCCATGCTCCCCAGCGCCCTGCCCCGAAAATTGATTGGATAGCGGCGACATTGTGGCACAGTATTCTTCTTGGTGGCGCTATCTTGGGCCTGCGGGAAGGTGATCATGTTGCGTGTGGTTCGTGGTCTACTTGTGGCGACGTTGCCGTGTCTTCGGTTGAATATCTCGCCCTAAAAGCTTGCGTCTTTCCGGGTGGTTAGTGTTTTGACCGGCAGCGACATTTCGGGGTATCGCGTAAAGAGATGGTTCTTCTTCTGTTCCTTGGCCCCTTGTGTGCATGCACACTCTCGGGAGAGCTGTTCTGCCTGCCGACGGTGTGGCGCCCTTCGAACCAGGACGAGAAGGTTGGGGCCTTACTCGGGGGTAGAGGCGGATGGCACTGACGAGCCGGGACTTGACGAAGGTAGGCTACTCCGCTGTTGTACTTCTCGGCGTCTCCCCACCTAGGCTCTGCCCACTGATGAAGACCTCGAAGTCCAAGTTGTGTCTCTTGAAATTTTTCTGTTTACTTCACGGCCTGTAAGCTGATTTTTTAGTACCATGTACTTGTCGTTTTGTCTTCGCTAATTCAAAGTCAGCTTATTTCGAGCCTACCGTTTTAAAAAGGGAAAATGAGACTTGGTTATATGGATGATCGGATGATCGGAGGTACTCCTACCTGTGTTGACGGCGTGACGGGTAACCTTTGGTAAATATGGTCGAACCTAAATAACCTAAAACATTTTAGGGGTAACCACCCGGCCCATTGGGCTATTTTTTAGGTGCGGTTAACCTACTTGGTTATACGGTAACCATGTCCCATCGTTAGGTGTCGGTGCCGCTTGCCAAACAAACAGATCCACTGACTGACTGACTGACTGACTGACTCAGGTCAGGTGGGTGCATCCCCCGTGTCGCACGGACGGAACGCACCGTGCGTGCTTGGGGGTTCCATTCCATGGGTTGCTCGTCTCGACTCGTCGTCTCGCGCGCCACCGGCCGCAGCCCCAAACCGTGGACGCCCCCGATCCCCCGTTCCTGGGTTCATCTCAAACCGAGTAACCTGATATGACTCGCCGCGCACCCGGTCAGGCCGAGAAAATCAAAGCCAGCGCACTGTGCTCTACTATAAATCATGTTCACATCTTCCAGAAAGAAGCCAGCGCTCCCCAATAATCTACTTCGGCAGGACAGGTGGTGTATATCAGTCGGGCACCGGCATGTGCGACGGGCGGGACTGCAGGCGTGAGCCCGCCGTCCGGGAGTAGCTGCGCGGCGCCAAGCTGGGCGAGCGGCAGCCTGCAGCGGCCGCGTGGGGCGGCGGAACGATCTACGGGGCACCCTGAGCATCGAGAGGCTGACAGGACACAGGCTACCGCAAGATCTTGGAAAGCGGAGCTGCAGGCTGCAGCGAGAGGAGCCGTGGCGGGCGACGGGAGCTGAGACGAAGGGCGCCGAAATCACCAAGACGGAGACGCTCCTGCACTTACTCCTCTGGGGGCCCAACTGATGACTGTCATGTCACGTCTCCGCAAGCGCTAAGCAGCATCGTGCACGCAGAGTCGATCGTGTCCACACCACTTGTTGGCACACTGCGGATTTCCTTTTCTGTATTAGGATTTATTTTGTTACTGTGGGCAAATTCAATAGAAGATTGTATTAATTTTTCTCTAAAGTCAAAAGAGTTGGCTCTGTTTGTCAGCTTCGTGTTTGTAAAACCAAAGTAGTAAAAAAACATGGTTTTCCAACGGCTTGCCATGGAATTTTAGTCAAGCAACTCAAAGTATTCCAAACTATTATATTTAATAAAATTGTGTTATCTTTGAAATACAGATAATAAACTCTGTTGCCAAACAAGCCCTTACTGTTTGACCAAATTTATAAAATAAATTATTAACATTTCCAAAATCAAATAGACGTAGTATAAAAGTACTCCCTCCGTCCCAAAATATAAGGCGTCTAGGGTTTAGGCAAAAGTCAACATTTTCTAAGTTTGATCAAGCTTATACACAAAAATATAAATATATATAATATCAAATCAATATCAATAAATTTATCATAAAGTATATTTTCTTAATTTTTCAATTCCATAATGTAGATGTACATATTTTTTTCCTAAATATTTGGTCAAAGTTAGTAAGATTTGACTTTCGAACGATCCTTAGACGTCTTATATTTTGAGACAGAGGGAGTACATTGCATGATGTATCTATTGACATTGATCTCTATTATAGTCTTTGATACTACTTTTTTCCATAAACTTGGTCAAACTTTATGTTCTTTGGCTTTATGTCTTTTTTGGAATGGAGGTAGTAGTACTTGCTACTGAAGAACTAGAATAAAGAGCCAAAACGCCAGTCGTGTTTGCCTAGGCTCGCATTCCCGGATTTAGCTAGAGTTGGCATAACTTGTTGATTTAATTTCTCGTCCTATCCTTTTTGATTATTTTCCCTTTTCGGTTGCTATTTTATTTTATTTTATTTTTTGTTTTCTATTATTTTTCACTTACTTATTTATGTTTTCATTTAATTCTTTGTTTTTTTTGATAAAAACATTAGTATAAAATTTTAACACACAAGAAAATTTGAATCCATATTTTAAAAATATGAACATTTTTTACAAAACATCAACAAATTTTGCAAAATCTATGAACTTTTCTCAAATATGTGACAATTTTATAAATCTACATGAGTATCTTTTTATTAGAGGCAATCATTAACCATAAACCATTTCTTAAGACATAAATTTTATCCTTCGATATAACAAATGTGTTCATACAAATAAAAAAATCAAGTTGCTTTTTTAATATTAAAATATCACTCAAAGCCGTGAATATTTTTTGCACCCCATGAGCCTATTTTCTCCAAACCCATGAAATTTTTTCTAACCCATTTTGAACAATTTTCCAACACACGTGAGCATTATTTTGAACATGTGAACATTATCATGACTCTAAACGTACTTTTCTTTAATAAAAACATGTTTTTGTGAAGAAAACTTGGAATCAATAAGCGTACATATTTGAACCACGTGAACATGTTTTAACCCTCTCGAACATTTTTTGAATCCATGAGCTTCCGACAATGAATAACTTTATAACATCCAAGAATACTTTTAGAGCATGAACACTTTTGTAATGTAAAAATTGAAAATGAATGAAAGAAGAACAAAAAGGAGAAGGAAAAAGTAAACAATGACAAACCCCACTATCATCAAGTTTTAAACAAGATTTATAACTCTAATTAACTATTAAAAATTGCAGAATGAAAGTAACATAAACAAAAGAAAACAATCCCTAAATAACAATAAAAGAAGACAAAAATGAATAAGAAGAAAATATGATAGGCTCCCGGCACACAAATTAGAACAGATTAGAACAGACAAACAAATAAAATGGGCCATTGCACACAAGACATCTACGCGAGACGAGAATACAACTCACAACAAGTGATACATAGGGTCCACTGTTTCGTTGGATATCGCGATCCCCGAAATAGAGTGCGAGTGTAGGCTCACAAGAAGCGAACAATTGACTAGATTGATCAAAATGACTGCCACATAGTAGACTCTTCTGAAAGGCAAGAAGAAAAATCCACAATATGATCTTCTAGTGGTAACAAGTACAAGAGGGTGTAGTGCTCAAGTACAATAAAATTAGCATTGATGATGTTAGCTTTTTTGTAAGACGATTTATGTTGCTAGCTAGTTAAGGCCTTTCACAATGGTACCTGCAAAAGAAAGGCCTTGCACAACGGGTGTTTCTTAACACGGTATCATAGGCAAATTGATTTTATGGCACTATACTTAATGAGGAAAGAGGGTGATGTTATATATTTCCTAAGATACAAATCTTGTACGAAGCCAAGGGAAAAATATATGGTAAACCCACCACTTGCATACATGATTTCAAAATCATTAAATATAAATACAATCCTTAAAATGCAATTTCATTTGGTGGTTGTATCTTAAGATACACTACTCCCTCCGTCTTAAAATGTAAGACGCCTAAGCTTTAGTCAAAAGTCAACATCTTTTAAGTTTGACCAGGTTTATACAAAAAATACAAATATCTGCAATATCGAATAGACATATTGAAAAACTATACTCTATGGTGAATCTATTGAGATTCATTTAATATTGTAGATGTTTATATTTTTACATATAATTTCGGTCAAACTTTGAATATGTTGACTTTTAACTAAGACTTACGCGCCTTATATTTTGGGACGGAGGGAGTATTACCTAAGATAGTGCAGTAGGATACCATCCATTGTGGAAGTCCTAAGAGCCAACCAGATGGAACGGTCTATGCTTGTATGCACTGGAGTGTGAGATAGGGAAGAATCCACATGTGAGCCAACGTCAAGGTCGTTCTTCATGGCACCCACCATCCACAGCTACGCGGAGTATCAAATATAATACAAATGCAAAACCTCTAGGACCTCGTGGATTTTGGGCAGTAGTTGGGGTTGTGGGGAGATTTACTACACGCGGGCACCTGTTATTTTGTTTTTTTTTCTAAAAAAATAAAACCATTTTACTGAGTATCAAAAAATTCAGAACAAAAATCTGAATATATTAATGATCCACAAATGTGCAATATATCAATTTAAAATACTTAGATATGAGCTACGCAAAAGGACAAAAGTATGGATCTGAGTATATATAGTTTCAAATCTCCAAATTTTATCCGATTTTACCATTTTTGTGTAGCCTATAAATGAAAAAATCCAACTGACTCTTGTATCAACTTTATCATGGATTATGTGACTTAGATCAAGTACAATACTGAGTTATAATCCGAGTGTGACTATGGGATCCTGATTTTGGAAGTTCCAAAAGTTTGAATTCAAAAGTTTCAGAAAACTCTAAAAAATACAATGATGGCACCAACTATATGTCCTACCAGTGTATAAATCTCATCTCAAAATACTTTATTTTTTTAGACTCAACAAAAGTGACAATTAGACTTTTTGTTGTCAGTGAGTAATGTTAAATAGTACACTGAAGTGGGTATTTTTATCATTTTGTGCGTTTTTTGTCTTTTTTTGCTGAGCCCAAAATATTTAGTATTTCAAACTGAAGATCTACATACTAGTAGATTTTATTGTTGACTACATGCAGATATATATTTTTAGAATGTTTGGAGACACTAAATTCAAATTTTCAGCATTTGAAAAAAATACCCGTGTTACCTGGAGCCCGGGTTCCATTGTGCTTATTCGGCTATAAGCCTGCTTACATGTTACTCTTCGCTATGTGGACGAGAGATATAACTAAAATGAACAAGTGGAGTCAGCTCTACACATGCTGCTAGGTAAAAGCATGTAATAAGATGAAAGAAAAAGGAAGAGAGTGGACAAAAACACCACTTAGCAGCTAACTTTGCACTTCACTCTATTTTACAAGGTTAGTTATTGGCATGACAGTTTTATATAGCCACCTGCTGGTTATGCTATTGTCCCTGTTCTTACGGTTGTTGCCATAGACTATATATAATCACATCCAAAGAGATTATTTCCTGGTGGCACTCGTTCCCACAATTTATACACTTTATCTCCTTTTTCCGTGCCATCTAGGAAAAATGTTTGCTTGGCTGTGACTTTCCAACTAGATGTAAGGTTTGCATTGTATTATGGTCTTACTCTACATATCCATTGCAGGTCACCGTGATTATATATATACAGGTAAGAAGAAATGTGCATAAATGAAGACATATTATATCGTCCCTTGGCCTTTGAAACAGGAGTAGGTGAGCACACAATGATTATGAGCGTATGTAGGTGAAACATAAAGTTATCTTAATCGATGAAAAATAAGTACTACAACACTACTTAGATGAAACTAAACTTATTACTTAATTACAAGCTAAGTCAAGTCCTAAATGCAGTTTCAATGGCCTACCTTGCTACACTACACGATCAGGACCTACAACCAAGAAGCTATAGAAAGGAATCTCTCACCAATCTAAAGAAACCTTTAATACGATATGTCAGAACAAATATTTTCATGGAGTTAATAGTTTAACATTTGTGGACGTAAAAAAACTGATGCGAATTTAAGGTAATAAATACTGCCTCCATTCCACAATTCTATTATTCTATTAATCTCACATCCAGAAACATTATGAAAATAATAAATATGAAATGCCCAAAACACCAGGTCGTCGGGGTTATAGGTAGCGTGTACGATCTGAGGCGATAAAAAGGAACATGTGCTGAAAATCTGAAGGTTTAAGTTCCTGCAAATATATAGTACATACCTACCTACTAAGGTTGAAGCCATATATCATCAAAGAACAAGGCCCAAATATAGCCATGAAATTTCTTGTTCGAAATAAGGTTTGCATTAGCCAGAAGAAACAAGATAGTGTAATTTTCTTACCTTTCGTAGTTTTCTTCTCACACACTCCAACAAATCCAACACAAGAACAAGTAATAAGAGCATCTCCACTCGGGGGCCCTAAAGCCCCCCTAAAGGGCTATGGAGGGTGTCGGCGCTCAAAATCGCGCCCCCTACCCCCAAATCTTTTTTCGCGTCGGCACGACCCATTTAGTTATTCGGTATCCAGCGACCCTAGGCCGAACCCTACACACAGGGGGCCAAGTGGGGGAGCCGAATGGAGCTAAAAATGACGCGGGCCATCCCTGGCAGTGGGAGATAGCTTCATTCCTGCCCTTTTTGCCGCTTCCCGCTTCATTTTTCCGCCCTTTTCCCAGCTATATGTAGGTGGCCGTCCCTCCCTCACTCCACCTCCCGCCGCCGCCGCCATAGAGAGGCCCAAACTCAATTTCTATGAGGCCGTGATGTTAGCCCACTAGGACATGCTCGCGCCGTGCGTGGCTTCCATCAGGCTTCAGGCTCAGCTACGCAGGCGTGCCCGTAGCGCCGCTATTGCATGGCGCCGAGTTGGCGATGCAGATAGAGGAGCGCCACGGTGAGCTACCGGAGAGGAAGAGGGTGATGGCCCGTTATGCGCCCACGAGCACATATTGGCCGAAAATGTTCAAGAAGGAACGAGCGAAGGAGCTCTCACTGTGCCGAGCTCACCGGCGGCAGCTCCACCCAGATCTGCGCAACCCTGAAGGGAGGGAGCGCTTCTGGGCAGCGCGCGGGCGTACGGTCTACACCGCTATCGATGAGGCGCGCCGTCAAGCCGAGGCGGCACACCGTGAAGAATTCATGAGGAGGACGGAGGTCGCCGGGATCGTCGACCTCGATTTCGACACGGAGGAGGGGGAGGAGGACGGCAACACCGCGGACAGCACCGATGGCGAAGACGGCGACATCGGCGGTGAAAACAGCATAGTAGATTATTGTAGAATTGTCGCTGGCGCGGATTTGGCGATGCAGAATCGCTCTTGCTTTATGTATGTATGTGATATAAACATCTGGCGCCTTCCCATATGGGCTAAAAATTGCTCGCGCCAGAGCCCATATAGGGGGCGAGTGGAGATGCTCTAACCAAATATGATATAAAATATGGATTTCATATGAGAAGAACCGAATTGTTTTTTAACTATACTTTTTTCTTTCTTGTATATTATAGAAGTACTGCGAAATTTTATTATGAAGAAAGAAGACCTCAGGCACAACCGAAAAATTACAAGCACGACAACAATTTTGTTCCACACAGAATTTTCTCTGAAACCTCTCCATTTGTAGTACTTCCTACCGATTAAAGTAGATGGCATTTTACCAGGTTTTGGTTGCAAAATAGTCGAATTATATTTTTCACGGAGCATTTTCCACCAACTTAATTAATTCATTGCTTACTGGTAGTGGTTTTGGATGCTTATTAAAAGAGTCGACATTTTATGCAAATATTACTTACGAAAGCTTGCATTTGTTATTTGAGGCTTGCTTCGGTCCCCCACTGTAAAGGGAAGTTTTGGTGGGTTAGTTGGCGGACGGGTTGTGGGTAGGTCGTGGGCGGACCGAAGAGTCTCATATTGTCCACTTATATAGTTGTATATTATACACGGACTTTACTAAAAAAAGGCAGATCGATTAGCTGATATGTGTACGTACGAGACATGAATTAAAAGGCAGATCAATCAACTGATATGTGTACGTACGGGACATGAATTAAAAGGCAGATCGATCAGCTGATATGTGTACGTACGGAACATGAATTAAAAGACATATCGATCATCTGATATATGTATGTACGGGTCCGAATTGGAAACAGAGAGCTAACTCGGACCTGGTACCAATCGATCAGACATGAAGATGTGGTCGTTGGCGGCGGCGACCGTGTCGCCCGAGTAACCGATCATGCTGTCGTCGCGCTTGCCGGTGCCGGAGGACGGCCGTTCGCCGACGAGAAGCTCGACGCAGCACGGGACGTGGTGGTCCATCGCGAGATTGACGGCGTGGTAGGCGAGCTCAATGCGGGTGAAAGCCTCGGTCTGTGATCGCACCGCTCACGTCTCCCTGTACAGACAGAGCACACGCGTATGTATTTGCAGATAGACAAACGAGTAATACGGGTGGATCTGGGGCCACGCGGGAAAGAAGGTGGGTTTAAGGGCCAATTGCTAGGTGATAAATGGACAGATAAGGCGTCGATGCCAACGCGGGGTAGGGGACCGAAGCAAAAGTGTTGTTATTTTCATATCATTTCTTATGTTATGAATCTAATCTTTTGCAAACATAATTGAACATTTTAATTACCTGCCAAAACCAATTCAAATGACCAAAGGAAATAAATTATATATACATCTAGCATTTATTATTTTTGAAAAATGGGAACAAAAAATTTCAGTTATGAAAAAATTATTCATTTGGAAATTATTATTCCACTCAGCTATCAGGTGAAGGAAGACCTGTGGAAGAACCGAGGCAGTTATAGATATGATCAACCGGCGTCGATTTTATCTTGTTATCTTCTTCATGTGGCCATCTCTCCCATGACGCAACAAGAACATTGTGCAAGCTTCTCACCTTAAAAAATAATAGAAGACGCTTGTTATGTGTTCAATATTCCAATCAAACAGCCTTGTTTGCAATCATCTGGACACACAAAGTACGTAGTATTTCAAACTGAAGATCTACATACCGGTAGATTTCATGGTTGACTGCATACAGCCTTGTTTGCAGTCATCTGGACACACAAGTCGAATCATACAATGAATTGAGATAATAGATAAAGATCACAATGAACTCGGCAATTTTGAAGTAGTAGTACGAGTACTAGGAGGACAGGCCCACAAATCATGAATGCCAAGAACAACATTAGACTGCAGCAGTTGTTTGCATTACAGTATGTCTGCAGCTTTTCGCAACTGAAACACTAGGAGGACAGGCCCCCAAACCATGAAAATTAAAACGAGGACATGCCCCCAAATCTGCCCCCTCCGCTGTTTCATCTCTCCTGTTTGATGGTTCCACGACGAACATCAGAAACTGGGACGGCCTTGGTGATGATCTTCTCCAACACGGTGACATCACATCTGACACTGAACGCATCGTCCTTCAGGTAACTAGATGCCTCCAAAATGGGTCTTCTTGATGAGATCAACACCCTTCGAACAGCCGCCATAGAACGTGTACCGGCCGGTGTGGCTGTAAAACGGGACAGGGTTCCCATCTCGGTTGAGCAAACTCATGGCGTATCTGTCATCCACTGCACCCACATGGCAAGCCTAGTACTAGTATGGTGTACTGGAATAGGTTGCAGCTACGATAATGGAGAATGGCAGATGGAATCGTGAGTGGGAGTCCGATCGGCAGGTGCGGTATATATATACCGTGGTATGCATTAATCTTGCGCATAAACGAGTCGTCGGGCGAATCTCGTCCGGCGATCGAGGAGACGCGCTCACGCGTCGGGCGAATACGAATAGCCGCATGTGTGGGCGACGCATGCATGAGTGGCACACGAATCGCCGTCATCTTTAAGAGGATCTGTCTTGCCTCTTCTAGATAGTAGGATCTACTCGTGGTGTGTTGTCTTCATAAATTTTGTACTAATTCTTAACTCATTAAATTCTTATTTACAACCTAGTTACTCATGTGTAAGACCCATATTGTACGAATCGCGGGTTAATTTCAATGACGAGAGGTGACTGATAACTAAGAAGTTTCCAGGCGTCCGAGAACTAGTAAATCCGTTATTTGATGCATCATGCTTGTGCATTGGTAAGGTCACTCGCTTACAGCTTGTGCCTGGGATTCGATAATGCTGGCTTATTTTAACAAAATGATAGTTATATTTCTCCAAGTTTCCTTTCGGTGTTTAAGAGCATCTCCATTGGGGGGCCTTTCTCATGGCTATTGGAGGTGTCGGCGCTCAAAATCACGCATAGCCGCGCCCCTCCCCCCTAATCTTTTTTTGGGGGGCGGCGCGGGCCGTTTTGTCATCCGGCGTCCCCAGGCCGAACCCAACCCATGGGAGGGAAAGCGGGAGCACCAGATGGAGCTAAAAATAACGCTGGCCAGCCCTGACAGTGAGAAAGATGGCTCGTCTCCCGAGCGTAGTCCCGTTGCCAGCCACGTGGCGCGAAATTTCTCGCCAGCACGTTCTCCCACCATGCCCTTCCCTCCTTTTCCACTGCTTCTCGCCTGGGCTTCCCGCTCTTTTCTCTCTATATGTAGGTGTGTCGGCCATCGCCATTGCAGATCTACATCTACACCATGCCCACACCCCTCTCCCGCTATATCTAGGGCGGCGGCCAGAGCTAAAACGGCCTCGTCGGCGCCATTCTTCACACAACCTGCCCGCAATATTACCGTCAAAATCGTAGCCAAATCCCGCCGTTGATGGAGCATTTTCTAGAAGATGGATCCTTCGTCAACGACTATTGGCGGCGGTGCCCACGCGACTATGAGGCGCATGCGCTCTGGGACGCCCAGTACCCAGTCCCTACGAACTCTCGGTTGCCAAGAGGATGGGCGCTTAGCGTTGGCGGTCTGCCGATAGCTCCGGTGCCGGTCGGCGCGGCCCTATCCACGGTCATCTTCGTCTACTTCTGGTTCGTTCTCACGCTGGAGGAGAGGGACGATCCTTAATGGCATCCCGACAACCACCACGCGTGGATGGTCTTCTTCAAACAACAGCGCTTGGGCCGCATGATCGCCTACAGCGGCGCCGGCCCGCCGCCACCGCCGCAGATCAACAATTTAGACGGTCCGCGACGATGATGGAGCGCACCAGTGCAGACGCTTGACTGGATACTCAACTACATCGCCACCGAGAACAATCCGTGTCTGGATCAATAATCTTTAGGCTTGCGCTCAGCGCCGGAATCGACCTCCTCCTTGCCCATCTAGCTGTGGCCCCAATAGTTCCATCTTTTTTCTCATGTTTGTTTAAATAAGTGTAAACTTGTTTGAACTATCTGTAGTATTTGATAATTATTTAAAATATTCATTTTTTTATGTGGGGAGCACAGCTGAGGGCCAGCCTCAAATCTTGAACTTATACGACCCCCTATAAGAGCATCTCCACTCGCCTACCAGAGGCCTATTCGGACCTTGAATTCAGACGTCAAAATTGGCCCGGTCACTCCAAGGACCTGTTTTCGGCCGGATTTGGGCTAATTTTGGTCCGGACTACCCAGGCAAAACCCAGGTTTCCGGGTACGCCCTGGGAATGCCAGACTCAGTGAATTCAGCGAAAAAAACCAAAGCGGCGCGTGGACCCGCCGAGTCAGTGAAGGAAGCCGAGTCGTCGTCATCCTCGGAACCACGCGGCGACCGCCGGACAATAACTGCCCGTCGCGTCGGCCACGCGTCGCCGATTTACGGCGCCACCTTCGCCACCTCGGCTCCCGTGACGGACCGGTGGACACTAACTTCCCGCTGTTTCCCCTTTTCCCGCCGCCACACCCTCCCGTGCTGCCGCCCACCTCGGCCTTTATAAGCCGCACTTCGGAGATCCTCACACTCTCTCACAGCTCCCCCACCCACAAGCCCAAACTCCGGCGAACCCTCTCTCACCGTTCCCCCTTCCTAGCCATGGCCGAACGCTACCTCGGCGACGGCGCTGAGGCGAACAGCTTCGGCCGGCGCACCCTCCAGGCTTGGGAGGCGCGTATGCTGTACGACGCCGGGTATATGGCGCCGCCGGACACGCGGATGCCTCCGGGGTGGAAACTGAGCGCCGGCGGCATCCCGATCCCGCCGGCGTCGACGCCGGACGAGCTGCCGTACGATGTACAAGAGTACATCGGCAGCATGGACAACCCCACCGAAGAGGAGAGCGCCGACAACCTCCTCTACTGGGAGCACTTCTTCGTGGAGCGGCGCGAGCAGGATATCGCCCGCCACGAGGGGCCGCCGAACGAGCCGCCGCCAAAGAGCAACCACTCGGCAGGTCGCCGGCGTTGGTGGAGCGCGCCAGGCCGGACGCTTGCGGCGGTGATGGAGCACATCAATCGCGGGAACACGCCGCGGCTCGGCTTCCCGCGCACACCGACGCCGGTGGCCAGGTCGGGTCAGCGGGCTCCGGAAAACTGGGCGCCGAGGAGGATGGCGAGCATGAGCTCGTCCTCCTCCGCCTCGGCGTCCCACTCTTCCGGCATGACGTCGTTTCGCACGCCAACGGCAGTCAAGCGCGAAGCGGTCTCGCCTGCGCGCTCACCGCCGCGAACGCGCTCGCGCGGCATCGTCATCGGCGAGCCGCGGACAACGGCGTCACCAACCGTCCACCTGCGCCTACGCCGTCCCAAGACAGAAGGCTCGGCGCCGGCCGAAGACGCCGCCTTGAATATAGCGCTAGATCGCTCGCGACACGACGCCTTGTAGGGTTCGCAACATAGAAAACAAAAAATTTCCTACGATGGGAACTATGTACCAAGATCTATCTACTAGATACAAACAACGGGCGGATGTATATCCGTAGAGAACATACCCTTGAAGATCGACAAAGCTTAATGAGTTCAACTCATGGTTGATGTAGACGATATCTTGCCGATCTTAAGATCGAGAGGAAGTCCTAGTGCCACAAAGCAGCAGCGCATCCGTGCTCGCACACACGTACAACATACCGAGCAACCTCCGCCTCCTCGCTCCAGTGATGCAGCGGATGCACAACCCTTTCTTGCCGAATAGCCACCGGGAACATGTATCTCGCTAGTCCGAGACCATGGGGGATAAATTTTAGAGGGGGAGAGAGATCCTTCACGAGGAGGTGTGAGTGAGAAGTGAGGAGACGAGTGCCTTTTATAGGAGAGGGGGGAACCCCAAGGGGGTGGCCGGCACATGGGGCTGCCCCCTTGCCCTCCCCTCTTCATGTGGGTGGACACTCCACTCACAAAAATCCGTTCAAATCCCTCCACTCAAAATCCCACTCAAACTTGCTATTAAATTTCGACCAAATTTAATGCAAACTCTCATTAAATAAAACTCTTTTATTTTATTCAGAATTTTTTAAATTAATTTAATGACAAACATTCACAAATAACCCCTTGCTAGAATTCTATTTCACATGCATAACCTCTTTATGCAATTTCACCCGAAAACCTGTTTCGGTATCTAGTGAAATAAATTCCTGCGCTTGTTTATTCTTTCGACATGAAACATTTGCTCCAACTGGATGTCAGTGTCCCTTAAGTGTGTCACCCTACGGTTCGTGAATAATGCGGACATGATCGAGACCCTTCTCCGATCGATAATCAGTAGCGGGACCTGGAGATCCATACTGACTCCCACACATTCAACGATGACCTTCCTGTGATCGTCGGAACGTTTTACGCTTGTATCTTAATCTCTTTGTTTCATGATATATTGCATGTCCGAGATTCGATCATCGGTATCTCCATACCTAGTTTGATCTCGTTACTGACATGCACTCTTTTCTCGTTCCCGTGATATAACATTCTAGTGATCAAATCACTTGTTTGCAAGCTAACCAATGTGATATCACCGAGAGGGCCCAGAGTATATCTATCCGTCATTGGGATGAACAAATTCTACTCTTGATCCATGATTCTCAACATACCACTTTAGCAGCTTTGAAGCCATCTTTATAATCACCTAGTTACGGTGTGACGTTTGATGTCAACAAGAAACTCTTCCGGTGTTAGTGATTGGCATGATCTCATGGTATAAGGATTAGGATCACTTCGTAAGTTGTTTATAACAATTTAAAATCAATTACTTTGATCTTAATGCTATAATTCGGATGAATGTTCATCACACCATTACAGTAATGTTGTGATATCGTTATTAACAACATCCAATGTCTATGATCAGAAAACTGTGATCATCTTGTTAATAAACGAACTAGTTTATGAGAGAGGCATAACTAGGAACTTTCTGTTTGTTTATTAAACATATATGTATTAACGTTTCCGTATTAATACAATTATAGCATGCAAAATAAACATCTATCATATACTTGGAATACACATAATAAACACTTTATTATTGCCTCTTAGGGCATATTCCCTTCAGTCTCCCACTTGCACTAGAGACAATAATCTAGTTACATAGTGATGTATCTAACACCCATGGAGTTCTGGTGTAGATCATGTTTTGCTCTAGGGAGAGTTTTAGTCAACGGATCTGCTACATTGAGATCCGTATGTACTTTACAAATATTTATATCTCCATCCTTGACATGCTCGCGGATGGAGTGAAACCGGCGCTTAATATGCTTGGAATGCTTGTGAGACCTTGGCTCTTTGGCATTGGCAATGGCACCATTGTTGTCACAATAGATCACCATTGGGTCCAACGTGTTTGCAACCACGCCTAGTTCGGATATGAACTCTGTCAACACCCGGATTTTTAATCCCAAATGCCTGTTATGCCATACATCGCAATCCCAGGATTACCATTTTTGTGAGACATAACAGAATTGGATACCATAGTACATTATCCATTACAACCGTACATAAGTTCTTACACAAATAGGGATCTCATGATCCAGTTCTTAATACAACATCAAGCAGCGGAATACGTAATAATAACGGTAGCGTAGGCGAAGCTCCATCTTCGGGTCACAGTAATGTCGACGATGGGAGATGATCCTAGTTGTCGTAACCTTCCTAGGGTCCATCCTCCAGGTACTCCTCTTTGTAGTCTGGCCATGGGAATAGCCAGGGACAAAGCCATGAGTACTCTTTAAGTACTCGCAAACTAATACTAACATGTGAAAGGGGTTTTTGATAATAGGTCACTAGGCTCTAGGGTTATTTTGCAAAAGCCAGATTTATCTCTACTAAGTTTAGAAGCAACGAATAACTAGTCACAATTTTATAACTCCTAAGTGGGAACTTGTATTACATATCACAAATCTGTTGTGGTCAAGTCAAAGTCTCAATCCAATTCACAAGTCATTTTGAAAAGTCTGACGGGGGAACAGTATGGCCACTCCAACTGTCCATAACCGCGGACGCGGCTATTCGAATAGTTTGACACTCTACAGAGATTGTACACTTTCACCACAACATTCGATACATCCGTTAGGAACAAATCCTGAATTCACCATACTCAGTATGCGGATAATCAATCCTAACCTTTCAATTACACTCCCTAGTATAAGCACCTCTCCTGTGAGTTTGGCCTCCCAACCATGACCAACTGTCATCTTGGGTACTGCACAGGTGGACAATCTTCACAAGGTAGCCTTAGCTCAGACCTTGGCCGTGAGGGAACTAATACTAAGGTATATAAGTTTCTAGTCAAGCCCTACCCAATCTTCGGGTATTGTGGTTGTACGATAAAATTGGAATGGTATCGCATCCAGACAACCATCATTTTTATAAAGGGCTAAGGCTCATGCCTCAAAATTTTGATCACCAAAATCATCAGGTGTTTGGAAACACATGTCCAAAACATTTCAATAGAATGATCCATCATTCCAAGGTTTTCATAACCATTTTTCCACCAAGTATTCCCATCTAAAGTTGATCAAGTTTTATGCTTAGCACTAGCATCTACAAGTGGGGGTAAGCACTAATGAGGGGTGGTAAACTAGTGGAGTTTTAACTAAGTTCAATCTCATGCCTTAGGATGACATCAAGATTATCTTGCTTAGGCCAAATTTTATGCTCTTTATGCAACCTTCACATATCTTTCTAGTATCTACCATTCTCTTAAGTAAAATATAAGTAAGAGCTTTGATAAAGAAATAAAGTAAGAAGCTTGCAAGTAAAACTAGGATTGGTTTATCAAGTGGAGATGATCATATATGCTTAAGGCATATAATTGGCATGGTAACAAGCAAGTATTAGCATGCATTAGTAGGGTATCTTGCAAGTGTTATCTTGCATTAATATCAGTATAAGCTTGCTAAATTGCAAGTATTATCTTGCAAGGTTAATATCTTGCCTTGTGCAGAGCAGTGGTTAAAGTTTTCCTCGGCTTCTTCTTCATAGAATCCTCCTTCCTCCTCGTATCCTTGGTCGGTACTAGTGTCTATAAATAAATACGATGTACACAATCACCAAACAATACTTAACTATAACACCCTCAGAATCGGCCCTATGCAAGTTTCAGCGATTCCCGCCAAACCCGCATAGAAACGATTCGAAGGTGCCCACCAGGCACTTTCGTGCGGGTGGAAAACGAAGTAATAACATTACACAACAGTCCTCGATGGGACCCACGAGAGATATATAAATGACTCAAAGAGTCAAGAATACGACATATATGGTACAAAGATCTAAATCACCTTGAAAACATGGAGCGTCCGACTACGGACAAGATGCAAATGGGGCTAAGAGCCCTGAAGAATAACCAATGGCGTCCATAACCCTGCCCAGGCCAAGCCGGAAGGGTAACCCTGCTAACGACGTCGACCTCAAAACCTGCTTAAACAAAAGGGGTGCCGACAAAGGGCAAAGGAAAAAGAGGAGCGTCGATCGAGGCCAAGACAGCGAGGCTAGAATTCCGGTCCTCGCCACATAGGTATGGTGGATCGAGCGGCGGCAAAGATGCAATCGAACAACCTATAGAGACTCGATACAAGCGGTTATCGAGGGGGTAAGAAAGAACTATTCGGATCCAACTCGATACTATCGCCAAACAAACCCATCTGGCGTTTCTACACAGATCGAGGAAGTCGACCGAGGAACTCACACAGTTGGCATTTTTATTTATTCGGTTATAGTTGCGGCACTTTACTAGTCAGGTTTAGATAATCGTCCTGATAAAGTAGGCAGTGGGCACTTTTAGTTAACCATTCCGTTGTAGTTGCAACAATTACTAATCAGATACAATTAGCATGAGATAATCCAAAAACCCAGCAGTTGTTGGTACTTTTATTCAACCATTCCGTTGTAGTTGCCATAATTACTAGTCAGGTACAATGGTCGCAAGCGACACTCCAAACCAACAATTGTGGGCAGTATTATTTAGCCATTCCGTTATAGTGAAGCTGATTACTAGTCATTATAAAGTCAAATTTATAGCAGTAAACTTTAGTTATGCTTGTCTATGGTCGAGATACTGTGCTCCAAGTCGTCCATAACCGCGGACACGGCTTTCAGAAAGTTTTAACCCGGCCGGGGTGCACAAATAGCAACACACACACGATCAACCTCGGAAAAACCAAATCAAAACCCAACGAGGTCTTCACGACAGAGCAATCACAAGATTCAGAAATATTTCAGGGGGCCACCCCGTTGAGTAGAACCGCAACGAAGTAAGCAAGCTCCGAGACGGACTCAAGGTTTGGGTATACGGCTGTGAACGACTGGGAACCCGAAAGTGTGACTGGGCTTGTCGACACCGCGGAATCGTGTCCCGATCCTAAACAGTACAGTGTGCTCCTCGCACAATCGTAAATACATAAGTAGCATGGCATAAGTACAGGATCGTAGATAAAACCTCAAACTAGTTTGTGGCCCCAAGAAATAAGACGGAATCAAGCTCTAGCTAAGGGGGGCCCATACTCCCCATATGTGGATAGCGCGATAAATCAAGGAACAGGTATCAAGTACTCGGGGTCCTACGGGACACAAGTGGGCGTTCGGAAACCAAATATTTTCTATCACCCACCGATGCCTCTGCTTACTTCAATTTTAGTTGTTAAACAGGAATTAAAGTGAACGAAAAGTAAAGCCATGATCATCTCCAACATCAAACAGGCGGCAATACTCCAACAACTGTGGTACTTGGCGACACGCAACAGCACTTGAGCAAGCGACTACGACGCGCAAGTCCAACTATCTACCAAACAACAGGTAATGGGAGGTGTCCAAGGCAATATATGGCTGCAAGGGGATATCCCGGGTACGGAAACTAGAGCATCGCAACACAGATAGCAATAGATCAACAGGAGGGAATAAATACTATAAAAGTAAGATAGGTAGAAAGGGGGAGATGCTCGCCTGAAAAACACTGTCGAAGGTTCAACCGAAGATCGGGGCGAAGCTCACATCAACTCAACGGCCTTATCCGCGAAGAAGCAAAACACTAGAAGAAACACCGGATGCACTATTTAATACAACGACAGAAGATCGGCATGATGCATGTATGATGTATGGCATGGCAAAAGTGCGATGCAATTAGGTCATATTAAGCGGAACCGGGGGTCCCGACAAGTACTTAGGTGGTTCACGTTGTTTAGCTACCCCACAAAACATGGCAGAAGATAGTACCAGGTTCGCTACAACAATTTAAATGAGGCCGATATGAGACTGGATTTGCCCGCATATGGGCCCCATATTTAATTATAAGGTGAATCGGCATAAGGCCCCCAAACCACATGACAATATGCATGCGAGTATGACGATTTAATATGCAACAATTCATATAGTTGACCATTTATAAAATAGAGTTCTCGGAAAGGGGTTCACACATTAGGGGTCTCGACGGTCTTGGGGTTCCGAGGTTCGGGGTCGGTCTCAGGGTTCAGGGTTCGACGGAACGGGCTCGGCGGAAACGTTCTCGGGCCACGGAGGTAGGTCTTGTCGCATCCGGGAAGCCGAACTTGGTTTGGTGCCGGGGCGCGTCGGATTCTCCCGGGTCGGTGACGGTCTTGTCGTCGTGCAGAACCTGTCGGGTCTGTGCTTCGGATTCCGGGAGGCGATCTTGCCGCTCCGGGCCGAAGTCCTTGGGGTTTCCTCCTGATACACCGGTGGCGAACTTGGCGTCCCGATGGGCGATCTTGGGGTTTGTCGGGTGTCGGGCTCGGGTGTGGCGACGATGATTCCATGTAGGAGACTCCCGGGTACCGCGGCGGAGTTCTCGGGTTCGGCGAGATCGGCCTTCAGGGTATCGACATCCGGGTTCGGTCTTCGCGGTTCTCAGTGTCCGAAAAGGTGTACTTGGAGTTCCGTCTTCGGTGGTCGGGGTAGTTCTCATGGCGTTCCGAGATGGTTCCCTTCGGTCACCGGTTCGAAATTTGTGCGTCTTGGTGGACGATCTTGGCGGATCGACGGTGCATCTCCAGAAGGGGACGAGCTCGAGTCGAGGTGGGCCCGCGCGGCAGCGGCGGTCGTCGGACCGGCTCCGGGCGGTCTCGACGGAGGCTAGCGGGCAGCGCAAAGGCGGGGCCAGCGGCGCGGGCGAGTGACGCGGGCGAAGCGCGCGGAGACGCAGGACGGCGCCAGATCGGGAGGAAGAGCGTGGAGGCGCTGGCTCGGGAACGCGGGAGCGGCAGAGGTCTCTGCTGGCGGCGGAGGCCGACGGCGGGCGGCGTGGCGGGTCGGACGACGACGGGCTTCAGCCGGGACCACCGGCGACGGGGGAGAGAACCGGAGGCGCTCGACGGGAGGAGAGCTCTCGAGGAGCCGGGAGGGAGGGCGGGGAGGAAGGGCAGCCGGGCGGAGCGCGGACGGGCCGAGGAGGGTTGACGCGAGGTGGCGAGGCGGAGCTGCGTGGGCGGAGGACGGCCGCAGGGCCTGCTGTCGTCGGGGAGGAACGGGCTCGTGGCGGGCGAAGGCGAGGCTAGGCGTGGCGGAGCGGCTAGGCGAGCCAGTGGAGGGGAGGGGCTGGCGGCGGCGCGAGCAGCAGGCCGAGAGGGAGCTCGGGGTCGCGCAGGCGGCTGAGGCGGGCTCAAAGGTTGGCGGGCGAGCAGGGAGGAGGAGAGGAGAGAGAGGGAGCGGCAGGGAAGAAGACGACGCTGGTGGGCGGCGCGTGCGTCTTGCGTGGGATGGGCGGTTCTGGGTGGGCCACGCGGGGGACGGTGTGGGTCCAGGTGGCAAAGGCGTGCGTCTTTGGAGGGTGGGTGAGATTAGGCGGGCCACAGGGGAGAGAGGAGAGGGTGGTTGGGCCAAGTGGCGTCTAGGGAGTGGTGGAGGAGAGGGAGAGGGTGAGGTGGCGACTAGCCATTGGGTGGGATGATGTGGCCAGCGGGGTGGGTAGAGTTTTAGGTAGCTGTAGGAAAAAGGGGTGGACCGATTTAATTTCTGGGGTTAGTCGTTCGGGTTGGTTGGCCGCTCGACCGCCTGCTAAAAACAATTAAACTTTTTATTTGTTTTAACGGGCCGTTTGCAAACCAATAGCGGCCAAAACGAAATATTTCGGGAACCCGGTTTTGGTGTTTGAATAAAGATGGGGCGTTTTAGAAAACAAAACGGGCTTTGCGAAAATAGTTTTAGACAAACAACATATGATGATGCCGATGCAATGCACAAATTCGACGCGATTTTCTAGTAGTGGTTTTGCGGGATGCCACAATTCGACACCACTAACAATGGATCTCGCCCTCGAGATCCGCCTCATGGAAGGTCGGCGATCTGCGTCTTCTCGCTTCATGTAGATCCTCGCGACACCACTAACAAGAGGTCGTTGTTCCTGTTCGTCAAGAGAACACTCCGGATAAACAACGGACGAAGTTAAAGGTAAGGCCACCTCTAACTTTCATGGAAGGAGTAAATTGCATCGATCCCCCATTCAATATACAAAGCAAATGATAAGAGTAGTGGTATGGTCGCGACTCCATCCCGCACTCAAAGCATTACTATGTACACGAATAGACAGATTATGCAACCAACTCTCAGGATTCAGACTGAAGATCTCGACAAGCGAGGTTCAGAAACAAAGGAGTGATGCATACTGCATTGAGCCGCGTAGATGATGTCGTCGCGTCAGAACACCGGGAGGCACAAACAAGGAACAAAGAATGGTACGGCAGTAGACGGACTCCTCAGGCAGCTTGAACACCGGTTGGTAGAGCACCGTTATCAGAGAAGGAAGCGAAACCCTGAAGGTACGACGGACCCTATCCACGAGAAATCCTGGACTCGAAGAGAGAGAAGAGAGCGGATTCAAAACACGCAGAGGTGAGAGGAGAGCAGCATAGGGGTAAGGAGTAAAATCAGACCTAATCAGAACTTTCCAACCGATTTTTTTTTCAAAAATAGTTTTGACACTCTACTTCGGCCGTTAGCTAGGTTATCCTACAGGCTGGACTTGTGGGGTATCGCAACTGCTGGGCTCTGATACCACTCTGTAACACCCTCAGAATCGGCACTTTGCAAGTTTCAGCGATTCCCTCCAAACCCGCATAGAAACGATTCAAGGTGCCACCAGCACTTTCGCGGGTGGAAAAGCAATAACATTACACAACAGTCCTCGATGGGACCCACAGAACAGATATATATAACAGCGACTCAAAGAGTCAAGAATACAGATATACGGTACAAAGATCCAAATCACCTTGAAAACATGGAGCGTCCGACTACGGACAAGATGCAAATGGGGCTAAGAGCCCTGAAGAATAACCAATGGCGTCCATAACCCTGCCCAGGCCAAGCCGGAAGGGTAACCCTGCTAACGACGTCGACCTCAAAACCTGCTTAAACAAAAGGGGTGCCGACAAAGGGCAAAGGAAAAAGAGGAGCGTCGATCGAGGCCGACAGCGAGGCTAGAATTCGGCGGTCCTCGCCTACATAGGTATGGTGGACTGAGCGGCAGCGGTAGCATGCACTGAACAACCTATAGAGACTCGATACAACTGGCGGTTATCAGAGGGGGTAAGAAAGAACTATTCGGATCCAACCTGATACTATAGCCAAACAAACCCATCCTGGCGTTTCCCCCTCGACACCGATCGAGGAAGTCGACCGAGGAACTCACATAGTTGGCATTTTTATTTATTCGGTTATAGTTGCGGCACTTTACTGGTCAGGTTTATATAATCGTCCTGATAAAGTAGGCAGTGGGCACTTTTAGTTAACCATTCCGTTGTAGTTGCAACAATTACTAATCAGATACAATTAGCATGAGATAATCCAAAAACCCAGCAGTTGTTGGTACTTTTATTCAACCATTCCGTTGTAGTTGCCATAATTACTAGTCAGGTACAATGGTCGCAAGCGACACTCCAAACCAACAATTGTGGGCAGTATTATTTAGCCATTCCGTTATAGTGAAGCTGATTACTAGTCATTATAAAGTCAAATTTATAGCAGTAAACTTTAGTTATGCTTGTCTATGGTCGAGATACTGTGCTCCAAGTCGTCCATAACCGCGGACACGGCTTTCAGAAAGTTTTAACCCGGCCGGGGTGCACAAATAGCAACACACACACGATCAACCTCGGAAAAACCAAATCAAAACCCAACGAGGTCTTCACGACAGAGCAATCACAAGATTCAGAAATATTTCAGGGGGCCACCCCATTGAGTAGAACCGCAACGAAGTAAGCAAGCTCCGAGACGGACTCAAGGTTTGGGTAGACGGCTGTGAACGACTGGGAACCCGAAAGTGTGGTTGGGCTTGTCGACACCGCGGAATCGTGTCCCGATCCTAAACAGTACAGTGTGCTCCTCGCACAATCGTAAATAGATAAGTAGCATGGCATAAGTACAGGATCGTAGATAAAACCTCAAACTAGTTTGTGGCCCCAAGAAATAAGACGGAATCAAGCTCTGGCTAAGGGGGGCCCATACTCCCCATATGTGGATAGCGCGATAAATCAAGGAACAGGTATCAAGTACTCGGGGTCCTACGGGACACAAGTGGGCGTTCGGAAACCAAATATTTTCTATCACCCACCGATGCCTCTGCTTAATTCAATTTTAGTTGTTAAACAGGAATTAAAGTGAACGAAAAGTAAAGCCATGATCATCTCCAGCATCAAACAGGCGGCAATACTACAACAACTGAGGTACTTGGCGACACGCAACAGCACTTGAGCAAGCGACTACGACACGCAAGTCCAACTATCTACCAAACAACAGGTAATAGGATGTGTCCAAGGCAATATAACGCTGCAAGGGATATCACGGGTACGAAAAACTAGAGCAACGCAACACAGATAGCAATAGATCAACAGGAGGGAAATAAATGCTATAAAAGTAAGATAGGTAGAAAGGGGGGAGATGCTCGCCTGAAAACATTGCCGAAGGTTCATCCGAAGATCGGGTCGACACTCACATAAACTCATCGGCCTAGTCCGCGAAGAAGCAAAACACTAGAATAAACACCGGATGCACTATTTAATACTACGGCAAAAGATCGGCATGATGCATGTGTGATGCATGGCATGGCAAGGTGCGATGCAATTAGGCAATATTAAGCGGAACCGGGGTCCCGACATTTAATTAAATGGTTCGAGTTGTTTAGATACCCCGCATTTAAATGTTGTTTTAACAAGGCAGGATATGACAACGGTTCGATGCAAAAATTTAAATGAGGCCAATATAAGGCTAGATTTGCCCGCATATGGGCCCCATATTTAATTAGAGGTGAATCGGCATAAGGCCCCCAAACCACACAAATATGCATGCGAGTATGACAATTTAATATGCAACAATTTTGATTATATTATAAAATAGGGTTTTCGGGAAGGGTTCACACATTAGGGTTCGGCGATCTTGGTCCGGGGGTTCGGGTCGGTCTGTGGTTCGTGGTTCGACGGATCGTTCTCGGATAGCGGAGGTAGGTCTTGTCGCATCCGTGGTCTTCGGGTCATGTCGACGGTCATGGCGTTCGGGATGAAGTACTTGTCGCATCGGGGTCTCGGGTTGAAGAACTTGGCGCGCCCGGGTTCGGTCTTCGGATCCGGGAAGGAGTACTTGGCGTCCGGCGGTAGATCTTGTTGGTTTCACTCCGAAGGACTTGTTGTTCTGCAGCGGAGATCATGGGTCATCGGGGTCCGGGTCTTGGTCGGGTCGCCGGTAGCTCTTGGTGTCCAGGGGTTGTTCCGGTCCGGGGTTCGCCGCTCCGTGAGGTGGATCTTGTCGTTCCGTGTGGGCGGCGTCAGGGTTCCGCGGGCTTATGCTCCGGTAGAAGTACATGTCGCACCATGTTGGAGGCCTAGGGTACCGTTCGTCTGCGCCGTTGGCACCCGGAAGGTCTTGTCGATGTCGCGGAAGGACACACCAAAAATAGGCCACCTGAGTAGCCGAAGCACCACACCGGGACAACTGACGCAGGGCCGGACTCACGCGGGCGGACGCGGCCGGTGGAAGATGAGGCCGACGGCAGCAGCTGGAAGGGGCCGTTAGTGGCTTCGGGCGAGCTCGGTGGCGCGACCTCACGGAGGCGGGCGGAGCGGCGAGGGAGGGGCGAGGCGAGGCCGCGCCGGGCGGCGGCGGAGGGGCGTGACCGCAGGAGTTGCAGCGCGCGCCGGGGACGGGCGAGGAGGACGCCAAGCAGGGAGGGTGGAGGAAGGCGGCGAGGAGCTTGGGAGGAGAGGAGTCGGGCCGAGAAGACGCGGGCGACGCGAGGAGCGGAGCCCGGCGAGGCGCGGAGGAGGTGCAGGCGGGCGCATGACGAGGTTGGGGAGGGTCGGAGGTCGCAGGGCGGGCGACGACGGGGCCGCTCGGTGCTTGGCCGGCGGCCGGGGAGGCGGGCGAGGCCGGCCGAGGAACGACGAGGAGGCGACGCGCTCGAGAAGGAGAGGCGGCCCGACGGGCCGGAGGGAACGCCCTGGCGGGCGGCGTCTGCCTGGGAGGCGCAGAGGGAGGCGACGGGGGATGCGGGGGAGCGGGTCGGGGGAGGGGACCGGCGGTGGCGGTGGTCGCGGTTGAGCTGGAGCGGAGGCGCTTGGCGGCGGCGGGCGGCCGGAGACGAGGTGCCAGGAGGCGCCAGAGGGAGAGGAGGCGGCGCAGGCGTCGGCCGGAGAGGGAGAGGGGCTGGGAGAGAGAGGGCAGCGGGGCCGGGGAGAGGCCGCGTGGGTGGGGCTCGGCAGGCAGGGGCGCGGGGGTGGTTGCGTGGTGTTCGGTGGGTGAGGGAGAGAGTAGGCGGTGGGGTGGGACCTGTGGGGCCAGTGGGTGGTTGGTTCGGTGGGGTGGGATCCCGAGGGAGGCGGCGTGTGTGGTGTCCGTGCTTGTGTGTGTTGCGTGGCAGGTTGAGTGGGGAGTGGGGAGAGAGGTGGCTGTGTGGCGGTTTGGGGTTGGATAGGGGAGGGAGGTGATGAGGTGGCGGCAGATTGGTGGGGTGAGGTGGCTGGTTGGGTGGGTAGTTTAGGTCTGGGTAGGTTAGGGATTTCGGGCGAACCGTTTTATTCTGGGGTGGTCGACTGGGTCGAATCGGCCCGTTCGACTGCCCCACTAAAAATAATTAAATATTTTATTTATTTCAAACAGGGCTTTTGCAACCCGATAGCAGACAAAACAAAATAATCCGGAGCCCCGGGTTTTGCGTTTGGAACATAGACGGGGCGTTTAGAAAACAAAAACAGGTTTTTCCGCAAATAGTTTTATGCAAGCAAATGCAAGATGATGACGATGCTCAAATGCAATGTGGCATGATGACATGAGCATGCGGTCATGATGATGCAATGCGCAAAAACAACGCGATTTTCTAGTAGTGGTTTTGCGGGATGCCACATTTCTCGTTCCCGTGATATAACATTCTGGTGATCAAATCACTTGCTTACAAGCTAACCAATGTGATATCACCGAGAGGGCCCAGAGTATATCTATCCGTCATCGGGATGAACAAATTCCACTCTTGATCCATGATTCTCAACATAACACTTTAGCAGCTTTGAAGCCATCTTTATAATCACTCAGTTACGGTGTGACGTTTGATGTCAACAAGAAACTCTTCCGATGTTAGTGATTGGCATGATCTCATGGTCTAAGGATTAGGATCACTTCGTAAGTTATTTATAGCAATATAAACTCAATGACTTTGATCGTAATGTTATACTTCGGATGAATGTTCATCACACCATTACCGTAATGTTGTGATCTCGTTATTAACAACATTTAATGTCTATGATCAGGAAACTGTGATCATCTTGTTAATCAACGAACTAGTTTATGCGAAAGGCATAACTAGGAACTTTCTGTTTGTTTATTAAACACACATGTATTAACGTTTCCGTATTAATACAATTATAGCATGAAAAATAAACATCTATCATATACTTGGAATACACATAATAAACACTTTATTATTGCCTCTCAGGGCATATTCCCTTCAGCCGCAGACGTCGGTCGAGCCCTCCTCGCCGGATATCCTGGAATGGTCCAGGAAGGACTGGGAGAAGGCGGAGCGGCAGCGCATCGCCCGGCGTCGGGCGTTGTCTAGGCATGAGCTCGCCTACCAGGATGCCCCGCTCTACGTCTTGGACAACGACGACGACGAGGACGTAGGCCCGTCCTACCAGCCATGGAGGTACAACTACCCAGGCCGGGGGAGCTTCCGCCAGAACCAGCCGCCGAGCGACGACGACGACGGCGGCGGCGAGGATGACGGTCACGCCGACCCCGGCTACACGGTGTTCTGCAACAACTTCGGCATGTAGAACAGCGAAGACACCGGCGGAGGCTATGGCGGCGGCCTTTTTTAAGTTTATTATGTACTACTTTATTTAAGTTTGATGTAATTCGCCTATATTCGCCCAACTTAATAAAATTCGCCCATCTTTATAAATTTTAGTCGAACTTGGGAACTCGGCCTGGGTACACGAGTAAGAAAATGGGCGTACCCGGGCCGAAAACTAGTTTCGTCCAGCCAAAAACGAATCATTTTTCGGTCAGGGTTCGACCAACGAGTGTAGATGCTCTAAGGTTCACCGCGTCGTGCGCCGTATGGGAGACGAGTGAAGATACTCTAAAGCCCAGGTTGGTACACTCGCTGCTGCTCGCCATCGGGGAAAGGGAATAGCGCAATCCTAGTGAGAGGATTGAAATCGCGAGGAAGAAGGGGCAGAGGCGGAGCTAGAGATAGAGGAAAACAGGGGCGGCTCGTCTCCTTTTTTTTTTAGGTGCGGTATGGCCGGTAAAGGAAAAAAGCTTTCGTGCCGAAAAGAGAATAGAAACGAACGACTCACGCATGCGCTACCCACGGTCACCCGGATAGAAGCCGTCTCGCATTAGTTGTATAAATAGACACTAGATAAGGTAGCCTTTGCGCGCACATGGAGTTCCAATAGCCATCTCTTATCTGTCTCACTACTTCCAGCTACTTTCTCCGTTTTAAAATACTGCCTCCGATCCATATTACTTGTCGCGAAAATGGATTTATCTAGACATTTTTTAGTGCTAGAAACATCCAATCTAATGACAAGTAATATAGATCGAAGGGAGTATAAGATGTTTTAGGTTTGTGAATAGATTGTACCTAGACTTGTTTTAGTATATAAGTTTATCTATATTTGGAGTGAATCTAGACACTAAAACAAGTCTAGATACATTTGTTTCACAAAACTAAAACATCTTATATTTAAAACGGAGGGAGTACCTCACAAGTCACAACGGCGGGCACGTATAGGATCATCATGTCGTCGTTCCTCGCCGACAGGTCCGCCAAGACCTTCGTCGCCGGACACGGCGGAATGGTCGGCACGGCAGTCCATCGCAAGCTCACTGCTCTGGGCTTCACCAACATCGTCGTCCGTACACGCGCGGAGCTCGACCTGACACGCCAGCGGGACGTGGAGACCTTCTTCGATTCCGAACGCCCCTGCTACGTGATACTCTGCGCGGCCAAGTGCGGCGGCCTCCACGCCAGCATGGCGGCGCCGGCGGATTACCTGGCGACGAACCTGAGCATCACCGTCAACGTGCTGCTGCGGCCCACCGCTGCGGCTCCGTGCGCAAGCTGCTCCTCCTCGCCGGCGCCACCATCTACCCGGCGGACGCGCCGCAGCCGATACACGAGTCGGCTATCCTCTCTGGCCCCCCGGTTCCGGGAAGCGAGTGGTACTGTACTAAAAATCTAATCAATTAAACTGTTCTATTTTACTGAGTTAATTAAGCAGTTAAAAAGCCACTCCAGTGTCGCTCGTAACTAACAGGTACAGCATTGCAAGGATCATCGGCATAAAGATGTGCCAAGCCTACCGCGCCGCCGGGCACGGCGCCATGGACGCCATCGCGGCGGCGCCCAACAACATCTACGGCCCACGCGAGCCCTTCTCGGCGGAGCTCACCCACGTCGTCCCGGCGCTCATCCGCCGCTTCCACCATGCCAAGGTCACCGGCGCTCCCGAGACCGTCGTCTGGGGCTCTGGCACGGTGCTGCGCGAGTTCACGCATGTGGATGACCTAGTGGACGCCATGCTGCTTCTCATGGACAGGTACTCTGGCGGGGAGCATGTTAACATCGGGAGCGGGATGGAGGTGACGGTCCGCGAGCTGGCGGAGACGGTGAAAGAGGTGGTAGGTTACCGTGGGCGCATCGTTTGGGACACGAGCCGCCCCGATGGCGTACCAAGACGACTGCTAGATAGCTCCAGGATGAGAAACCTTGGATGGGAACCCAAGGTGCCGTTGCGAGATGGGATCATGGACCTTTACCGATTGTATGTACGTCGCATGTGCAAGTCTTAACTTTGGAGAAGGTGGTTACGGACATGTTAGTATAATACATGGTTGCTGCCATAGCCTTCAAATCGGTCCTCCACCTAAGTCACACATGACTTTGTGTTCATCCATTTTACTCTATATGCATCGCATCCTCGTCATGCAATGTTTTCATTTTTCAATAAATTAAGATGAAAATTTTAATTTTATAGATAAAATGTCATGACCTATGGTATAATATGGGTCTTGGACCTATGGTATAATATGGGTCTTGGACCTATTGTAAAATCTTATTTCTCAGAGTTCTTTGCAAATTTGTTCACATATATATATATATATATATATATATATATATATATATATATATATATCTAATACTATTTTACGACAATCTTATAAATGTAGAATGAAATTCCTAGGACTACTAGAGAAATTCCACCAACAATTTCCTGTCGAATAAAAAGTGTTCTCCAAAATTCCAGAAGAATTTTCTTGAAACAAAGAAGTTGTACTAAAATGGCATCGGTTTTGAACTATATTTCTCTGTGTGTTTGCCTAGATGGAATTCCCGGGGATATTCCAATATAAACGAAGACATATATTTTTATGTCAGTCTGTCATAGGTCGACACGTTGTGATAGTTAAGACATCGACACCATCGATCCGTCGCATCGGCTTTCGATGCAGAGCCATGAAAATAGTACGCTGGACGAATTCGGTTCATTATTGTACTTGTAACTCATGGCTTCTACCGGAGCTCGACAGAGAGCATGCACTACATGAATGGGAAGTTACGCCGACGGCTGGTCGCTACGCCGACGGCCAAACGTCGGGGTCGTCGACGTAGCCATCGTCTAGGCCAGCCCCGCCAAGCAGCCGTCGGCGTAAAATTGTCCTCGGCATATCCTATGCTACGCCGACGGCTGCCCTCGGCGTAGCTATTTTTTATTTTATCTCATTAAACTTTGAAAAATCATAACTAAATCATTCTAATTCGGAAAAATACAAATAATATATCAAAATTTGCAGAAAAATAAGACCTATCTATCTACACTCAAATATTACACATTAGTAAATAAAAATTAAGTAAAATATAAAATATTATATATAGTTTAAAACGAGCATAAAAAATTGAAAAATGATCGAAACAATGCGACACCTTCGCGTGGTGTTATATTATGTGACATAGTTAGAAGGAAAAAATATCAAACTTGGTATATTGATTATGTCTCAAGGAAACCTTCACAAAATGACCTATCTCATTTGAGGTTTCTTGGCTTTCGGTTTAAATGACCAATGTTATGGCTAGAATCAAGGCATAGTCTGTGATAATGTGCCCATATTGTGCATACATGTGCATCATAGAATGGCAAACAATGTTGCAGGAGGAAGCTTTTCTTTTTGTCGCACCAAAAAGCCATTTTCCATTTTCTGAGCATAAAAAACGGACGGTTTTGTGAAGCAACCACCAAATGGCTAATTCAAAATACTACCACCACATTTTACAAAAATACTAGACCACCTTATATGTACAATGTCTCAATAGGGGGATCCGAAACCTTTCTATCCACCTTTGGTGAAAAATACAAATTCCTGTCGAATCGGTAGGAAGTGGGACATATATGAACTATAGGTACATGATCCGATGCTCATGTTTTTTTACAAAAATCATTTTTAGGTTCACAATATGATATTTTATCAAAGATCCAATGCAAGTTTAGCGAGGCTCGGACCCGAGCTAAGAATCTTCATGCCCGCCGTTTGACAAAGTTTGACGATAGTTTAAAACGGGCATAAAAAATTCAAAAACAATAGAAACAATGCGAAACCTTCGCGTGGTGTCATATTATGTGACATATTTATAAGGAAAATATCAAACTTGATATATTGATTATGTCTCAAAAAAACCTTCACAAAATGACCTATCTCATTCGAGGTTTCTTGGCTTTCGGGTCAAATAACCAATGTTATGCCTAGAATCAAGGAATAGTTTGTGATAATGTGCTCATATTATGCATACAAATGAATCATGGGATGGTGAACAATGTTGCAGGAGGAAGTTTTCCTTTTCGTCGCACCAAAAAACTATTTTCCCTTTTCCGAGCACAAAAAACGGACGGTTTTGTGAAGCAACCACCAAATAGCTAATTCAAAATGCTACCACCACATTTTACAAAAATACTATACCACCTTATATGGACAATGTCCGAACAGGTGGATTCGAAACCTCTCCGTCCACCTCTGGTGAAAAAGACAAATTCCTGCCGAATCGGTAGGAAGTGGGTCAGATATGAACTACAGGTACATGATCCGATGCTCATGTTTTTTTACAAAAATCATTTTTACGTTCACAATATGCTATTTTATCAAAGATCCAACGCAAGTTTAGCGAGGCTCAGACCCGAGCTAAGAATCTTTATGCCCGCCGTTTGACAAAGTTTGATGATAGTTTTCTAAAGCCACCAAATAGCTAATTCAAAAACAGAGGGTTTGTGATTAGTTGATATGGATATCATATTTGGATTCCTCTCATTTTTCTTATCAATTTAGACATATTATTTGTTAAATTCCGATTTACGGATTTAAAGATATTAATTATTCCATATTAAATAAAAATACAAAAAGTAAAATTATTATATTTTTATTTGAATTCAATAATATTTTTACTTATTCATTAATATTTACTTAAATAATTGTTTGTAATTTCAAAAAATACAAACATGTGACATGATGATATAAGAGTTAATAGGATTGATATCATAGTATTGACAACAATGTATGAATTACTTTGCGAAAACAGTTAAGCGTGCTGGAGCTAGATTAGTAGTACGATGGGTGACCGGCTGGGAAGTTTGACCAAGACTGCAATTTAATTAAATATTAAATATAATTAGTGTTAAAAATGTTAAAGTGAGAGATTAATGAGTCAAACAATTCAAAGATTAAAAATTTGAGAATTTTTTTTTTAATATTTTTACAACATGTCGACAGGCTATGTCGACGGCCGCTACGCCGGTGTAGCATACGCCGACGATATTTTGATACGCCGACGGCATGTATATGCTCCGCCGAGGGAGACCTTTGCCGAGGAGGCTACGCCGAGGGCAGCCGTCGGGGACATTTCGACATACGCCGACGGCTTTTTGCCCTCGGCATAGCGCGCGCGTCCTGTAGTGATATGTGGTCAATTCTTTTATACAGGAGTTGAAGAAAAAAACCTAATGACCGTCCCACACAGAAAACAGGTGACACCAACACGACCTACTTCTGTTGGCTTGTTCCTTTTCTCACGGAACTGTATACTACCCACATGAGATGATAAATAAGACGATATGACGCATATGAGGTCAGCTAGCTAGGGGCCACACAATTATTTTCCAACAAAATCCAAAAGAGTGCGTGCTGAAGTAACACAAGGTACTGATGGACGCCCTACGAGCTCGACAGAGCTGCTGCAACGCGCGCTAGTGCTGTCGTCGCCGTCGAAGCTTTCATCTTTTGAAGCTAGCTGCGTTTCCTGACAATGGATACGTGCCCAAGAAGTCCCAAGAGCATCTTCACTCGGCCCCCTAAGGCCTCTCCAAATCAGTTATGGCGGGGACGTTGACGCAAAAAATCTTGCACAGCTGCGCTTTTTGACAATGAATATATGCTGAAGGATTCTTAAGAGCATCTTCACTCCGCCCCCTAAAGCCTCTCCAAACCAGTTATGGGGGCGCCGACGCAACAAATCCCGTCCAGCTGCGCTTCCTGACAATGGATATGTGTCGTAGGAGTCTTAAGAGCATCTCCACTCGCCCCCATCCCCTAAAACCTCTCCAAACCAGTTATGGGGGGCGCCGACGCAAAAAATTTCGTCCTGCCGCGCATCCCAATTAGGTTTTGGCGCCTCCAGGCCAAACTCGGCACGCAAGGAGGCTCGTGGGGGCACCGGATGGAGCGAAATAAGTGTGCGGGCGAGCCCTGTCGGCGAGAAATCCCAAACATTCCCTCAAAAACATTTATTCCCTCCATTTTGTCCTCCATATCACCCCGTTTCCCCCATCTGGCCGCCCACTCCCGCCATTTCGCCCTCCAACCAGCCGAGCTTGCCACTTTCCCATGGCGCCGAAGAGGAGGTATGTCGCTCTCGATGCATCCGACGTCATTGACACCACACTGAAGAAGAGAGGGAAGACCGAGAAGGAGCGGCCAGAGGGGATGACTAACGCCGAGTGGGCGTTCGACCTCCAGCGCCGCAAAGCGGAGAACGTCAGCCGTCGCCAAAGGGAGTTGAAGGCGAGGCAGCGAAGGGCTTTGGAGGCGCAGGCGGCGAAGGTGACCATGATGACAGGCTATGATGATGGCAGGGATGGTTTTGTCGGCAATACCTCGGGCTGCCCGGTTCATCCTCGGCGAGTGGGAGAGCCAAAGCAGTGTCTCCTCGCCCTCTCTGTTAGCGTCGTCTTCGGCGCAAGTGGTCGGATTCCTAGAAAACCAAGGTACACCGTAGCTCTGTCGTTTCTCCATAGGCCTCCATGAGTTCGATCCTCTAGGAAGCTTCGCTACCGCGGATCTGAGCTACGGCAACGCCGGATCCCTGGTACTCTATCAGCCCCTATTCAGTGGAGCCCCTCCACCTCAGGGCGTCTTCCACCAGTTCGCCGTAGGCAGTAGCAGCCAGGGCACCCATGGGCCTATCGGTGAATGCGCGATGACAACGACATCATGGATGACCTCATCAACGGGGGCTCGCAACGCTCCTACACGCCAGAGAAAGCTGAGGCACACGGCAACAAGGAGGAGGGCAGCAGGGAACCATGGGAAAACAAGGCCTACGCCTATGCGGAGGCCGATCCCATCTAGGAAGAGGTGGAGATCGTGCCTGTGTCCGATTCGAAAGGGAAGCAGAAGAAAGACGTGGTCGGCGGCGCACGGGGTAGGCCGGAGCGAAGAGGGGCGCGCCTGAGCGAAGTTGTGTGGCGCGCAATGTGCGAAGACGGTCGAGCGGCTGCGGCGGTAAGCTTGAAGGCGGCGACGCCACCGATGCCGCTGCCTACATCGTCGAGCTGCATGACCGCGTGGCGCGGCTCGAGGAAGAGGGAAAGCAGGCGGCCGCCGTGAGGTGGGAGACGAGCACGGCGTCGGCGACGCCTCCTTCCAGGACCCGACCATGACGTCGGCGTCGCCGCCATCCCGTGCGTGACCCTAAGCACGGGGAACACCATGCCGGTGCTGGGCTTCGGCACGGGCTCCTCCCGCGTGCGTCGCTGGACCTGGTCGACACCATCCTCCATGTCGTCCGCCCCGGCTACCGCCACATGGACACGACCTCCTTCTACGGCACGGAGTCGGCCGTCGGCGCCATCATTGCGGAGCTGGAGTTCGACATGGAGGGTGTTTGGCGGGGCATGGAGGAGTGCCACCGCCTCGGCCTCGTGCGGTCCATCGTCATCAGCAATTTCTCCGCAGCCAAGATTAGCAGTCTTGCCGCTCTCGCCATAAGGCCTTGTTTACTTCTCTGTTTTTTGCTGGGTTTGACGAGTCTTTTCCCGGCCCACCCCGCAATCCCGGTAGTTCCCGCACATCCCGTTTACCTCTCCTGTATTTCTGAATTTAATCCCGGCCCATCCCGGAAATTCCACCCGCATGCAGCTCCCAGGTCGTGTATTCTCGCACACGAGCCTTACCTTGTGTATTGTCGAGGAATAAGTCAGCTCGTGCGTGTCGAGGGCTGGAGGCGGCGGCAGGGAACAAGGCGACGACACAGACGCCGACCTAGGGACGCCTCCTTTGGCTACACCGTGTACCTCTCCGGTGAGTTACCCTGCCATCTCATTCCCTTTCCTCCTCTCCCTAGGTTTTCTCCTCCCTTCAATCCCGTCGGTTGCTTAGTACTCGATCTGGTTCTTTGGACGAGAGAGAGAGAGAGAGAGAGAGAGAGAGAGAGAGAGAGCGAGAGAGAGACCTGGGCCGGCCAAGCTCCTGGCTGGAGGAGCACGAGATCCGTGGCCAAGATTGACCTCTGCGTGCGGACGGATACCGTTGACTGGATTTGAAAGGTGGCTCACAAATATTGTTTATTTTTATCACATCTTCCATTGTTACCATAGGGGTTTAAGAAATGAGGGGAAATACAGGGAAATATGGGGAAATATAGAGATTAGGTGAAGTGGAGGGATTCACCAAATCCCCTCCCATTCCCAATCACCCAGGGGATGAAAATACTTTAGGCCTTGTTCGGTTCAGAAGAAGTTAAAAGAGGATTGACAAGAATTGGGGTGGATTAAATCCCACGTAAGTCAAAATCCACCCCAGTCTAGCTCATTCCATTTCAATCCTCTTAAGAAGAGGATTAACCGAACATCTAAAGATGTAATTGGTGAGACCCTTGGGAGCCTCCACAGCGTTTTGCTATTGCTAGCCGTTGGATGGGCTCCTGGGTAGGGGATCAACCGTACATTTTTTCACCACATCATATAAAAGCAGCTCCCAAACCTAGCCGCCTCTCACTTCTTCCCCCCCCCCCTCACTCCCTCTATCGCCCAATCCCCTGGCCGCCACCCCATCCCCGCAGGCACCCTTCCTGGACCGTCGCCTCGCACCCACAGGCGTCCTTCCTGGCCACCGCCCCTTCTCACGTGCACCCTCCCTCCCCTGGCTGCCACCCCTCCCCCCCCCCCCACGTGGTGCCGATTCAGCGGCTAAGGAGGCGGAGGAGGAAGCTCTCTATGGAGCCTGGCCTCTGCCTCACCCCCACGGGAGCCCTCTCCGGGCGCCGCCTCACCCCCACGGGCATCCTCTCTTGGTTGCCGCCCCACCCCCATGTGCGCCCTCCATGGGGCTGAGCCAGTGGCCGAGGAGGTGGAGGAGTGAACTTGGGTGGAGGTCACAGCCCAACCGGAGGCAGGGGGCTAGGGGAGCTTGTGGCCCATCCGCTGGCGGAGGGTAGTACGAGGAGGTCGCGGCCCTCCAGCGGCGTAGGGAACCCTAGGGAGATCGCGGCAGCGCTTGGCACAGGAGGCGGCCAGAGGGGCTATGTAGGAGGCGAGAATATGGCCGGAGAGGTCTTGCAATCTGTCCAACTACCGTCCCTGCCGCCATCACCGGCACATGGAGTCTCCTTGCTGCAGCTTGGATTTTCCCTCTCTACCGCCTGCAATCGGCTCCAAGGCTACCTCGTCGCCAGGTCCCAACAAAGGTAGCATCTAAATTGCAACCCCCATTTTTCTTATGGTTGCTTGATGTCGGCTATGTTGGTTGCTTGGTGCATGTGACCGTGTGTGCTTTCTAATTGCTTGCTGCAGGGCTATGTTCAAGCAGCATGTGTGATTTATTGTTTGCTTGCTAGCGTCCTGATGGATTTTTCTTGACCTGTGTTCTATTACTTGTTTGCTGCTGGGTTAATAATTGATGTTGCTGCTACTAACCTGCCGATGTTCCAAAACTTGAGTTAGAATCGGAAGCTGCGAGGCTGAGAAGCATGTATCCTTAGGTAAGCAAGCTATAGGACGGCTGCTTTTAATTTTTTTAACTCATGTGTTAAGTTCATCTCAGATTGTAATAAAATCGTTAGATATTTTCTGCAAGTGCCATGGGGATTCAGGAAATTGATGATCATTCAGTCATTGAGCACTTGAAAGGAGGAATAGCCGCAATAAATATGGTAGTATTTTTTAACTCTCTTTGTCTCTAATACATGGCATTTTATTGGTTATTCATATATACTAATGTATCCGTGTCGCCAAATCGGTGCATCGTAGATATTCAACATTGTATTGTGATTTAGGACTAAGTTTTCTATATGAAGCTACCTTCAAGTTAAAGGTTTTGTTCTTCATTACATTTCGTGTTTATTGTGAATGCTACATTTATCTACAATGTGGTCTCACTAATATATCCAAAGAAATTAGTTTTATGTTATTATGTGTACTGCATTTATTATGTCTAGATCAGAGTTCAGGGCGATGTGTTTGCTGATGATAGCATTTCAACGCAATGTTCTTGTTTGGCAGCCACTCCGCTGCCTCGGCATGATGAAGAACCAGGCTTTGACAGGTTCTAGATGTCTCTCCTGTTTTGTTTTTTAAATCTTGGTGCTAAGTCACTCCTGTAATGCAGTGAGATTGCTTATCTATTTTATTTTTTAGTTTCATAAGTTCCTGCATTCATATTACTTCCACAGATACATGGTACAGAGCATGGAAGATGACTCTAATGGAAGTATTGGTATCAGGTAATAATATTGAAACTGCATTCCTCATTACAAGGTTATCTTTCATCAATGATATAAGCAGTTATGTATCAAGATCAGGCAAACTTTGGCCGATTGGCACAGATTGTATCAATAAGGGAGGTGAAAGGAAGGTGTTGATTTTGCACAGATGGGTCGATACCCTCCATGACCACTTTGGAGCACCATGCCAAGAGTGACGTATTCAATTATTCTTACATATTTGCCCCATGTCTCCATTCCACCATTTCCTTTTGTTTTAATCCCCATAATCTTTCATGTTTGTTTGTGAATTTTTTTATTAATCAATGCATACAATTTGTTTGATGAAAAGCAAAGTGGGCGGGAGCAGAAATTTGATCGATGTAACATTCATCTCAATAGATTTTATTTCTGAAATTTTGCTACCATATGTGACATGCATGTACACAAAATTTCCTCTCTCAGTTATGTGACTTCCACGTACACTATACTCTCTCGATTATGTGCTTGCCTATGCAATCTATTATTGCTAAATAGATGAATCACTCATGGAAAATATATTTGTGCAAGGTTTTTTGTGACACAAGCATCAAATAACAATTCTCAGATTTAAAGTACATGTTCCTCTACATGGGTGCATTATTTTTGTACATTGGTCAATAAACAAATCATATATTGTGTGATCTTGACAATTTGATCAGGTGGGTTACTATCTATTTTACACTGGTCAATAAACAGATTTATTTTTCCTTTGCCGTATGCTCTTTGTGGCCCTATATTCCTTTGTAATGATTCTTTTTCCTGATTTGGTCTCATGGTTGTTAACGGTTGTTTGTCTTGTACCCCAGATCCTCTAATCTATGTCTGTGTGTGCCTACCTTCTACTTTCAGGTTAAATCATTTCATCCCTGTTGCTTTCAGGTTGATATTCGTAGTCTACCCTCGTGTTGGGAAAATATTTTGTTTGTGTAGCCCTGTATACTAGAGTTCTTTAGAAGGTATTGTATTTCTTTCTTTTAACTTTCTGCCCCCTGATGCAGATGGTAGCGAGACACAGGTACACAGGGGATGGTGTGTCCTTCTAAGCAGCATTTCTGCTCTATTACTAGGTTTATTAGGTGCCTCTTGTGTTGTTTAGAGGTGGGTGTGTCCTTTGCCGGTCGGCCTTCTTTGCCTCATGAAGATAATGTCTTGGGCTGGTTGTAACTTTGATTTTCTCTCCATGGTATTGTTTTAATCAAACTGAACATAAATATAATAATTTATAGTGGCCTGTTATGACGTCTCGGTTCTCTAATTTATTCATATGTTATATAACCACATGGTTCTTATGGAAGTACATTACTTTGAGTTAGAGAAATATGCATCACTTTTGATACATGATACAGAAAGTTTGTATTCAGGATGTTTCTTTGGTATTGAACGTCACCTAAAAATTGCAAAAGCTGAAACATAGGTAGAGAACCTCACATTATCTAAGGTATGGTGTAGTTTTTTTTGTGCTTCCCGGGGAATTTTCCATCTACTGTTTACTTTCTTAGCCATCGAACTGAATGTTATAGCAACCGGTTCAGCAATAAACACAGTTGCCTATCTCGTCATTTGAAGAATTGTTTATCAAATTATGGTCAGGTTGGTTGTGGGAAGACTAAGTTCTTAATCCCATCTTCCCTTTTCCTGTGGTCAGGTTAGTAGCTGAATTGGATTACCACCGGTCAATCACCGGGACAAACAATAGAGTGGTTCCAAAAAGTTTTAGTTGTTGAACCCGTCAAGGGTAAAATGCGGCTTAGTGGGTACTCTGCTTCTGTTCATGATAAGGTGTTCAGTTTCCCGATGCATATACTGAAGGTAATTTGCAGTTATGGTGTATCATTTTTGTTGCGTTTTTTTATAGTTCTTCATTTTTTGAGGAGCTATGGTCATGCATATTAGGATTACTTTCCTGTTTACCCACCATCCTCCTTCCTCTCTGTAATTCCATGGATGTCAATATTTAGGTAGCCAACTGGCTTGCTGTAGGTTTTCAGGGATACCATGTTCATTTGTTTGGGATTAATTTGATTCATGTGTGCCATTACTCCGTGGATTGCAATATTGCTACTGGTTATTAGATTTTCCTTGTGGAGAAGAAGTTCTTGCTTGATCTGTTAAAATGATTTTATCAAGAGTTTTACTTCCAGGTCAACCTACATTACTTGAACATTTTAGCTTGATGTGCTTGATCTGTTAAAATGATTTTATCAGGAGCTTTACTTCCAGGTCAACCTACATTACTTGGGTGAACTTCTAAACTGGGTATGTATTACGTGCAATCTTCAGTTTTTATGCCTGTTGGATTACTTCACCCTAATTCTTCTGTTGGGTCGTGCTCTGTTTTTTGAGTGTTCGTAGTTCATGGGTCACACAGGATATACCTCTCTAGCGTGAAATGCCTAAACACTTTCGAGTACATGATCAGGGAGCAGATGATTGTTTTGGCCCAATAATTGCAGGTTTCAGCGCATCCTGATGTGTCTGCATCACAACAGCAAAATAAAACTTCCAAAAAAGTACACCGTACACCATGTATCTTCATTGATTATTGTGTGTCTTTGTGTGCCTGAACTAGCAGGTATGAACAACAAACATGAGATTTCTGGATAATACTGGCATGAATTTCTAGATACTAGACACATAAGTCAAAGCTTCACATCTCAGGGATAACAGAGCCGAAGCTTGCTGTAAGTGGAAAGAAAAGGCCCTCCTGTTGCTGCCATATGTGTTGCTTCCAAGTTCCAAGGCCAAGGATGCCATGCCTAATAGTACCGTGCTTAATGATGGCAATAGTTTCACCAGGGAGCACAACGAGGGGCTTAAGGCTAATGGATTAACATTGTTATGCTCTACACAATATTCTGGCCTGTAGTAACTTAGTTAATGTGATTTTGCGCGAACAAGCTCCATATTATTCAGGTTGGGCTTTTGGTTTCTATGTAGTTATTATTTTGGAAGTTAATTGATAAGATTTAGATGATACTAATTGTACATAAGCGTTTGTCTAAAAGAACATATCGTTTTGCCATCTTATTTTCATCTTCATCATACCAAATATCGGCGAATTCACCTGGATCGTGCGCCAAGGCGCACCACTACATCTAGTAGCCTTAAAGGTAAACAAGGCCAAAAGCGGTTCGGTCGACTGGGAGTCTGGGATTCACGGACTTGATGAAAACGTGTGTGCTTACGTTGATCTGTGATGGATTTTGCGGAGAAAATTCCTGGACACCGTGTGTACAGATGGTAGAAGAGGCTCGTCGGTGTTCCAGTTTGTTGCTCTAAATTTTCGTGTAAACTGCAAACTTAATCGTTGGTGCGTCTTACACTTAATCGATTTGGAAACCACATTACAAGGAGAAGCTAATCTGCGGTACACTCTGCAACTCGTCTTGCAGTACAGTACTTATAGTACTACCACGGCACTGCTTCAGAGTTCCCTGCAGAGGTAGTGCGGTGCAGACGGGTGAATCAGTACATCGGACCTCAGATTCTTTGCAAAAACATATCTCGATTTACACCCCATATAAGACGGACGATCGAGGTAGAGAGGGAAGAAACAGAGATAACGAATTGGTAGCAGAGCAAATATAAATGGAGTAGCAGCAGTGGTCAGTTGGGTCCCCAGCAGACGATGTGGAACGCCTTGTGCAGCTTCTCCTCCTCGGACCGCCTGGGCCTCGCGGCCCTGGCGACCCCGGCGCCGGCCGCGCCGCTGCTCGCTGCCTGGGTGGAGGACGAGGAGGAGAGGGAGACGGGGACGGCGCGGCGGCCGGTGACCGCGGCGCGGTGGTAGAGGGACCGGATCGCGTAGTCCCAGCGGCACAGCCCCGCCTGGTCCTTGAGCGCCTCCACCGCCGCCATGGTCGCCGCCACCACCAGCGACGACGACGCCTTCTTGCTCGCCGACGACAAGCTCATTTTTCCTGTGTAGTTCCGATCGATCGATCGATGTGTCCTGTGCGCTTAGCCTGTGGGGAACTCTGTATGTAGAGTAGCTTGATTCTTGTTTGGTCTGGTTGGAATGGAATGGAATGGATTGGCGGCGTGTGTTGTTGCAAGGACGGTGAGGGTCGTCGTCGATGGAGGTGTTTATATGCGGGCAGGGCAGGGCAGGGCAGGGGAGCGTGGCGGCAGCGCGGGGCGGAGGGGAAACAGGGGGCGACTGCTGCTAGTTTCGGACGAGACTGCACCTGGGTTCCTGAAAACCAGGGCCTGGACTTCCTGGAGAGCGGTGGGTGTCAGGTTGCAAGTGGACAGGCCGCCGGCCCGTCCGCCTTGTCCGTTCTGTCCGCAAACGTAAATAGCAAGATTAGCGGCGTCCCCGTCCGCTAATTGTGTTCGCCGCTGTGCCCGACGGACGAGGCGGACCAGCCGCCGCCGCAATGCAAGAGGAAATAGCAGCTAACACCAGTGTGGAATTTCCTGTACATAGTCGACCAAATTGGTCACAGCAGGGCAGCGGGATGGAGCCGGCCTGCAATTGTTGAGGTAGCTCCTTGTTTCTTCCTTCAAACGGGCTTCAACACCGCTGACTGGAGACTGGCGTGCGTACTGAGCTCGCCATGAAAAGCGAGCTCCTTTGAGGTGAACGCATTTTCATTATAGGCGTCGTCCGCGAGAACAAACAAGCTCACGGTGCTCCAGCGTCTCCCTTCACGCCGTCCGTCACGAGGTGTCTTAGGCCATCGAGCCATGCCATCGCTCGTGGCGGCGCGCTTCCGCCATGTTGTTCTGCAGTGAGCTTTCCATCTTGGCGCCGCTCTGCACCTTCTTGACGCATGTTATCTGAGACAAGCGGCTGGCCAGCTCCGCGGTGGTGGTGGGTGCGCGTGTGGCGGCCCGCAGCGCCTGCGGGGAGCATGTCGTCGACTTCGCGGCGGGTGACCAAGTCCGGAGTAGAGCGGATCGCGACCACATAGCACCCGATATCGCCAAGGATTCCGCCATGAGGACGCCGACCTTGGATGTCATCTTGGATTAAATCTTGGGCTCGACTAATCACGCGCGACTACGAAGGGCGCGACGGCGGCAGTGCGGTGACCGCCACGAGCTGGGAGGCGACAAGCTAGCCGCTAGCCCGACGGCGGCGACCAGCACGGCGGCCTGGCCTTTCTATTTTGCTTCTTTCACCGCGCGCGACGGCCAGCAGCAAAGTGGCAACAAGTTCTTTTCTTAGCGGGATGGACGTCCTGGCGGGCGAAGTGGACACTGTCCACGAGCGGCCTAGCCCGCTGCACCGTTTGTACCCTTGAAGCGGCGCGGATGAAGCGGACGAGCGGACATCCGCCTCCGTCTGCATCCTGAGGTGGGTGGGTCGACAAAAGTGAATTCCTCCATGTGATGGCGCACGACGTCGGCAGAACGCGTGCGGATCGGAGAAGGTTTCTTTCCTCCCTGCTGATGGTACAACGGTCAATGAGACGACGACGATCGATTCGACGGAATCAACAGATACAGGTGAGACACACAAGTTCATTTCGCATGGTAGATCACTCTCGGGAACGCGCGTGGTATCGTACCGGTGCCCCGTTTTCGCAGATGTCGGTGCCGCTTGCCGAACTCACAAACATACTAGTATATCCACTGACTGACTGACTGACTGACTGACTCAGGTGCATCCCCCGTGTCGCACGAACGGAAACGCGTACCTCCGCACCCACCACCGGTTTCAGTGCTTCGGCGTTCCATTCCTTGGGTTGCTCGTCTCGACTCGCCGTCTCGCGCGCGACCGGCCGCCCCGATCCCCCGTTCCTGGGTTCACCTGAAACCCGGCCGGCCGGCGGGCCGAGAAAAACAAACCTCAAACCCGGCCGGCCGGCGGGCCGAGAAAAACAAAGCCAGCGCTCTGTGCTCTACTATAAATCACGTCCGCGTCTTCCAGAAAGAAGCAAAGCTAAGAAGCGCGAGTTCCCCAGTAATCTACTCCAGCTTCAGGACGCGGCCGGCGGTATCGTGGAAGGCGCAACCGGAGCGCCAGGAGCAGGCGACGGGGGCCGAGACGAAGGCCGCCGAGATCGCCAGGACGGAGATGCTCCTGCACCTGGCCTGCTCCTCTGGGGGCCCAACTGACCGCCACGTCTCCATGACCATGCGTGCCGTGCGGCGAGCACCAAGCAGAATCGTGCACGCAGAGCCTTTTTGGTAGGCAGTTTCAGTAAATAAGATTAGTATAGTTTTTCTCTAAAGTCAACCCACATTCCGCTTTGACCAAACTTGTACTCCATCTGTCTATATACATACAGATCTTCGAAATATCTGCGACATCCCTTCGGAACAAACGGAGTAGAATAAACTATCATCAACATCTACAAAAGCAAATAAGCACAGTGTATGAAAGTATATTGCACGACATATCTAATGGTACTGGTTTTGAATCATAGACTTTGAAATATTTTTGTATAAACTTGATCGAAAAAATTTCTTGTTTGACTTTTAGGAAAAAATTGTACATCTTCTTTTTGAAATGGAGGATAATAAAGAGTAATGTTACATAATAAGAAAGATATTCGTAAGCATGCATATACTCAGTCGATCAAAACGCCAAAAATATTTGGTTAGGCTTAGTTTTAGCTTGTGAACAAAAAATGTTTGTAAATATGTGCTTCTTTGTTTAGGGTCTTCACTTATACTATCATGTGACAATATCAGTCAAATCTTGAAGGATCACACACACATTGAGATTTGTTATAGATCGCATGATTATCACTAAACGCATAGTGCCACTTTACCATGACAAGAGTAGCTAGAGTTGGCATAACGTGTCTGAATGCTGTGTTCATACTACCTCTTCCTCCCTGTCGATCTCATGAAAGGTTCATCCAAGCATTGTAGATGCAACCTTTTTCACTTACATTCCAAGATGGGCTCAACAATTTAGGCCCACTTGGACTCGATGCTCAATGTCAACTAATATGAGTAGTTATTAAGAGCCAATAAGCTGGAACAGGCTATGATGTATACGTTGGAGTGTGAGAAAGTTCTTTCTTGGTGGCACCTAGCACCCGTAGCTACACTAAATACTCTAGATAGTCTCCAATGATGATATGACAAAAAGTCAAGAATGTACCAGACAAAATGCGACAAAACCAGCTTAGTGTCATGACAACTTGATCATGGATTATGTGATGTGGGGATGTTACCACGGACTTAAAGCGCAAAGACACTATTTCCTGGTGCCACTCACTCCCAACATTTGTAGAAGTTTTCATTTTGTTTCTCTTCCCGTGCAATCTAGGAAAAATGCTTGCTCGGCTAAAAGTTTAGAACAAGATATAAAAGTTTGCATTGTGCTCTCATCTTACCCAATCTATCCATTGGAAGTCACCTTGGTTATATATATACATGTGAGAAGAAATGCGCATAGATGAAGAAATATCCTTTGAAATAGGAGTAGGTGAGCAGAAAATGAATATGAGAGTAGGTAGATGAAACATAAAGTTGTCTTAACTGAAGAAAAACAAGTTCAACAATACTTTCATATTCACATTAATATTAATAGCTAATTAAGAGTCAAGTGCTACATGCAGTTTCAAGGGCATGTGTTGTTCTTCAGCTTTCTTGCCTAGCTAAACTAGTTGGACCAGTAACTAAAACATGTATATATGCACATTTCTAATCATGCGGCTTTAACATTGTTAACATGCACACTCTAAAATTACTATCTCCACTTGGACATCATGTTTATTTTTCGAGAAGGAGGTTAAAAACTCCCGACCACTTCATCAAAATGATGCACATAACCTGTTCGAAAATAATGTATATTTGCGAATATAGACAGTATTCTTCTGTCATAGCATGTTTACGGACATTGATATCCCACAAGTCTTCATGTAAGATAGGATATGATCCACACCCGAAGGTACTATTCTTATGTTATGTTGTATAAAATAGGGAACATTGAGCCTATTGCAGTATTTATAGGTTGATTTTGCATATTAAGAAACAAATGACTTGTCGACAGCCAAACATGTTGTATATGGAAACTCAATTAAATTTCACTTACCCACTCCCTAAAATTGAAGGATCACACACATTGAGATCATGTTTTTGTTATAGATCAAGTGATTACCACTAGACGCATAGTACCACGAAGAGAGTAGCTAGAGTTGGCATACCGTGTCTGGGCAGTGTGTTCGTACTGCCTCTTCCTCCTTGTGGATCTCATGAAAGGTTCGTCCAAGCATTTTAGGTGCAACCTTTTTCACTTACATCCCAAGATGGGCTCAATAATTTAGGCCTGCTTGGACTCGATAGTCAATGTCTATTAATATGAGTGGTTGCTTCCTCTTAAGAATGTCACCCTTTGTTGTTAACCCTTTTTTCAAACTCTGTTACCATTTTTTGGGACAATGAATAATTTTTAAAAGAAATAATGCCATAAAGAAATAAGTTTTCATATTTACTATATCGATACTAATTATTACATCATGCTATAAACACAATTTTGACACTAATAAACTATTAGAAATGCCAGAACACAAGTGACATAATTAAAAAGCGTAGAATCGATTCATAACAAATAAATAAGTATTTTATGGTGAAATAAAAAGTAAAGTGGCTCCAAAGTAACAAATCAAAACAAATGAAGAAATAAAATAGGTCGGCCAACGCATATAGAGGAGTACACACAAGGATGGTATTATACAAAATCGAATAGGCGGGATGAGAATACGGCTCAAAAAAAGTGATAGATAGGGTGTCCCCGTGGCGTGGGCTATCGCGGCCCTCAAATCAGAGTGTAAGTGTCCGCCGACAATATGCCAAGCTTAGAATGATGGTTAACAATTGACCATCCAGCCTGATTGATATGACTCAAAACGTAGTTGAATCTTCTTACGGGCAAAAAATAAAAAACCACAATATGATCTTGTGGGCGGTAACAAGTACAAGAGGATGTAGTGCTCAAGTCAGCAATGATGTTGTTAGTACATTGGAGTGTGAGAAAGGTTGTTCTTCATGGCACCCATCACCCCGGCAGCTGCACCAAATAATCAAGATAGTCTCCAATGATGATGACAAGAAGTCAAGAATGTATCGGGTAAAATGCGATAAATCGAGCTAACTCTTATAGCAACTTGATCATGGATTATATGATGTGGGGATGTTGCCACGGACTTAAAGCGCATCCAAAGAGACTATTTCCTGGTGCCACTCACTCCCAACATTTGTAGAAGTTGTCATTTTGTTTCTCTTCCCGTGCAATCTAGGAAAAATGCTTGCTCGGCTAGAAGTTTCGAACGAATATAAAAGTTTGCATTGTGCTCTCATCTTACCCTATCTATCCATTGAGGTCACCTTGGTTATATATACATGGGAGAATAAATGCGCATAAATGAAGGCATATTTGTCTCTTTGCCTTTGAAATAGGAGTAGGTGAGCAGAAAATGAATATGTGAGTTGGTGGGTGAAACATAAAGTAGTCTTGATCAAAGAAAAAAAAATCGACAATACTTTCATAGTAACATTAATGTTATTAGCTAATTAAGAGTCAAGTGCTACATGAAGTTTCAAGGGCACATGTGTTGTTCTTCATCTTTCTCGCCTAGCTAAACTAGTTGGACCAATAACTAAAACATGTGTATATGCACATTTCGAATCATGGGGGCTTTAAGATTGTTAACATGCACACTCTAAAATTACTATCTCCACTTGGACATCATGTTTATTTTTCGAGAAGGAGGTTAAAACTCCAGCTGCATCAAAATGATGAACAGAACCTATTCGAAAATTATGTATATTTGCGAATTTACACAATATTCTTCCGCCATAGCATGTTTACGGACTTGGAGATCCCACAAGTCTTCATGTAAGCTAGGAATGAGCCACACTAGACTCTGGACATGCACAATATTCTTATGTCAGGTGGTAGAAAATAAGGAACATTTAGCCTATTGTAATATTCATAGGTTGATTATGTATCACTAGTGGAAACAAGGTCTTTTGTTGATCCCGGGGCTTTAACACCTTCTTCTACGAACCGGTGTTAAAGAATGTATCAGCGTGGCCCCTCGCATTAAAGGAGCCCTTTAACACCGGTTCGTGCCACGAACCGTGTTAAAGGTCCTCGACTGGTGGTTACAGATTTCTTTAACACCGGTTCGTGGCATGAACCTGTTAAAGGGGCTATATAAGACACCACATCCCACACACACCCCATTCTTCCATTCTTTCACATTTTGGAGCCTAGCAAGAGGGTGTGAAGAGTGCTAGTTTGTGTTTTTTTCATATGCACTAGAGGTGTTCGTGAAATGCCCGAGAGCTCAAAATAAGCTTTCTTGTTGCTCTTCCGTCTCTACGAGGTCGGCAACTATAGTTTCATGTGTCATTGATGTACTATATATATAAATGGTCATCTCCTATTATTTTTGATATATACTACATATTAATGCAGATGAATCGCAATGGATGTACGGTGACCGCCGCACTTCCGAGTACATTACGGGCCTCCAAAATTTCATCGTTGTGGCTAATGCAAACCGTGGTCACAATGGTTTTATGTGTTGTCCGTGTGTTCACCGTCGAACAAGAAAGACTACTCAAATACCGTAACCATTCACGCCCACCGCTTCGATCCGGTTTCATGCCCGCTATAATTGTTGGACCAAGCACGGAGAAAAGGGGTTGTGATGGAAGACAACGAAGAAGAAGAGGATGATGAAAACTATCATAATATGTATCCTGAATATGATGATAATGCAACGGTGGTAGATAATGAAGATCAAGAGGGAGCAGATGGGCCCCGATGACGATCTTGGTCGGGCCATATCGATGCAAAGGAAGAATGTGAAACTGAAAAGGAGAAGGAGAAGCTGAGCAGATGTTAAAGGATCACAAAACATTGTTGTATCCAACTTGCGAAGATGGCCACAAAAGCTAGGTGCCACAATCGGATTTGCTGCAATGGAAGGCAGAATGGTGTGACCGACAACAAGATTTTCAAAGTTGTTGGTAAAATGAAGAATCTTCTTCCAAGAAATAATGAGTTGCCTGACAAGACATACCAAGCAAAGAAGGTTGTCCGCCTCTAGGATTAGACGTGCGTAAGATACATGCTGCATTAATGATCGCATCCTCTACCATGTGAGAAGTACGAGAATTTGGATGCATGCCCTATGCATCGCACCGCGGATAAGATCGATTTAGACGATCTGGCGATGTTAAGGGCGAGGCCCCTAGGAAGAAGGTTCCGCCAAGGTTATGTGGTATGCTCCTATAATACCACGGTTAAAACGTCTCTTCGAAATAAAGAGCATGCCAAGTTATTGCGATGGCACATGGAAGATCGTAAGAAAGACGATGTTGAGACACCTCACCGATGGGTCACAAGGAGAAAAGTCGGCGAGAGTACCCGGACTTCACGTGACGGCGCGAACTTAAGGTTTGGTCTAAATGCGACGACATGAATCCTTTTGGTGAGCAGAGTCAACACAAGACCGGCCTGTGACCCTATGTATCTATAACATTCCTCCTTGGTTGTGTATGAAGAGGAAGTTCATTATGATGCCAGCATCCAAGGCCCGAGGCAACCCGAACGACATTGATGTGTACCTAAGGCCATTAGTTGAAGAACTTTTACAGCTGTGGGCCAAACCAGTGTACGTATGTGGGATGAGCACAAAGGGGAGCCATTTGACCTCGATTGCTTTTCAGAACCATCAATGATTGGCTCGCTCTTAGTAACATTTCAGGTATAAACAAGGGATACAATGCATGCACACCGCTTAGATGATACTGAAAGTGTATATTTGGATAAATGTAAGAAGGTTGTGTACCTAGGGTATCGCCGATTTCTCCGAACTGCATCCAAAGAAGAAAGAAAGGCAAGCATTTCAAACGATGGCGACCCCGTGAGAGCGGTGAGTATTTGAGGAGGTATTTGGTATGGTCAAGGACCTAGAAGTAATGGTAAAAGGTCCCGCATCTATCCGCAATGACGATGACGGCGCCACGCCGTGGAAGAAGCAATCTATATTTTGGTACCTACCCTATTCTTAGTCTTAGAGGTCCGCTTTCAATCGACGTGATCGCACGTGATTTGAATGTTTGCGTGAACCTAGGGCTTAGGAGTGTATGGAAGACAAAGATACACCGGACCAGCACGACAGACTAACGCCCAAGGCCTCAAGAGCCTATGCATCCCGAGAGAAGGGTAAACGATGCCACTTAACTCCCGCCTACGCTCTTACCAAAGGTAGAAGGAAATCTTTTTGAATGTCCGAGCGATATCAAGGTCCCGTCTGCTTCGTCGAATATAAAGGGAATAATAAATATGGCGAGAAAAATTCCAAAACCTCAAGTCTCATGATCGCCACGTGATTATGACACAATTGCTTCCGATTGCATTGAGGGGCTTTTACCGAAAATGTTCGAGTACCCATTGTGAAGCTATGTGCATTCCTCAATGCAATATCTCGAAGGTAATCGATCCAAAGCCTACCAGGTTACAAACAGATGTGGCCCAATGTCTTGTCACTTTGAGTTGGTGTTCCCACCATCCTTCTTCAATATTATGACGCATCTCCGGTTCACCTAGTAGAAGAGATTGCCATTCTCGGTCCTGTATTTCTACACAATATGTTCCCTTTGAGAGGTACATGGAGTCTTAAAGAAATATGTTCATAACCGTTAGGCCGTAAGGAAGCATCTCCAAGGGCTATGTAATGAGGAGGTCATTGAGTTCTGGTTGATTTTATTCGACCTTAAGGCAATTGGTGTTCCGAATCACGACATGAGGGGAGACTGCGTGGAAAAGGCACCCTAGGATGTAAAGCAATGATATGTAGGGACGCATTCTCTCAATCAAGCACACTACACGGTTTTACAAAGATCTATCTTGGTTGCCCAGATATCAATGAACACAAGAATTTAATACGCCTCAAACACCCGGCAAATCGATGAATGGATTATAAGTGAACACATGGCGAGTTTTGGCGGCTGCAAAGACTTCTCACGAATAACACCATTGTTGGGGATCACCAGACTTGTTGGCCGTGACACCGCCTTCGATTGTATGTACTTTCCAAGGGTACGAGATAAATGGGAATACATTTTACACGATAGGCCAAGATAAAAGAGCACCAACCAAAATAAGGGTGTCCGCTCGATGCAGCAGAAGACAATGGGCAAAAGACCACGATTATGGGTTCATAGAGGAGATATGGGAACTTGACTATGGACCTAATTTTAAGGTCCCTTGTTTCATGCAAATGGGTCAAGCTAACAGAGGAGGGGTTGAGGTAGACAAGAAGTATGGAATGACAACTGGATCTCAACAATCTTATGAAGAACTTAGACGAACCATTCGTCCTAGCCAATGATGTGGCTCAGGTTTTCTATGTGAAGGACATGTCCTCCGCACCAAAAAAAGAAAAAATATGCAAACGAATACATCATATGACGAGCCAAAGCGCCACATAGTTCTTTCAGGGAAAAGAAACATCGTGGGAATCGAGGACAAGATGTATATGTCAAGATTATAATAAGTTTGATGAAATTCTCCTTCACAAAGGAAAACCCACCAAGCATTCCGTTAAGTAAAGAAGATGCTCCATGGTTACGTCAAGCGATCATAAGGAAGGGCATATGCCAAGAAGTTCATGCTCATATTATGTAACTCTAGTTCATGTTTTAATATTAATACATGTCTTGAGTGTTAGTCATGTTTTGTGGATGGACCGACTATGAGAAGAAGTTGTCCCGATTCGTACTTACCATTAAGATCGATCTCCAAACGCTGGTCACATATTAGGAGTGCCTCTATGACCAGTTTCTTGGAGATGCCGAGGACTAGGCTCCGGCATCTCCCCGAAACTGGCCGTAGTGGTGTCCCCGCCTCGAAAAACATCTTGCAGCTTTGTAACTTCTAACTAGATCAATACACCGTGAAGCTAACTAATTTCACATATTAGGAGTGTTTTTATGACAGCTTTGAGATGCCGAGGACTGGCTCGCGGCATCTCCTCAAACCGGGTAGTGGTGTCCTCGCCTCAAACCGGCCGGAGGAGTGGACTCACAAGGATGACTATTTATAGTACAAGCAGCTCGACATAGTGTTGACACTTACAAAATAATGTCGACACTCACCCCTATTATTAGTGCCGACTCGTTTTGTGCCGGATGGTGTCTACAACCGACTAAAGGTTCATCTTTAGTCCCGTTGGTGTCTCCAACCGACTAAAGGTTCATCTTTAGTCCCGGTTGGTGACACCATCCGGGACAAGGTACACGCCGCACGACATAATGTCGACATGCACTCACCCCTATTATTAGTGCTGACTCGTGTTTTGTCCCGGTTGGTGTCTCCAACCGGTACTAAAGGTTCATCCCGCCATTTTTTCCCGCCATTTTTCTTCCCACCATTTTTTTTCCCGCCAGTTCTTCCCGCTAGTTCACTATATATATGTAGGGGGTTGGCCTCCATTTTCATTGCACATCTCTAGACTCATATCTGCAACCTCATCACTCTTTCCCATGGCTTTCACCGTAGCACTAACCCTGGGAGGCGGAGGCGCTGCCGAACTACCCCGCCCGCCGGGCCATCGTGTCCCCATCGGCCGGATGCCGAGCGCCGAGGCGTGGTTCCTCCGTCCCTCTAGGTGTGGCGCGCCGGATGTCCATCACGAACCACTACTACTGAGCTCACGCCGAGCAGCGGAGGAATCCCGTGATGGCATCCCGACTATTTCCCTACTTGGGAAGCCTTCTTCGTGGATCGGCATGAGAGGGCGCCAGCACGAGGAGGACGGCCCACCTCCTCCTAACTTCAACGAGGCCGGCCGGGCTATGGTGGCGCGGTCGGACTCTCCAGAGCGTCATGGCCTATGACATCGCGCCGACTCTAACCCCGCTGCAAGGCTACCCTCAAGTCCAGCCCACGCGCATTTCCAGAGGTTCAATTACGGACCCGACGACGACAAATATGACGGCGGCGGCAAGTACGTACGACTAAGTATGCAGTATTACAGGTGTAGACAGGAGCATGACTGAATCACTCCAACATTCCGAAACAAGTTCGGCCGATTGTTACTTAATCTGGCCATGTATCCTAATTTTCAGTTCTTTTATGTATCTTAATTTTCAGTTCCAGTTCGGCTTTATGTAACTGTCTCAAAATGACCTATCTCATTTGAGGTTTCTTGGCTTTCGGGTCAAATGACCAATGTTATGGCTAGAATCAAGGCATAGTTTGCAAGAGGAGTTTTCCTTTTTATCGCACCAAAAAGGCATTTTCCATTTTCCGAGCATAAAAAACGGACGGTTTTTTGAAGCAACCACCAAATGGCTAATTCAAAAAACCACCAACACATTTTTAGGTTCACAATATGCTATTTTATCAAAAAACAATGCAAGTTGAGCGAGGCTTGGTGAGATACAAAAGATGCGACATTTAAATATCCAATCAATTAAAAAATGTAAATACAAAAGATGCGGCATTAAAATATGATTTGATCTAATAAAAATCATTTTTTAGATGCTTAATATTTCTTATGTTCAAAGTTTTAGGATTTAACAATTTATTTTTGTTTGAATTGAATAATCAAAATTTATATGTAAGTGTTTTAATTATTTTTAAAAAAATTCATGTAAAGTAAATATAAAATGATTTACATGAAAGGATAGATATTATTTTTCTGAAAATTATGATATATTATTCATATTTTTCTGAGTTGAAATGAAAAAAGATATGAATTTTCTAAATTCATATCATATTTTTTGAATTAAAAAAGCCCTTTAATGCATGAAATGTTTCTTTAACACGGTTCCAGACAGAACCGTGTTAAAGGGGCATTTATTTCGCTTCCACACACCCTTGAATAACACCGTTTGTGGTCGAACCGTGTTAAAATGGGGGTTTGTAATAAATGCACGCGGGAAACGAATTCCCCCCCTTTAACACCGGTTCGTGGCACGAACCGGTGTTAAAGGGGGGGTGTATTAAATTCACCTTCCCCTTCCTTTCTTCCCCCCAGAGCAGCCAGATCGCCACCGCCACTGCAGACGTATCACATCACAAGACGCCATCATCGAGCAGAAGCGCCACACCACCGTCTTCGCCGTTGAACCGCCTCATCGCTAAGATCATCTCCACCGGGAATCGACCCAGGCTTCAATCCTCGCCATCGACCTCTTCTTCCGACGCCGTCGCCACTCTCCGACGACGAATCCGACGCTTCTCGACCGCTCGCCTCGCCGACCCTCCTGCATCCGGTGAGCCTGCGGTCCTCAGTAATCCTCTTCGCCTCCTCCGCCTCTCTGTCCGGGCGCCACGAGCATCTGAAGCCCGCCGCCAAGGCTGCGGTGTCGTGGTTCGACGACCATTCCAGGAGGCGCCGCCACTATCCGCTCCTCATGACGCCTCTCTCTATCTCGCCCACAGATCCAAGCGAAAGCACGGATCATTGGATCCTTGCTCGATCCGAGGTGAGCTCCATTGCCGATGTCATGTCGACATCAACATGAGGCAATAACTCATTTTCTTTTATTAATTATTTTGTAAATAATTTCAAGAATATTAAATATGATGTGGCCATGCATGTCGTGGTTTTAATCAATTCAGTAAATATTTTCTGAAAATAATAAAAGTCGACATATGTCCAAGTTTGGAAATTAATTTAAATATTCCAAAATGTTTAAAATGAATTAAAATTTGGGAAATTCATAACTAATTCATTTCAAATCAGAAAAATACAAATAATATACCAAAATGTTCAGAAAATGAAATCTATCTAACTAAGCTATAATTATACATTGTTAATCAACTTTGATATCAAGTTTAATTAGAAGAAGCAATTGAACCCCATAGGTGATTCCGATGATTCTCTGCTTTAGGGTTTGGATCCTCAACCCCTCTAAAGTGATCAAGCATGTTTTAGGATTCAATTCAACACCGTTTAACTTGTCATATCATCCATATTGTATGAGCATTGCAGATGCCATGTGTTGAGAGTTGTTTTCTCTTTTCCGGTGATTGGTTCTCGCGAATAGGAACCGAACCCGTCAAGTCAACGCCACCAAGAGCGTAACCAGTTAGTATGGATCCACTTAGTAGAAACCTTGAAGAAGAAGAAATAATGGAGAACATTATTGATGAGGACACCTCACAATATCTGAACTAGGAGGGACATGATGACGACAACTCAAGTACTATTCATGGAGAAGATGAAGACCGTGAACGCAATTTAATGGTTACAAAGTCCGCGAGGTATATGCATTGATTAAGCCTCCGCCGACTTCCACCAACAATCTTCTTCTACATGTATTAATTAACGCTACTTCTTCTTTTTTATCCTCTCGATCGACCAAACAGCAACCATCTTCTTCTCTACGAAAAAGAGCAAGCGAGGTGAGCTGCCTGTTGAAAGATCGCAAAGTTCACGATCGAGCAAAGACGCTTTGATGGCAGCCGATGGATCCCAAGAAGGCCGCAGACAAATTTGTACGTCAGTCGAGTTCTTGTTAGGGACCAAATCCCAATCACAATTGAAAATTGGAATAAGCCAAAGAAGGGCGACCTTTGTCGATGACAGATCCAAAGAAACGCTTTGGAATTCGTTGTTGGTAAATTTCACCCTTCCGCCAGAGGAGGATGAAAACAACCCGGTTATAAAGGAAAAGGTCAAAGTGTGGAGTCTAAAGAAGATGGCCGAGGCTTTCCGCAACTGGAAGACAAAATTGAACAAATTTATCAACCGCGAGACTCCAAATTTCAAGACGATATTATGCGAAGATAAGACCTCACTGGCCCGAATTTGAGACATATAAAAAAAGTGCTATAGATAAAAAGAGGTCAGAAACCAATACGCTTAATGCCCTGAAGAATGAATATCACCAGAGGACGGGGCCATGTGGCTACATATCTCGTGAGGCCTAAGTGGGAGGAAGCCGAGAAGGCCTCACGAGAGAGGATCACACCCCCATGTGATGGGTGGGACCTACGGCAAAGACTTGGTTCTACGGAATCGGGAAGGTTGGACCCGTAAACAGGATTGTGTATCTTCCCAACCATCCTTGCCAAACCCGCCACCGAACTCATCACGGCATACGAGGAAACATCCGCCAGACCTTCCATCCCGACAGAGAGAATGACCAGCTCACGCCGCCATCGGTAAAAAAGAACACCTGGACATGCACGAGGCATGTGGGTATGACATGGAAGGATGGGTTTGCCGACCGAGCGACTCTTACAGATGGCGCAGAAAAGAAAAAGAGCGTCAGAGCGGATGACACAGATAGAACATGCACTTGCGGCCGCAGCGCAAGTGAATGCACAACAGAGCCATCAAGCTACCAACCATCTCAGGCACGAAGAGCCCATTGGAAGCTGCCCGCCCGACTCGCTGAAAAGCAGTGGCTTCCACGGAGAACGGCAGCCCACGCTTGAAATGACGGGTCTCGATACCCGTGGATGAGATCACGGAGAGCGAACACGCTGAGCCGCATGTGAGATTAATAGGCTTATCCATTAAGGTGGCCGGGCGCCATGCCTTACCTCCGTAGCTGGTGGAACTTACCACCGACCGATTCCAGATGGCTATGCTATTGTCGGGTGGATGAGGTTGTGAAGGAATATGAGGAAGCACAGCTTGACCATGCTATGTGAAGGGAAACTCAACTCAAATTTGTAGTGAAAACAACCATTCTTTGGAAGAAGGAACACATTGTGCTTCCAAATTGAGGTCACTGCACTTCACTGCCTCCTCAGCTGCAAGAATCTGAGACGCCATAGCTATCTCTGCTGCAGCCATCTCCGCCCGTCACCATCTCCTCACAGCAACCATCTCCGCCCGTCACCATCTCTCAAGCTGACAGCCATCTCCGCTGCCACCATCTCCGTGCTTCATCCATCTCTTCAACAGAAGCGGAAGAGCACGCCACGAGGAGCATCGAGTAATCGCCACAAAGAAATCCGTAGGAAACCGTACGCGAAAGAGTTCAAAAATCTATGTCCCACAGCCTTCCGCCAAGCCATTGCTGGTTTTACCGTGGAATCGCAGCGACGAGGAGACCAATAGGATCTCGAAGAGGTCAAGAAATTCTTTGCACCTAGACGGGCCGAGCCAAAGGAGAAAATAGATCCCATGGTGGAGAAGTTTTACAATAATCTTTGAAACCTGAAACCCCACTTGTGCCGGACTACGAGCGCCAGATTTTGAAGGCGGATGCAAGGCGTAGGGAGACTGAAGTAGCAATGTGAGGCACCCGAAAACAGTTCCCATGCTCGGAGAGCAGAAAACCAATCATGTGCCCCGCTCCAAATGTTCGACACACGACGCCCTCCGTAAATGATTACGAGGCAGAGCTACAAAGAAAGGCCAATGAGATGGGGATGACTTACATTGCATACTTGAACGCCATGGGAGACAACTTGCCCAAATGCGATGCCAACCCCATACAGCCATGGAAGTATGGGAAGAATCTCACAAGAAAGAGGAGCTCAAGACTCTACCAACAAAGATGCTAAAATTGCACAAGTGGTACCTTCATTTCGCAAGACGAGAAAGGAAGAATGGATCACAGCGCATATAAGAGATCAGATTTTCTTGTGCGGAGACGACGAGATCGACTTCAACATTCAAGACTTGCATTTTCTATTCAATCAGAAGGAACTCGACAAAGCTGCCATCAGCCTTTATTGTGTGTAAGTACTATTTCTGTAATTTATATTTCATCTCATTCACTTCATTAATTGCATGTATATATATATATATATGCTCACCATATATATATATACTATTATGCAGGAAAAAGGTTATGGAATGCATGAAAGGAGTCCCTTTTGACATTGGGTTCGTTGACCCAAATAGAGTTCATGAAGAAGTGGTAAGAACCAAACCCGGCAAATGTAAGATTACTTGCAAAGTCTTTCGAGACAATAAACCAAAAGGGAAATACTATTGCCTTACAACTTCTCGTGAGTATTGTTACCCTCTCTTGTACACATTCTGTTTCGGCTTACTCGATGTTAAGTGTAACTGATGATGAGTTATGCGTGCGTAGGTTCCACTTTATTCTGCTAGTCATTAAACCCGACTCAGGAAAAGTCCTTGTCATGGACTCAAGTATTTAAAAGAAAAAGAGCTATGGGCAGACTTTAGAGAGATGCTCCAGAGGTAATTTCAATCATATTATCGCACTAGATCGGCAACTTTCGTGACAATAAGTAATTAATTACTCCTTTATCCATTTTCTTTGCCTGACAGGTTTGAAAAGGTTCACTTGGGCCGTAGGTGAATGGTCAAGAACTAAAATTTGTAGACCAAAATGTAAGTAATACTAGCTAGCTTCCAATTCCATTATATCATGCTTTATTGATTATTATTTTGATTGAACTCTATTCTCGTAGCGCGCGATCGTGACACGCAATAACTTATGTGGGTACTATGTTTGCGAATTCATTCGCAACACGATATGTGCGACGGGCCAAGCCGCACTAGAACAACTTAGAGTAAGTAAACAAAGTCCACAGCATTATTTTATTACCATCAATTGTGTTGAGTTTTATTCTTATATATATATTGACGGCCCAGTCTTCATATATATTCAATCGAACGGATGCGGGACCAACTCCTACCATTTGAACGCATACGAGCCATTCAAGAGGAATTGGCGGGGTTCATACTTGATGAGGTCGTCACGCCTGGCGGAGAACTCTTTAGATATCCACCAAAATGAACGATGACGATGTATGTGCCGATGACGATGTATGTGCCGATGACGATGTATGTGCCGATGACGATGTTTGTGTATAATAATAGTTGCTTAATTATTCATGTACTCGTATGTACCGATGACGATTTATAAGTATATCGCTCCCGATCGATTCCCCCTCGCTCCCCCCTCCCGCAGAAATACGCCTTAACGGGCAGAGATTTAGGCAGATTTCGCCCGGCAGTAACTCGCCGCGGCAGAAAACGGCCAAATCTCCGCCACAGAAGAATTTTAACACCGGTTCCAGATACGAACCGTGTTAAAGGGGGCTGAGGCTGGCAGCCCCACGTGCGCCACCCTTTAACACCGGTTCGTATAAGAACCGGTGTTAAAGGCCCATCCCCCCTCTAACACCGAACCCTCAACAGCGGTTGGGGAACCGCTGTTAGAGGGCCCTCCCAACCGGAGTTAAAGGGGGGGGCTCTGCACTAGTGTATGCTCACAGACAAATGACTAGGTGCCAGTCAAACACGTTGTATATTGAATCTCAATTGAATTTCACTTACCTACTCCCTTAAATTTCTAATTGCAATGAAGGTTCCAATTCTATGACGGCCAAACAATTTTTATATGAAATCTCGATTAAATTTCACAATTCCGACATGAATCGGAGCTCTTATGTTTTTCACAGAACATTTTCCACTAACTGAATTAATTCATTGTTATAGTTATATTTATCTTTTTCCCTTTTTCTATTTTAGGTAAAAGGTCATGTATTGATTTTTTTACGAAAACATATTCTAGAAAGTTCAGATTTTAAAAATGTTTAAATTTAAAAATGCACAAATTTGCAATATTCAGATTAAAAATATTTATATTTTGAAAATTATTCATATCTATAAAACAGTTAAACTCGAAATTTGTTCAGATGTGAAAAATATTCAAATTCGGAAAAACTTAATTGAAAAATATATAACAGAAAAGAAAAATTAGCATAAAATAAAAAATTAAAGTAAAAGGAAAATAGCCCTAGCGAAGCTCCTTAGGGTGGAATCGCTCTCTCACTAACGGGCTAGCCCACCATGAGCTCTCACATGAGCGGGTTCCTCTATTAATGCCTGTAATGAGCGAGAGATAGGAATTGCCACCTAGATGTTGTAAATCCCTAGTAAAAATTAGTTAGGTTAAAGGGCTACCTTCTGCACAAGTAAACATAGTTCTCAAGGTACTCTTACTTAAATCTGTTGGCAACAAGAACTAGCATTGCCTTATTTTTTTATCGACATGATACCTACTACTTTCACTATTAATCATCAATCATAATTTAGCTAGCTCCATATTCGTGGATATCATCCCATATGTTCATACCACCACGCCAAGTGCCTCCGGCCTTCACGGCAGATCCCTCCACCCCCAACCCCCTCCCCCCCACACACACACCACCACGACCTTTGGCGGCGAGGGCGCCCACCGCCACCGTGCTGATGACCCACGAAGGCGGCGCCGAGAGCAGCTTCGGCAAGGACGGGCCCCGACGGCGGATTTCTATGGTTTCCCCCGAGCCGTCCCATGCGGGAGCGACGTGGGGTCGGGCTGCCGTGTGTCGTGATAAAAGAGAGTAGTTTGGAATGTGAAAATATTACACATAACTTTATTAAATTTGACTTAGGACTATGCTAGAAATACACTTGTTCGGGACGGAGGTAGTACGGGCGAAAACCCACGAGTTCATTTTCATCTGCAGGCAACGAAGGTAGATCACTTGCAGTCGCAGGCCGCCAAACTACGGACGAGCCGGCGGAATCTCGGGAACATGCGTGGCATCGGTGGCCTCATTTTCGAAGGTGCCGCGGCCACAACAAAGAGATCCACTGACTGACTGACTGATGTTAGATAGATGTCTCCCATGTTCGGGCCCAACGGCCCGAACGGAGTCCCTCAACGCACCCTGATCGGGGGCGCCCAACCTTATCATGGTTGGTGGGCACCTGTCGCCAGCGTAGATATAAAAGGGTGGGGGGACGGACGCACACGGTACGAGGTTCACCGTGCGCGTCAGCCCCCCATCGACACACCCACCGATTAGGGTTTGCGCTATGCCGACGGGAAGCGCCGCCACCACCGCACACGCACGCCGTCACCCCTTTCCCCATGGCCACTAGTACCAGAGCTAGCTCCGGTATCCCCTCTGGATCGTGCTCGTCGACCCAAGATGCAGGTAGTAACCCCTCTATCTGATCTCTCTATCCCAGATGCAATATATCTAACCTAATATTATCTACCGAGAATAGTCTAGCACTAACATTGGTATCAGAGCATTTTTAGTTGCTAGTTTTTTCGGCAGATAGAAATCACAGACAACAAAGAAACCCTAGATCGGTATATCTACAGTGCACCTGCCCTACGGCCGCGTCGTTCCTCTCGATCTATATGGGCATCCCTAGTGGAGACATCTAGAAGAAGAACAACCCCTCTCGGGGGAAAGCAAAGATCCCAACCCTGAAATAGAAAAGCAGATCCCATGCCTCGAAGAGATCTATCCCCACAGACAGAAAACCCCAGATCCCACCCCGGATCGGAAACAGAGAGCAAAAACCCCATTTTCCCCAAATCAAAACAAAGCCAGACAAAGAAAAGAAAGGCACCGCCGGAAAAGGGCAAGGCCTCTAGCCACTTGACGGTGACGCGCTTACCCGAAGGTGCTCGCGTGCGCCGCCAAGGGGCCAGGGGCGTCATCAATCGCTTGATGTCGTCACGTAGAGGGGAGGTAGTATGGAGTTGAGGGAAAGGGGTCTAGCGAGGAGACGGAGGGCTGCCGCTGCCGGGCGGCGCGCGCCGCTTCTTCCTGCCGCCGCTAACGAGCAAGACTACAAGCGGTCGCACGCTGCAGTAGCAAAGACCGCCGCTAGAGGGCTGTGGGTGCTCGCGGGGTGGGTGAGAGAGAGAACGAGCGGGGGAGTGGGGGAAAGAAATGAGGGCTGGGGTTACAGGGACCGGGGCTGCCGCTGGTTTTGATCTACCGAACTCAGCGGTGGTCCGTCCAATCTCACGGATGGCCAGGATAGCGCCACGTGCAAGGGGGGTTCCAGGCTAAGCGAGCCGCAGGCCGCTGGCTGTCCACTGGGCCATTTTGGGTCAGGCCGAAAGGCCGCAGAGCGTCGCACCAGGCGACGCGTAAAGAGTGACACGCAGGCGGGCTATGGGCCGCCAGCGTGAAAGGAAAGGCCCAGGAGGCCGGACAGCACCAGTTTTTTTTCTGTTTTTATTTTCAGAAGCTATTTTTTGATGTTTTTTATTAGTTTTTTTATAGAATTTTGCACTGATTTCTCTAGTCAATTTATTTCAGTGAATTTTTGTCTAGAGAATGCAATAGAGGTAGAATTTTTCTGTAAAGTTTAAAGTTTTATGAAAGTTGTAATAATTGTTTCTGCTGCAAATAGTTGTTTTAAATTGCTAGAATGCAATAAAAGTGTATTAAATTTTGTCTTAAAAGATGTGATAGAGTAATTTAAAGTTGATTATGCTCCATGTTATTAATTGACCAACGTTATTAATAAACATGATCATGATCCCTTTCATTAAGTATTAAAGGTGCAGTTAATTTTATCTTTACCCAACGGTGATATAACTTTCAATGGCACAAACAATTGCATGATTAATTTATACCAATGTTGGATTAATGCATACAGTTGTTTTTGGTTATCTCACATCTGTTATGGTTTTCAGGAGGTCTCAACCTCATGAGCTCCCTGAAGGATATCCCACTGCTCAGAGGGGATAACTATTCTGAATGGAGGAAAAAGGTTGACCTGGCCTTTGTCTGCGTCGAGGTGGACTAGGTGGTTGATACTAAATAGCCAGTCAAGCCTGAGGACCCAGTGAGGGGTGATACTGAAGAAAGTGCTGAATGGGAAAAGAGAAAGAGAGACCATGCTCCTTTGGAGCTGGCCTACTCAATAGATAACCAAAAGTGGGTCAATGCAAACAAGAAGTTCTTGGCTTTCGTCAATAACACGATTGAGAACGCACAGCAGTGCTCAATCAAGAGTGTGCTCACTGGTGAGTACTCAGAAGATAAAGAGCCGCCATCGCTCTTCAAAGATGTATGCAACCCACTAAAAAACAGCTTGGTGACAAAAGTATACGGAGGGCCACATGGAATTAGAGAGCACATCTTGAGGATGTCCACATGGCGGCTAAGTTAAAGCCCATGGATGCGACCTCGAGCTCAAGCCCGCTTCTTCGTGCATCTTGTCATGGCCTCTCTTTCCCAACAGTTCGAGAACTTCGTCATCAACTATAACATGTCTCCTGAAAAGTGGGACATTGAAAAGACCATAGGAATGTGTTCTCAAGAGGAAGAAATGCTTAAGTCCATTCACGGTGGTTCCTTGAACTACGTGAAGGACAACAGGAAGAGGAACTTCACCAACAGTAACCATGGTAGCTCACCTTCCAAGCCACATGGCAAGGGGCCCCTACATAACCAGCATCAGTATCAACAGTCTAGCCCTGGGGACAAAGACCAATGCCACCATTGCAAAAAGGTTGGCCACTACAAAAATGATTTCCCAATATGGCTAAAGTCCATAATGGCGAAAAACGGTAAAGACATAGTCTCTTTTGTAAATGAATCCTTGTATGAAAAGTTTTCTAAATCTACTTGGTGGATTGACTCTGGTGCAACTGTTCATGTTGCCAACTCTTTACAGGGGTTCCATTCGACAAGGATTTTGCCAAAAAGAGAAAGACTCATTGAAGTGGCAAATGGGATTCAAGCAGAAGTGGAGGCTATTGGCGACATTCCTCTAGAGCTGGCTGATGGCTTTACTCTTTTGCTTAAGGATGTTTTTTTGTTCCTTCCATCCATAGAAACTTAATAAGTGTGTCGTGCTTGGACAAATACATGTATGAGTGTTATTTTGGACATGGCAAATGTGCCATTTGGTTGAAAGATACTTGTGTGGGTGTTGCTTCACTACATGACAAGCTTTATTTATTATCCTTGCATGAGAAAGTGTTTTCTGTGTGTGATGTGAATGAACAAGTTCCCTTGTCGAACAAAGAACAAAAGAAAAGAAAGCGAACTCTTGACTCATCGAAGTTATGGCACTGTAGATTAGGCCATATTTCGAGGGGAAGAATAGAAAGCCTCGTTAAAAATGACATTCTTCCTCTGTTAGAGTTCTTAGACATCAAGCAATGCATAGATTGCATTAAAGGAAAATATGTAAAACAAATTAAAAAGGGTGCAAACCGAAGTATATCTACACTAGAAATAATCCACACTGATATTTGTGGACCGTTTCCTGTGAAAAGTGTTGATGGTTATGATTCATTCATAACATTCACGGATGATTACTCCCGGTATGGTTACATTTATCCAATTAAAGAAAGATTTGAAGCATTGGATAAATTTAAAATTTTCAAAGTCAAGTAGAAAATCAGCATGATAAAAGAATTAAGATAGTCCGGTCTCACCGTGGGGAGTACTACTTGCATACTCCATATGGTCAAGTACTGTGACCTTTTGCAAGGTTCCTCAGTAAAATGGAATAGTCACACAAGATTCTATGTCGGTGAACCTCAAAGAAACGGAGTAGCCGAAAGGCGAACTGCATTCTTTATGGATATGCGCAGCATGATGAGCTATTCCATCCTCCCATTGGGATTGTGGATGAAGGCTCTTAAAACCGCCATTCACATTCTCAACAGATTACCAAGTAAGTCGGTGCCCAAAACACCATGAATTGTGGACAGGCAGAGTCCCCTCTCTGCACCACTTGAGGGTCTGGGGGAGCCCAGCTGAGGCAAAAGTTTTTAATCCAAACATTACAAAGTTAGACCCCAAAACAGTATCTTGCCACTTCATTGGCTATCCAGATAAATCAAAAGGCTATCGGTTCTCGCCTCGCGATACACAAAGTTTGTAGAAACAAGACATGCAATTTCTTGGAGGACGATTGATGAGGGGAGCATGGTAGCTCGGAAATTGATCTTGAGGAGAAGAGGATACATGCACCTAATCCGATGACTCAGAGCCATTTTTATCACACTGTGTGCCAACATCTACAACCCCGAGATTGTGGTGCGGCACTGCTAGACTCCACACGTGACAACAATGGGAGAAAGTACGAACTCCGCCTATCAGAGCCACCGAACCCACCTGAGCACGAAGGGAGCCGTAACAGCCACATACTGAAAATGTGCGTAACTGAGGCACGAATGAGCAAGAGTCGATGAACTCAAGGTCTAAAAGAGAATGAAGACCAGCCATTTCAAAGAAATTTACAAAGTCTAGAACACAGAAACAGTTCATATGGAGGGCGTGAGAATCCCTCACTCAGCCAAGTGGGTGGAGGCAATGGAAGATGAAATGAAATCGATAAGTTCCAACAATGTTTGGGACTTAGAGGAAATTCCTAAAGGAGCCAAAACAATAGGATGCAAATGGGTCTACAAAACAAAGTATGACTCCAATGGGAATGTAGAAAAGTACAAAGCTAGGCTTGTGGCAAAAGGCTTTACGCAAAGAGAAGGGGTAGATTACAATGAGAATTTTTCTCCGGTTTCATGTAAGGACTCCTTCAGAATCATAATGGCACTAGTTGCACATTTTGATTTATAGTTACATCAAATGGATGTTAAGACGACATTTCTAAATAGAGATTTAGAAGAAAATGTTTACATGAAACAAACCAAGGGTTTTTCAATGGAGGGGAAGGAACATATGGGATGCCGCCTAAAGAAATCCATTTATGGGTTAAAGCAAGGCTCTAGGCATTGGTATTTAAAGTTTAATGATACAATTAAAAGATTTTCATTCAAAGAGAATGTTGAGGACAACTGCATTTATGCAAACTTCAAAAGTGGGAAATATATTTTCCTAATTCTGTATGTGGATGACATCTTGCTTGCTAGCAGTGATGTCAGTCTACTACTAGAAACAAAGAAGTTATTGTCTTCAAATTTTGACATGAAAGACCTTGGTTAAGCTTCTTATGTTTTGGACATAGAAATTCACCGAGACAGAAAGAATGGAGTGTTAGGACTGTCGCAGAAAGCGTATTGTGAAAAGATTCTAAAGAAATACAATATGCATGCGAGTAATGCAACACCTACTCCCATAGTCAAGGGCGATAGTTTTGGGAAATCCCAATGTCCAAAGAACCAATATGAGATTGATCAAATGAAGTCAGTACCATATGCTTCGGCTGTTGGAAGCTTACAGTATGCACAAGTGTGCACTCGCCCTGACTTAGCTTTTATCACCGGGATACTCGGTAGATATCAAGAGAATCCAGGCATAGAGCACTGGAAGATGGTAAAGAAAGCTTTGCGTTATGTGCAAGGCACAAAAGCCCTCACGCTAACATATAAAAGATCTGATTCCCTAGAGATAAAAGGTATTCAGATGAGGATTTTGCGGGAGATAAAGACGACAGAAAGTCCACGACAGGATATGTCTTTACACTCGCAGGAGGTGCTATTTCGTGGAGAAGCGTCAAACAGTCAATAGTTGCATCATCTACGATGTATGCAGAGTTTATAGCATGTTATGAGGCCATGGGACAGGCATCATGGTTAAAGAAATTTCTACCCGACTTGAAAGTGGTTGACTGCATCAGCAGACCACTAATGATGTACCGTAACAACGAGCCCGCAGTATTCTATGCTCATAACAAGTCAAGTAATGCTACAAAGTCTATAGATATAAAGTACTATGTTGTGAAGGACAAAGTCCAGGATCAAACTATAAGACTCGAGCATATAAGGACAAAGGATATGCTTGCGGATCCGCTAACGAAAGGCTTACCACCCAATGTATTCAAAGAACACATAGCCGACATGGGTTTAATAGAAAGCCTATGATTCCTGGACTATAGAGGCCCAAAAGTAACAGAATTTATTTTAAAATAGAAAAGTATGTAGTGGCTGTCTGGTTCTATCGGCAATTGAGCTGAGACGATGAAACATGCTCTATGTACCGATCCGTGATGAAACGAGTAAAGTACAAAGTTAAAAGTAAAGTCGATATCTAGGGAGAGAATGTTAGATAGATCTCTCCCACGTTCGGGCCCAACGGCCCGAATGGAGTCCCTCAACGCGCCCTGATCGGGGGCGTCCAACCTTATCATGGTTGATGGGTGACGAGGTTTCAACTCGTCAATGCCCATTGTTATAGACTTGGGTTTTGGAGAAGATGGGGATGCTGGAGATCGTGGAACGGTTAAGCATAAGCAAACTGGGGACACGAATTTACCAGTTCGTGCCCCTGAGGGAAACCCTACCTCGCTTGTCCGCTTTTATTACGCGAACCAAGGTTACAGGGTGCGCAGATTCGATCCGGCGTGGTGGTGCGATGCAAAAGTATGAGTCGAGAGATCTAGGTCGCCCTCCCGGCCTTTATATAGACTTAGGCAGGTCCCGCATAGTCCTAGTCGGTTATAGGTTCTAGGTTTTACCCTTTGAATTTCCTATCTACTCTAGTCTTGCTCTTCAAGGATCCGAAGGCGTCATGGGCCTGGGCCACCCGAAAGTCTTCATGGGCCGGTGTACATCCGCCGTGGGCCTTCCTTGGGCTGGACTAGGTATGCGGAGGTCACGCACCCGTAGGGTACAACCATGTCAGTAGCCCCCGAGTGATCAGTCGAATCGTAGATTCGGCTGAGGACTCTTCAATCCTTCGTGTGACTATGTATTTTAATAGTTCGTGTAGGGATTGTTGATGCATGTGCTCGACTCACCCGACGGATCGAGTCCGCTAATCGCCTTAGGACGAAACAACACGATCTTCTTAGGTTCGAGTCCTCAACTCGAACTCGAACATATGCCGTGTAATTCGACCGCCGTGGAGGACTTACAGTGAGTGGAATTCCAGTGATTTTAATTGATGTACCCAACGCCGTCAGATTTTTCATCGCACTGCTAGCACGGGCTTTACTAGCAAAACGCAATGCAGGCGTTGCCATGCCATCGATGATATCTCAGAGGTCTTATCTTTGTGTCGCAGCACAACATCCGAATGTTTGTCACCGGAGGTGTTTCGGTGGCTAAGGAGATCGCTGCTCACTCAGCTTTGTTGGGGTTGCAAAAGCTGCATGCGATCCAAAGGATCGTGAAGAATTCATAGGGTGCGCACAGCCTCCCTATGGGAGTAGCCCCGAGTGTCTGCTCGAGTCGAGACTCGAGGAGACTTTAACTCAAAACCTTGTTCGCTTGTTAAGTCCAGAGGACAAAAAAATTCGGATGCTTAAATCCATTCTCCCTATGGAGTAGCCCCCGAGTTCGTAGTGGAGTCGTGGACTCGACGTAGGACTCGAAGAAATATTTTGTCTTTATTCATCTTTCGGATGCGCGGCGAGCGCTCCTGATAGGAGTAGCCCCCGAGTATTTAGTCGAATCGAAGATTCGAGTGAGTACTCTTAGCTGTGGAGCCGAAGAATTGTAGTTGGTGCTAGTATAGCTTTTGATGACATCAGTGCTGACGATCAATGACCTCAAGTGTCTGCTACGCCAGAGATGACTTGACTGGACGAACGTGGGTCCACTTGCTGACCTTGAATTGACCGGTCACGCGCGGCGTAGAGATAATTACGGCGTCTCCTCAATTTCCACGCATAGTGGATGGCGTGGTAACGACGGTTCGCAGATGTCGACACGTATGGTCGATCTGCCATTGGCGTTAGGTCTTCCGGATGGACGGCCGTCGTCGCCTTCGCTGTTATAATCATTGGGGAAAACCGCAGCTTGTTTTCACCACATCGTTCTTGTTTTCACCGCCTCCTTGTGCTCTAGCGATTCTTGCTCGCGCTACCGGGTTTCCTTCCACATTTCCATCTTCCTTTCGCTTTCACCGCCGGCCGCCAGAAGCGCAATGGGGAAGCCAAGAAATCGCTATTTCTGCTGGTACCAGCGCCGCCGAGGAAAGAAAAGCGCCACCGCTACCGTGTCACCGACGGCGGCCGGGCGGCGATCGAGACGCGGAGAGCGATCTCCGCAGCTTCATGAAAGCGGGTCTCGATCCCACAAGATAGGAGGCCATCGACTCCAAGAACGAGGTAATCCCCGCACCCACCGGTATCGGGTTATGTTTCTTGCCTTCATATGTGGGTTTTCCTTCCCATCCACAACTTCCCCGGCTTTCTTTCTATGGCATCCAGCTTCATCATCTGCCTCCCAATTTGCTTCTCCACATTGCTTGCTTCATCACTTTATGAAGTTCGATCGGCATTGAGTCAAGACTTTGGCCTCTTCCGAAACTTTATTCCGTGAAGAGGCAAATGTTCGGATGGTGTGTAGCCCATTGGGGTTGCATCATCTCCCTTAGTCCCAATCTTCTTTTCTTTTCCTTTTCCATGTCCGAATCTGTCCAAGATCAAGGAGGCGATGGTTTTACATCCGCGACCAGAGTGCCCGGAAAGATTTTGGTCTTGTTCCTTTTGACCCCTCCCAGATAATCGAGCCAAAAAGATCCTGGAAAAACCAGATCTTGGATGGCGAGACAGAGGAGATAGAGGCCCTTTACCGTCGGGTGGAGGATCTCCAGCTGATTCCGAAGAAGGAAGTGAACGGCGTGGACATCATCCGGACGTTTCTTGAGCGTCGGGTGCAGCCTCTCCAAGCGAGGGCGCACCCAATGTTTCTTTATTCTGGGCGCCGTGATCCGACTAGGGTTTCGGCTGAGAAAATCTCCGAGGGGGAGCTTGACAGGACCCTTCACGCGCTGCTGAAGTTCAAGGCCGGAGAGAAAACCCCGGGGAAGTCGCTGACTCCTCTGTTTTCCTCGACGCTGGCCGTTCCGCAGGTGTAGATTCGTGCGCGTAGCGCTTTTTTGTCGACTGCATATTTATTTATTTTATTTGCTAACAAAGTCCCTTCTGGTTTTGCAGAGCTTCAAGGTGTCAGGTATGGTGCCACCATTGCCCGAAAAGTATCCGAATGCCCCGGATAATGAAGTGGTGGAGTCCGTGTCCGAACTGCCGTCAGCGCGATCTCCGGCCGAAGATGCCGACAAGTCGAGTGAGGACCATACGCGTAAACGATCACGGAGCTCCAGCGAGTCTTCGGATGCCTTGACTCCTCCGAATCCCAGAAACCCTCTGTGCCTTGATCGTCATAGTGACGAGCATGGAGGCTCTTCTTCTCCCATTCCTGCCATTCATGTGCGGGCTGTGGCACCGCACCCGCCAGCGAAGCGGAAGAAGGAAGAAAAGAAGGAAGAGAAAAAGGAGGAGAAGAAAGAGGAGAAGAGAGCCCGAAGGATTCCTCCTGTCTTCGACCTGAGCTCACTAGGCTCGTAAGTTTCTTGTTGTGCTATTGTCCTTTTTCCTCTTGATTTTGCGCTTGTGCTGATTGCTTCGTATGCAGGCATTCCTCCCACGATTCCTCCAGCGATGGTGCACGGGAGATGATGGGGGAGTCGAAAATTGCGTCTCCTCCTCCTCAGACGGTGGCGACTGGGGCGCGCCCGATCCTCCGCTGCAGGAGGTGCAGTGGTCATACTGCATTTCGCCAATGAGCCTTCGGAGTCGCCATCGAGCATGTGGGCACTCTTCTTCGCACTACGGGGAGCCCCGAGTGTCTTTAAGTGCTCGAGTGTTGCCTTTATTCCTTAATGTTGGGCGAGCCCCCAAGTCCTTTTTTCATCGGGTTTTTCTTTTCCTGCAGCCTTTTGTGGAGGAGGCCAAGCGGCTGGTGCAGGAGCGCCTGGTGCTAGCGGCTAACCTCCGACAGCTTCAAGGTACTTATTTGTTGTAGGTGCATCTTTCATTGATTCCGGTCCTGCTTTTTGACATTTGCTTGTTGCGAATGCAGAGGAGGATAATAATTCACTCCGTGAGGTCGACGCTCTCAAGAAGAGCCTTGGTCAATCGGAGAAGAAGGCCGAGGCCGCCGTTGGTGCGAAGGAGCGCCTCGAGCTAGAGCTGACCAAGGCAGCTGAAGCTAAGGAGCGTCTACAGCAGGAGGCCGCGGACCGTGAGGAGCAGCTGGCCACTGTTGCGGCTGTGCGCGAGAGGGAGGTGGCAGACAAGCTCATGGCTGTTGCCAAGGCTATTTCGGGTGAGTGTTGTGTTTGTGCTTGTTTCTTCATGTTTTTTGTCTTCTTATATGCTGCTTTTCTTCATATCTTCCCCCTCTTTTTTTTGTCTCAGATGCCGCAGGCATCGAGTTTGACCGCAGCGCTCTAGAGCACGGTAGTGCTCTAGATGATGCTACTGCAGCGGTCGAAGATTGCTGCAGCACCTTTGTCAGCTCCCTTGCCAAGGCGAAGGAGGTCCTTGGCCGCTTCTACAGGGAGCTTGTCCCTAAGGGCGCAGCCCTTGATGATGTGGATGCCCTGGCGGAAGCTTTGTCACCGGGCGCTTCGCGCATAAGCGCAGCGTATGGGCATCGACGCCGTCGCTGGTCGGCGGCCTTGGCGGCCGGAGCGAGTCGACTTGCCCTGCATCACCTCCCGGATGCCGACAACCGCAGATGGATCCGAGGTAGCTTTTGCTGCCTACTCTGCTCGCTGCAAGCGATATGGGCCGAAGCTCATTGATTTGTTGTCTGAGTATGCACTGCGGCAGCAAGGGGGCCAAAGCTAGGCAGTCCGGCTCCGAGGCGAGTCACGGTGCCGCGTCTTAGGTGTTGTAGACGTAGGATAATTTGTAGTCTGCTTTTGCTATAAATATTTTGATGAACACAATTCTTGTGCCACGTAGTGGCTTTTTATGTGCTGAATGAATTCGCCTGAGTTGTGCTCCACCACTGTCTGAATGTTTGTGTCCCTTTGCTTTTCTGCTGTTCTAGGTTCCTTCGGGTGCTGACCCTGTTGACACCTTGCCTGCGGCACAGCCGCGGCCATCATTGGACGATTCCTCGCAACTCGCTTTTCTTCGGGATCGTGTTTGTAGTCTTGAGAGGGAGTTTCTTGGATTGCGAGGTCACGCTGATGTTTGGAAGTCCAAGGCGGATCGTGGTGCAGCCAGAGAGGAGTACTTGATGGCGGAACTGCTTCGGCTGTCCGAGCAGCTTCAGTGTAAGTTGTTCTTTGTTTCGGGTTGTAACTCAATTCTTCGGATGAGCCTGCTGTCCTTGCCTCTTATTTTGTGCAATTGTCGTAGGTGCTAACCTTGATCCAAGGGAAGAGAAGGAGCGTGTCGCTGTTCGGGTCAATTGCTTGACTCAACAGGACATGGAGGCCGGTGGATTCTTCTGGATGGATCGTGACCGTGCCATGGCTCTGGCAACGGTGCAGGATCGTGTGCACCAGGTTTCGCGAGTGCTTCACCAAGTGCAGACGTCGCTTGCCTTGGTGTTGCACGTCATGCTTCCTTTGGATGCCGTACCGGCGAGCCTTGCGGGTCTTTTGTCGAAGTTTCGCAACGTGAGCAATGTCAAGGAGTTGGTGCGGCAACAGCTCGTCGCAGGAGTGAAAGCTGGTTTGTCTCTTGTGAGGCTGCACCGGCCTGATGTAGATTTTGCTGCTGTGGCAGCCGGGCCACCTCCTCGGCCGGACGGTGATGAGTGGGACATGCGTCCACATTACGCAGATGTAAGGCAGTATGCCGAACAGGTCGTAGATTTGTTTGAGCAGCGTGCTCAGGTTATTCTTCAGAATAGGTAGTACATGTAAAATAGATAGATGTAAAATTTGTATATTTTGACTGGGCGTGTTGTGCCCTCTGTTGTAAAGGTTTGTTTGCTGTAAGCATGCAGTGCTTTGTTTGAGTACGCGTCCTTTTCGCTTGCTCGACGCTGTCGCCACTCGTGTACACGCTGCGATCCTCACCGGGACGTAAATCGTGAGGTGGGGGTAGCCCTCGAGTGCTTTAAGATAAAGTAAAGTTGCGATAATGAATCGAGTTTGGTTTGGGCAGAAACTTAGCTTTATTTATATCGCTATGGAGGGAGTACATTGTTCGCTGAATAGCCTTGGTGAAAGCCTTATTGCAAGTAAAGGGTAGGTAGCTAGGGTAGAATCGCCGCAAGTGCGAGATGTTCCATGGGTTGGAGTATGCGACCACTCCACGTGCTTGAGGCGATATGCGCCACCGGGATGACTTCGTGATGACGAGGGTCCTTCCCATGGTGACTGAATTTTGGCCGCTTTGCTTGAGTCGCAAGACGAGGTCTCCTTCGACGGCGACCCGGGCGGCCGGCTGTGGTAGTTATGAGACTCGCGGTACACCGACGAGTCAGCTGCTATGTCTCTTGCTTCCGAGTGTGTCGACGGCATCTTCGAGTGCAGCCGTGGATTCGCCACCGTAAGCGACGACTGGGGCCCGTGGCGATTACCGGTAGCACGGCTTCAGCCCGTGCACCATGAAGAACGGTGTAGCCGTGGAGCTTTACGTGGTTTGTAAGCTCCATAGGATGGATGGTAGCTCTTCGTCCGTGCTCCCGCTCGCTCGAGTGGACTCATGAGGCGCTTCTTGATGCTGCGCCGATTAGGCCGCTGGCCTTTTCCACTTGCCCGCTCGCTTGCGTGTGCCACCGAGGCGCACGTGATGTTGATCCCAAGGCCTTCGCAGAAGTCCTAGAATTCCTTGAGATAAAGTTCGATCCATTGTCGGTGATGATGCTATGCGGTACCAACTCGTAGACAATGGACTCAAGAACTTGATGGCAGTTTTGCCCTTTTGGTTGGTGACGGCATGGCCTCGATCCACTTGGTGAATTTGTCGATGACCAGGAGGTAAACGTGTCCCCTTTCGAGGACTTTGGTTTGCCGATCATGTCGAGGCCCCATTGAGCAAAAGGCTGTTATAGGTATGGGTCCAGATCTGACCCGGTGCATGTGGTTTGTCGCGAACCGCTGGCATCCTTGCATCTTCGGACGATGTCCTTTGCGCCGCTCATGGTTGGCCAAGAGAATCCCATAGAGCTTTGGCGACTAGGGAGCGGCTGCCTGCATGATGGTCGCAGATGCCCTCGTGGATGTCTTGGAGGATGGCTTTCCCGTCACCGATGGTGACGCACCTTTGTAGTACACCCGTAATACTGCGCTTGTACAGCTCGCCATTGATGGTGGTGAAGGCTTTTGACCGACGAGATATGCGCCGTGCATCTGTCGGGCTGTCAGGAAGTTCTTCATTTAACAAGAACTGGAGGTATGGTCGCGTCCAAGTTTCTTCGACTGCCATGGCCTGCATTAGGTTTACCATGGCAACTTCTGTGTCTAGTTTCTCGGGTCCTTCATGTCCTTCGGGCAGCGTAGCCCCCGAATGTTCTGCTTCTTCGGGTGATCCCTTGGGGAATTTTCGCTTGATGGATGGCACACAGATCTGTTCGAGGAACACACCTGGTGGCACCTTTGCGCAGGTGGAGCCGATGTTGAAGTCTGCCGCTTCCTCGCTTTCTTCCAACGCGTCAAGCTCGCAGCCGCCGAATTCTCCTTCGAAAAGGCGTTAGAGCGGCGGTACGCGATCATGTTTTAGGCGTGCGTCAGACTCATTCATCGCCCCGCCGGACGACGAGGTTGGAGTCACCAGATGACCAGCGCGCGCCGCATATCTTTGCCATCCTCATGCCGTGGATGAGGGCTTCAGATTCGCCTCATTATTAGAAGCTCAAATTTCATCCAAAGGACGAATTCATTGTGTTGCCTTGCGGGAGGTTAGTATGACACCCGCCTCGCCCAAATTTCTTCGCTTGAGCCGCTGGCGCATCGTCCATGACTGCGACATATCTGGGGTGTCTAGCAGCTGCAGCTCCATCCAATGTACCAGGAAGTCCGGAAGGACTTGAGATTTGATTGCGAGTCGTTTCTCTTAGACGATGTCCAAGGGTGACAGCTCGATGCCCCACAGGGCCACGCGTCCTATGGCCTCTGGATTATTCAGGATGCTGTTCAGGGGTGCTTTGTTGACGACCATCACTTGGTGCTCCTGAAAGTAATGGCTCAGCCGTCATGAACACGCTGTAGGCGAGCTTCTGGTAGTGAGGGTACCTCTGCTTTGTTGGTGTCGGTACCTCGCTGAGGTAGTAGATTGGGCGCTGGACCCCGTGGGTCTTGCGTTCTTCGGGTCGTTCGACCACGAGCACGGTGCTGACCACTTGGTGTGTGGCTGCTATGTACAGCAGCAGAGGCTCGCGCTCCTTTGGCGTGACCAAGAGGGGCGAGGTGGAGAGGAGCCGCTTGAGGCTTTCGAATGCATCGTTGGCTTCTGGCATCCACTCAAACTTGTCTGCCATGCGTAGCAGCTGGTAGAATGGCAGAACCTTCTCGCCCATGCGGCTGATGAATCTGCTTAGCGCCGCTATTCGTCCTGCGAGTTGCTGGACGCCCTTGAGGTTTTTCGGCTTCTCCATCGCCATGATGGCTCTGATTTTCTTCGGTTCGCCGATCCTCGAGAGATGAAGTACCCAAGCAGCCGACCTGGGACGCCAAGGCGCATTTTCAGGTTGAGCTTGATCCTGTAGCGATCAAGGTTGTCGAACGCCGCCGGAGATCGCCGATAAGTGTCCTTGCCTCCTGGTTTTTATGACTATGTCGCCAACGACTTGGACGCTATGACCGATCTGGTCCTTGAGGCAGGCTCGCATGCATCGCTAGTACGCGGCACCGCGTTTTAGCCCGAAGACATTGTGTTGTAGCATACTCAACGGTGTGATAAACGCCGTTTTCTCCTGATCTTTGACCTTCAGCCGAATCTGATTATAGCCTGAGTAGGCGTCAAGGAAGGAGAGTTTCTCGCATCCTGCAGTTGAATCGATGATCTGATCAATCCGAGGAAGAGGGAAGTGGTCCTTGGGGTAGTGCTTATTGAGTGACGTGAAGTCCACGCACATCCGCAGGATGTTCGTGTCCTTTTTGGGGACCAGCACAGTATTTGCAAGGCACTCGCTTTTGATTTCCGGCGAAGTCTCGCGAGTAGTCTATTGATTTCCTTGCCGATGGCTTCGCTCATGCTCGGCAGCCTCGGATGGACCGGGACCGCTTGGTGTCCGAAAGACATTGAGTGCGTGCTCGGCGACCTCGAACTCCGCATGTCCGGCGACACCAGTAACATTTCCAGCCACGGAGGAATTTGACGAGCGCTTTCCTATGCGGGCTGAGGTCGCTGGCGATCGATGCAGTCTTGGAGGCATCCGTCGGATGGACCTGCACCTTCTTTGTGTTGACGGTGGAGTCGAAAGACATGTCGGGTGTGTTTTGCCTTGTGACTGGGGGTGCCCCATTGTCCGTCACCTCACGGAGCCTTACGAGCTCGTCTTGCATGCCGAAGATCGAGATTTTGTTGAAATCCCTCGCCGTGACGGGTCCGATCGAGTGAAGCTCCCGTGGATCGTGATGACGCCTTCGCCCGGCATCTTGAGTAGTGTATGCGTGTGGGACAGCCAGGAACCTTGCGAATGCTACACGCCCAAGTATGGCGTGGTATTGTGATGGCCAGTCCACCACTTCAAATTCGAGTCTCTCCTGCCGGAAATTGTATGGCTTCCCGAAGATGACGTCGAGTCCTATTTTGCCCAGGGGGAATATGCCCTTCCCTAGAACGATGCCGTGGAACGTTGTTCGATCGCTCTGTGCTGCATTGCGGGATCCGCATTGCCGCTTAGAGTGCTTGCGTAACATTAGGTTGATGCCGCCGCCGCCGCCCATGAAGACGTGACTCATCTCGAAACCTCCGACCGCGCTTCCAGACCAGGCAGCATGACCGGGCGAGGGATCCGCAAGGGTGATCCGCACGAGTGAATGTGATGCAGACTCGATCCGCCGAGGTACTGTGGATGGCGGTGGGTTGCCACGCCGTGTTGATTTGTCGGGTGATTTTCTTCGCACCCTATTCGTGGGGCGCCCTTCCGGATCATCATTAGTGCTCCTTTCGGTGGGGGGTACCCGTTCCCAGCGTTGTTCTGTGCGGGTGCGATTGGTTGGTTCGGGCCTCCGATAGGCGACGGTGGAGGAGCTCCATGCGCTATTTCACCTTGTGCAGGTGCGTTTCCGAATGCAGGGATTAGGGCTTGCTGCCTCATTTGCACCATGCTTTCCGAAGCTGAACTCGCGATCCTTGAGCATGTGGCCCGCTTCTTTTGCCATCTTGCTTGTCGATGTAGAAGTGGATGGTGCATGGTCCCAAAGCTTTGATGTCGAGGGTCCGTTATCGCGTCGCGCGCTGCTATGATCGCATTGGCGCCCTCCATCGCGAAGTTTCTCCGCGGTATCCTCCATCGCGGGTTGTTGTCGCTATGACGGTCGGCGAGCTGGCCGCGACGATGTCGGGTCCGTCGCGGTCCTCGAGACGCGCGATCTCCTCTTGCTGCGGTGTTCTGCCTTCGCCGTAGTCGTTCTTCATCCGATTGTGCTCGGTGAATGCACTGGCTTCACGCCCACCCGTGCTGGCGTCCATGAGGTGGTCGAGTGTTTTGGGCTTGACGCGCCCGAGTTCCTCCTTGAAGTCTGGGCGTTTGACACCGTCCCTGAAGGCGTCGATGGCTGTAACACCCTCAGAATCGGACCTATGCAAGTTTGGGCAAAATTCACCAAACCCGCATAGAAACGATTCAACACTTTCGCAAGGGTGGAAAACGGCATAACATCACACAACAGGCCCCGCGGGACCTATATATATATAACATCATCAGTAGAGTCAAGAATACATAAGATACAAGATCCAAATCACCTTGAAAATGGTAGAGTGTCCGACTACGACAAGAAGCAAATGGGGCTAAGAGCCCAAGAATAACCACGATGCCCATAACCGCCGATCTCAAAACCTGCTCAACAAAAGGTGCCACAGAAGGCGAAGCAGGCAGCCGAAAACAAAGAGGAGCCAAGATCGAGGCCAAGACACGGCGAGGCTAGAATTCGGTCCTCGCCACAAAGGTATGGTGGATCGAAGATGCACTAAACAACCTATAGAGACTCGATATAGCTGGCGGTTATCGAGGGGTAAGAATGACCTAACCGATCCAACTCGCTAACACCAAACAAACCCATCTCGGTATTTCTCGAGACCAAACGAGGAAGTCAACCGAGAACTCACAGCTGGCGCTTTACTTGTTCAAATATAGTTGCGGCTTTACTAGTCGTTTAAATAGTCGTCTGATAAGGTAAGCAAGGCACTTTTAGTTAACCATTCCGCTCTAGTTGTAACTCTTACTAATCAAAAAGTGATAGCATGAGATAAACCCAAAACCCGCTTGTTGGTACTTTTATTCATAGAAGGTAATACTTACTAGTCATATACAATTGTCGCAAGCACAACCAAACAAGCAATTGTGGGCAGTATTAATTAGCCATTCCGCTAGTGGAGCTGATTACTAGTCATTATAAGTCAAGTTGATAGCAGAACTTTAGTTATGCTTGTCTATGATCGAGATATCGGCGCGTCCAAGTCGTCCATATCCGCGACACGGCTTTCGAAAGTTTTACCGTGCACCAATAGCAACACACGCCGATCAACCCTAAAACCAAATCAAAACCCAACGAGGCTTTCATCGAACAATCACAGATTCAGAATATTTGGGCCACCCTAGAGTACACCCGCAACGGCGGCAAGCTTCGAGACGGACTCAAGGTTGCGCTTAATGGCGATGTAATGCCCCCAAACGGGACCGTCGAGATGCTGTAATCACTCCGCTTACCTAAACAGTACAGGTGCCTCGCACAATCGTAAATAAAAGAAAGCATGGCATAAGTACAGATCGTAATAAAACCTCAAACTAGTTTGTGGCCCCAAGAAATAAGAATGAATCAAGCTCGCTCTGGGGTCCCATATACCTCCGGATGTGGATAGCGCAAAATCAAGGAACAGTATCAAGTACTGGGTCTTACGGGACACAAGTGCTCGAAACCAAATATTATCTATCACCCACCGATGCCTTATTCAATTTTAGTTGTTAAACAGAAATTAAAGTGACAATAAGTAAAACTAGAATCATCTCCAACAACAACATGCGGCAATTCATCAAGAATCGAGGCATATGAATTTGAGCAAGCGACTACGCCAGTCCAACTATCTACCAAACAACAGTATTAGGGTGTGTCCAAGGCAATATAAGGCAGGATATCACGGATACGGAAACTAGAGCATCGCAACACGTATAGCAATAGAACAAGAGGGAATAAAGACTATAAAAGTAAGATAGGTAGAAAGGGGAGATGCTCACGAAAACATTGTCGAAAGGTTCATCCAAGATCGGGACGAAGCTCACATCAACTCAACGGCCTTATCCAAGAAGCAAAACACTAGAAGAAGCACCGGATGCAATATTTAATACAAGATCGGCATGATGCATGTATGATGTATGGCATGGCAAAGTATGCAATTAGGTCATATTTAACCGTCCCGACAATTAATTAGATGGTGCAAGTTGTTTAGATCCCCCGCAATTTAAATGTTGTTTAACAATGAAAGATTATAGTATGGGTTCGCTACTCAAGTTTAAATGAGGCCAATATAAGGCTAGATTTGCCCGCATATGGGCCCCATATTTAATTATTAGGTGAATCGCGGAAGGCCCCAAACCACATGAATGCATGCGAGATGAATGATAATTCAATATGCAAGTTGTTATTATGTTATAAAATAGGATTCGAGGAAAAGGGTCACACATTAGAGGGGCTCACGATCTTGGGGTTCCGGTTCGGGTCGGTCTCGTGGTCCGTGGTTCGCGGAAGCGTGCTCGATAACGGGTAGATCTTGTTGTCCGGTTTGACCTCGCATCCGGGAAGCGTGACTTGGTTTACGCCGGGCGCAACGGTTGCTTTCGGGTGTCGTTTTTGTCGGCCAGATCGGCCCACGCGGGTCGATCTTGCTGCCCGGATGGAGAACTTGTCGTCCGGAGTACTTGGGACTCGATAACCTTGGCGTCGAGTAGAATAACTTGACGCCAAGCCAGCAGATCTTGAGCCTCGGATTTTCTCGTGGTTCATACGCTTACCATGACACATACACGCCACACACATACACGAGCACATACACGCACGCTGCGGCGGCGGGCGCGGCCAGCGAACGGGCGGCCTGACGGGCGGAGGTCGCTGGGCGGAGGCGGGCGGCCGACGCGGGCGGCAGGACGGCGGCGCACCGAGGGGCGCGGCAGAGGAGGTGGTAGCCGTGAGGTGTCGACGGAGGCGGGAAGAAGCGGCGACGGGACGAGCGGGTGGGGCGTGAGCTCGCAGGTCCGGGCGGGCTTGAGGCGAGGCAGGAGGACGTGACCGCGGAGGGAGCGGCTGGGTGAACTCCGACGAGGCGGCCGGGCAGGACGACGCGGGGAGCACGGCGAGGGAGGGGCGCGCTGAGGGGCGACGGGAGGCTGGCTTATGCCAGCGACGGAGGCGAGGTGGACGGAGGGATCTGAGCCGGGCGAGCGAGGGAGAGGGAGAGGCGGCGCTGAGCGAAAGGCAAGGCAAGGGGAGAGCGAGGGGAAGACGGGGTCAGTGGGAACGCTGGCAGGGGTGGGTCCCGCAGGGAGGGAGGCTCGGGGGAGGTTGCTGGGCCTGTGGGACCGATCGGCGGTTGTGTCTTGGGGATGAGGAGAGAGAGGGAAGAGGGGGATGTGGCAACATCCGATTGGGTGAGGGTGAGGGTGAGGTGGCGCGTTATTGGGGTGATGGGCTGCTAGGTGAGGGTAGGATTTTAGGTGGCTTAGGATTTAGATGGGGTGGGGTGGACCGATTGTTATATCGGGTGGTCGTCTAAAACAAATTAAATCTTTTATTTGATTTCATTGGGCCGCTTAAACCATGCAACAAAACAAAATACCCGAGCCCCGGTTTTGGCGTTGAATAAGATGGGCGTTTAGAAAACAAAGACGGGTTTTGCAAACATAGTTTTGGCAAACAATGTATGATGATGACGATGCAATGCACAAATTTAACGCGATTTTCTAATAGTGGTTTTTGCGGGATGCCACAATTCGACACCACTAACAATGGATCTCGCCCGAGATCCGCCTCATGGTACCCAAGGAAGGTCGGCGTCGATCCTTCAAGGTAGATCCTCGCGACACCACTAACAAGAGTTCATCCGCCACCTTGAAATCGGCGACACCACCAACAAAGGGTCAGCGAAGTCCCGTCGCCGAGAGACACCGAAACAAAGGACGAAGATAGAGGCATCAACAAATAAAGCCACCTCTAACTTCCGATAGAAGAGGAGAAGTTACATTGATCCACCAAGAGTCGGGTAGGGTGATCAGTCCATCCCGGACCCAACTGTCAACTCTATACATGGTTAGGAGAATCAGGCAACTCAACTCTCGAGATTTAGACTGCAGACCCTCGTAGGCGGTATCTGAAACAAGGAATGATGCCAGCACAAATCGCATGAAAGACACAATGATTAGGTTTCGCGATGGTTCCATTGGCATGAACAACACATGCTCAAGGTTAACCCCAACTTCACCAAAGCTCGTCCGTCTCATATGTTTTTCAACGCCACTGATATCCAGCAAGGAACACATCTGGATAAAGATCTCAAGAACAAAGATCGGATGTAGGGCACAACAGACGAGTTGCAGATTGATGATCGTAGCACCTCCGTTACAAAAGGGAGAATTCGAAACCCTGAAGGTACGACGGAAACCCAACCACGAGAATTCCTGGACTCGAAGAGAGAGAAGAGAGCAGATTCAAATCACGTAGGGGTAAGAGGGGAACAGCAGAGGGGTAAGGAGTAAAATCAGACCTAATCAGAACTATCCAACCGATTTTCAAACATAGTTTTGACACTTCTACTTCGGCCGTTAGCTAAGGTTATCCTACAGGCTGGACTTGTGGGGTATCGCAACGCCGAGCTCGATACCACTCAGAACACCTCGATCGGACCTATGCAAGTTTGGGCAAAATTCACCAAACCCGCATAGAAACGATTCAAAGGTGCACCAAGCACTTTCGCATGGTGGAAAACGTAATAACATCACACAACAGTCCTCGATGGGACCCATGTAGATATATATATAACAATGACTCAGAGAGTCAAGACAGATATAAGATACAAGATCCAAATCACCTTGAAAATGGTAGAGTGTCCGACTACGGACAAGAAGCAAATGGGGCTAAGAGCCCCAAGAATAACCAATGGCGCCCATAACCTGCCCAAGCCGGAAGGGTAACCCGCTAACGGGCCGATCTCAAACCTGCTCAACAAAAGGTGCCGACAAAGGCGGAGCAAAAACAAAGAGGAGCGCCGATCGAGGCCAAGACACGAGGTTAGAATTGGTCCTCGCCACAAAGGTATGGTGGATCGAGGCGGCAAAGATGCACTAAACAACCTATAGAGACTCGATACAACCGGCGGTTATCGGGAGGGTAAGAATGACCTAACCGGATCCAACTCAAGCTAACACCAAACAAACCCATCTCGGTATTTTCTCGAGACCAAACGAGGAAGTCAACCGAGGAACTCACGCATTTACTTGTTCGTTATAGTATGCACTTTACTAGTCAGTTTAAATAGTCGTCCGATAAGGTAAGCGGGCACTTTAGTTAACCATTCCGTTCTAGTTGTAACTCTTACTAATCAAAAAGTGTATAGCATGAGATAAACCCAAAACCCAGCTTGTTGGTACTTTTATTCAGCCAATTCGTAGAAGTTGCAATACTTACTAGTCATATACAATTGGCGACAACCAAACAAGCAATTGTGGGCAGTTAATTAGCCATTCCGTTGTAGTGGAGCCGATTACTAGTCATTATAAGTCAAGTTGATAGCAAGAAACTTTAGTTATGCTTGTCTATGATCGAGATATCAGCTCCAAGTCGTCCATATCCGCGGACACGGCCGTAAAGTTTTACCCCGGGTGCACCAATAGCAACACACGCTCGATCAACCTCGAAAACCAAATCAAAACCCAACGAGGCTTTCACGATCGAACAATCACAGATTCAATATTTCAGGGGCCACCCTTAGAGTACACCCGCAACGGTAAGCAAGCTTGAGACGGACTCAAGGTTGCGCCAATGGTCATGGCGACAAGATGCCCCAAACGGGACCGCCGATGGCAGTAATCACTCCGCTTACCTAAATCAGGTGCACCTCGCACAATCGTAAAAGCAAGAAAGCATGGCATAAGCACAGATCGTAATAAAACCTCAAACTAGTTTGTGGCCCCAAGAAATAAGAATGAATCAAGCTCGCCTCGGGGGTCCCATATACCTCCGGATGTGGATAGCGCAAAATCAAGGAACAGTATCAAGTACTGGGTCTTACGGGACACAAGTGGGCTCGAAACCAAATATTATCTATCACCCACCGATGCCTCGCTTATTCAATTTTAGTTGTTAAACAGAAATTAAAGTGACAATAAGTAAAACTAGAATCATCTCCAACAACAACATGCGGCAATTCATCAAGAATCGAGGCATATGACGACACGCACAAGATTTGAGCAAGCGATCACGACGCGCAAGTCCAACTATCTACCAAACAATGTATTAGGGTGTGTCCAAGGCAATATAAGGCTGGGATATCACGGATGAAACTAGAGCATCGCAACACGATAGCAATAGAACAACAGAGGGAATAAAGACTATAAAAGTAAGATAGGTAGAAAGGGGAGATGCTCGCCGAAAACATTGTCGAAAGGTTCATCCAAGATCGGGACGAAGCTCACATCAACTCAACGGCCTTATCCGCAAGAAGCAAAACACTAGAAGAAGCACCGGATGCAATATTTAATACACGTGTAAGATCGGCATGATGCATGTATGATGTATGGCATGGCAAAGTGCGCAATTAGGTCATATTAAGCGGAACCGGTCCCGACAATTAATTAGATGGTGCAAGTTGTTTAGATATTTAAATGTTGTTTAACAATGAAAGATTATAGTATGGGTTCGCTACTCAAGTTTAAATGAGGCCAATATAAGGCTAGATTTGCCCGCATATGGGCCCCATATTTAATTATTAGGTGAATCGGCGGAAGGCCCCCAAACCACATGAATGCATGCGAGATGAATGATAATTCAATATGCGACAAGTTGTTATTATGTTATAAAATAGGATTCGAGGAAAAGGGGTCACACATTAGAGGGGGCTCGACGATCTTGGGGTTCCGGGGTCGGTCTCAGGGTCCAGGGTTCGGCGGAAGCGTGCTCAGATAACGGGGTAGATCTTGTTGTCCCGTCGGTGACCTCGGCATCCGGAAGCAGGACTTGGTTTACGTCGGGGCGCAACGGTTGCTTTCGGTCGGTGTCGTTTTGTCGCCGGCCGGGCCCCACGGGGTCGATCTTGCCGTTCCGGGATGGAGAACTTGTCGTCCGGGGGAGTACTTGGCGTTCCGGACTCTCGACGAACCTTGGCGTCCGAGTAGACGAACTTGACGCCAGGCTTCAGCAGATCTTCGGAGCCTCGGGATTTTCTGTGGTTCATACGCGGTTACCATGACACATACACGCGCACACACATACACGAGCACACACATACACGCGGCCACGGCGGGCCAGCGTGGAGGGGCCGGGGACTCCGGCGAAGCCGGCTGGCGGGGTCGAGGCGCACGGCGCGCGGGCGCGGCCAGCGAAGGGCGGAGGCCGGGCGCGGCGGGCGCCGAGGCGGCACCGAGGACGAGGCGGGCCGATGACGACCTGGCGCAGGCGGAGAGGAGGTGCGGTGGTAGCCGGCGGCGGAGGCGAGCTCATGGCAGGGGGTCGCGTGGTGCCGACGAGGCGGGAAGAAGCTGGCGGCGCCGGGCGCGACGGGACGAGCGGTCGGGCCTGGGCGTCGGGCGAGCTCGAGGTCCGGGCGGGGCTTGAGGCGAGGCAGCGGAGGACGGACCGGAGGAGCGGCTCGGGTGAACTCCGACGAGGCGGCTCGGGCGAGACGACGCGGAAGGAGGGTTAGCCGGCGGAGTTTGGGAGCACGGCGAAGAGGGAAGGCGGCGCGCGAGGGCGACGGGAGGCTCGGCTGGCGACGGAGGCGAGGTGGACGGAGGATCTGCGCGAGGCGAGGAGAGGGAGAGGCGGCGGAAGACGGGGGGTGGGGGAACGGCAGGGGTGGGTCCCAGGGACAGGGGAGGCTCGGTCGAGGGAGGTTGCGAGGCCGACGGGGCCCGGCCGGGTGGGCCTGTGGGACCGACGTCGTGAGAGAGGGTAGGGTGGAGGCGTGTTGTATCAGGGGGGATGAGGAGAGAGAGGAAGAGAGGGGATGTGGCAACATCCGATTGGGTGAGGGGTGAGGTGAGGTGGCGCGCGGTTATTGGTCCGGTGATGTGGCTGCTAGGTGAGGGTAGGATTTTAGGTGGCTTAGGATTTAGATGGGGTGGACCGATTGTGTTATACGGGGGTGGTCGTTCGGGTCGGGTTGGCCCGTTCGACTGCCCCCCACTAAAACAAATTAAATCTTTTATTTGATTTCATTGGGCCGTTTGCAACCCGAATGCAACAAAACAAAATACTCCGGAGCCCCGGGGTTTTGGCGTTTGAATAAAGATGGGCGTTTTAGAAAACAAAGACGGGTTTTGCAAACATAGTTTTTGGCAAACAATGCATGATGATGACGATGCAATGCACAAATTTAACGCGATTTTCTAGTAGTGGTTTTTGCGGGATGCCACAATGGCCCTCTCTTCGGAGATGTGTGCTGCGGAGTTCTTGGTGTTAGACCAGCATAGTATGTACGAGCAAATAGATTCGCCCGTTTTCTGAGTGCATGCTCGCAACTCTTCGATTGAGGCGGGCCTCTTGCTGGTGCCCTTGAAATTTCGGATGAAGCTGTAAGCTAGCTCCTCCCAGCTTCGGATGGACCCTGATGATAGGCTGCTGAGCCAGACCCGCGCCGCTCCTGTTAGCTATAGCTGAAGGCATTGCATGGCAGTTTCTTTGTTGCCGCCGTGCAGCTTGACGGATGACAGATGGTCACTGAGCCAGGCTTTTGTATCTTGCGTGCCGTTGAATTTCGGAGTATCCGAAGGAAGCTTGAAATTGCGTGGCATCTGTGTTCGCCGAACAGATCTGCTGAAGCATCGAGCTCCACAGAGTTCTCCTTCGTCTTCGTCCATCTCGGATTCAGACGAGCATGCACGTTTGGCTCGTGCTTTGTCGAATTTGCGCTGTGTAAGCGCGTCTCTGGCGTCGTAGTCGCGTTTATGGTGACGCGAGCTCTTCTTCCTTCGAGGAAGGTCGTGTTCCTCTTCCTCTTCGGATGAAGGTGTGGGGCTTCGGTCGCGCCTGGCCGGAGCTTTCTTCTTCGGCTCCGTAGGAGCGTCTTCATGGAGCGCAGCTCCGACAAGTCCGAGTCCGGTGAGTGCGGACTTATGCATGGCTCTTTTCGGGTCCCCTCCCGTAGGTTGGTGGGCTGCGAGATACGCAGTGGCTGCCATGATCGCAGCTTGTGGTGTCTTCGGGATGATGTTGCCGTCGGCATCCATCTCCATGAACGATGTGTGGAGAGTTCGGATCACATCACGTCGCTCCTTGGGATCCATGTTCTCCACCCCGAGAGTGATGCTTGTTTCCTTGGTTTCCGTTCGTGCTAGAGCCGGGAGCCATGGCGGAGAGCGCAACTCGTCGCGCGCTGGACTCAGAGGCTGCTTGCTTGCGTTTGTCAAGTGTTTCCTGCATCTTGACTTGCTTCTTATGCTCCTCGATGAGGAGGTAGTGGTATGCCATCAGCAGTTCACGTGGGGAGTCTACAGGCAGGACTATGTCACCTGCTACGGCGCGGCGTGCCTGGATCCATCCTTCTTTGCTAAGTTGGATGACGTGGCCGTTGTTTTCCCCTTCGGGTGGGGGGGGGACTGGCTTCTTCTGTTCCCGCCGTTTCTTTCCTGCGGGTTGGGGTTTGTGTTGGGCGGCGGGTTAGGCGTTTGCTGCTCCTGGATGACTGCGGCGCATTGGTAGCGCTTGTAGATCGGTCTGCTGCTGCCGCAGCTCTCAGATCCGGAACCGTAGGTCCCTGCATCCGATGGCGGATTGCACAGATCGGAGTTGCAGCTGCTGCTGTCGTAGGAATCATCTGCTGATGATGTTGTGCGTAGCACGGGGTGTGGGGCCCATGAAGCGGGCGTGATTGATGGTAGGGGCACCCGTTCAGGGAGGCGGAGGGTGCCAGTTTGCCCCACCTAGAAGCAGAAGCTCCCGAACAGGATTTCGAGTCCGTCGCCTACGGGCTCGAAGGTGGCCGGCGAGTGAGCGGTGAAGTCGAAAGCGCCGAAGAGGAGGTGGCTCTCCGTCGCCGCAGAGTTGTAGATCGATCGGGTCGGGACCATCACGATCGCACAATCAGCAGCCCAGATTCCCACAGACGGCGCCAATTGACGAGGTTTCAACTCGTCAATGCCCATTGTTATAGACTTGGGTTTTGGAGAAGATGGGGATGCTGGAGATCGTGGAACGGTTAACAGACAAGCAACCAGGGGACACGAGATTTACCTGTGTTCAGGCCCGAGGGAAAACCCTACTCGCTTGTCCGCTCTTGATTACGGCGGAACCGGTTACAGGTCGCAGATTCGATCTGGCGTGGTGCGATGCGAAAGTATGATTCGAGAGATCTAGGTCGTGCCCTCCGGCCTTTATATAGACTTAGGCAGTCCGGGCATAGTCCTAGTCTTCTGAGTGTTCTAGGGTTTTACCCCTTTGAATTTCCTATCTACTCTAGTCTTGCTCTTCAAGGATCCGAAGGCGTCATGGGCCTGGGCCACCCGATAGTCTTCATGGGTCGGTGTACATCCGTCGTGGGCCTTCCTTGGGCTGGACTAGGTATGTTGAGGTCACGCACCCGTAGGGTACAACCATGTCAATGGGCCCCTGTCGCCAGCGCAGATATAAAAGGGTGGGGGGGGGGGGACGCACACGGTACGAGGTTCACCGTGCGCAGCAGCCCCCAACCGACACACCCACCGATTAGGGTTTGCGCTAGACCGACGGGAAGCGCCGTCACCACCGCACACCCACGTTGTCGCCCATTTCCCCATGGCCACTACTACCGGAGCTAGCTCCGGTATCCCTGTGGCTCGTCGAGCCAAGGTGCAGGTAGTAACCCCTCTATCTAATCTCTCTATCTTTCCCAGATGCAATAGATCTAACCTAGTAGTATCTACCGAAAATAGTCTAGCACTAACAACTGACTGACCGACTCAGGTGCATCCCCCGTGTCGCACGAACGGAACACGCGTCCGCACCCACCGGTTCCAGTGCTTCGGCGTTCCATGGGTTGCTCGTCTCGCGCGCGACCGGCCGCGGCCCGCAGGAGGGGGCCAAAACCGTGGACGCCCCCCGATCCCCCGTTCTTAGATTCACCTGAAAGGCTGAAAAAACAAAGCCAGCGCTCTGTCCTCTATAAATCACGTTCACATCTTGCAGAAAGAAGCAAAGCTAACTGAGAGTTCCCCAATAATCTACTTCAACTCCAGGACGCGGCCGGTTGTATCGGCCTATCGGCCCGGCATGTGCGACGGGCGGGGTTGCAGGCACGAGTGCGCCGTCGGCGCGTCCCTGCGCGGCGCCAAGCTGGACGACCGGCGGCCTGCGGCGGCCGCGTGCGCCGGGCTCGGGCACGGCGGACCGACGGGGCACCCGGAGTCCCGGAGCCTGCAGAGGCTGACAAGACACACGCTGCCGCGACTCCCGCGAGCTCGTGGAAGGCGGAGCTGGAGCGGGAGGAGCCGCGGCGGGCGACGGGAGCTGAGCCGAAGGCCGCTGAGATCGCCAGGACGGAGATGCTCCTGCACTTGCTCCTCTGGGGGCCCAACTGACTGCCACGTCCTCATGACCACGCATGCCGTGCAGCGAACACCGAACAGCAACGTGCACGCAGAGTCGATCGTGCCCACTTCGGCACGCAGAGCCAATTTGGCAGGGAATTTCAGTAAATAAGATGAACTAGTACTACCTCCGTCCCACGTCTTCAAGACATTTATTTTTTAAAGTCAAACCGCAAAATTGGACCAAGTTTATAAAAAATATATTAGTATTAACAATACGAAATACATATCCTTTTGATACATTATGAAACATATATTCACATGGCATCTATATAATATCATAGTTTTTGATAGTTTTTTCTAGATGTCTGGTTAAACTTTCCGTAGCTTAACTTTATTTTCAAAAAACAACCCTTAAATTTTGGGACGGGGAGTATAGTTTTTCTCCAAACTCAACCCACTTACCGTTTGACCAAACTTGTACTCCATCTGTCTCATTTGACCAAACATGTACTCCATTTGCCTCGAATTAGTAGTAGCATTTTTTACTAGATATGTATATGTCTCTACATCACGTCTATATACATACAAATATGCTACATTCATTCGGGACAAAGGGAGTAGAATACACTATCATCAACATCTACAAAAGCAAATAAGCACGGTATGAAAGTATGTTGCACGGCATATCTAATGGTACTCGTTTTGAATCATAGACTTTGAAATATTTTTGTATAAACTTGACCAAAAAAAATTGTTGTTTGACTTTTAGGAAAAAATTGTACATCTTCTTTTCGAAATGGAGGCTAATAAAGAGTAATGTTACATAATAAGAAAGATATTCGTAAGCATAAACTCAGTCGATCAAAACGCCAAAAAATGTTTGGTTAGGCTTAGTTTTAGCTTTTGAACAAAAAATGTTTGTAAATATGTGACTTTTTTGTTTAGGGTCTTCACTTACACTAATCCCTCTGTTTTTTATTACTTCACGTTCTAGAAATTTTTAGAGTCAAACTTTGTCAACTTCGACTAAGAATATAGAAAAATATATCAACATTCATTATTCCAAATACATATATTATAAAAATATTACTTACAAAGATTCTAACACTATAGATTTTACATGGTAGATACTTTTATTTTTTGCTAAACATTTGGTCAAACTCTAAAAATGTTGACTTTGACTAAACCCAGAATGCTGTGAACGGAGGGAGTATCATGTGACAATATCAGTTAAATTTTGAAGGATCACACACATTGAGATCTGTTATAGATCACGTGATCACCACTAAACGCATAGTACCAGTGTACCACGACAAGAGTAGCTAGAGTTGGCATTACGTGTCTGAATGATGTGTTCATACTACCTCTTTCTCCCTGTCGATCTCATGAAAGGTTTGTATAAGCATTGTAGGTGCAACCTTTTTCACTTACATCCTAAGATGGGCTCAATAATTTAGGCCCACTTGGACTCGATGCTCAATTTCAACTAATATGAGTAGTTATTAAGAGCCAATCAGCTGAAACGGGCTATGATGTATACGTTGGTGTGTGAGAGAGTTCCTTTTTCCTGGCACCCAGCACCCGCTGCTACACTAAATACTCTAGATAGTCTCCAGTGATGATATGACAAAAAGTCAATAATGTACAAGACAAAATGCAGCAAACACAATTGACTCTCATAACAACTTGATCATGGATTATGTGACATAGTGATGTTCCACAGACTTCAAGCGCACCCAAAGAGATTATTTCCTGGTGCCACTCACTCCCAACATTTGTAGAAGTTTTCATTTTGTTTCTCTTCCCGTGCAATCTAGGAAAAATGCTTGCTCGGCTAGAAGTTTTGAACAAGATATAAAAGTTTGCATTATGCTCTCATCTTACCCTATCTATCCATTGGAAGTCACCTTGGTTATATTTGTGTGTGTGTGTGTGAGAAGAAATGCACAATATTCTTATGTCAGTTTATGGATAGATAGGGTATATAATGAATATATGAAGATATATTTGTCTCTTTGCCTTTGAAATAGGAGTGTGTGTGTGTGAGAAGAAATGCGCATAGATGAAGATATATTTGTCTCTTTGCCTTTGAAATAGGAGTAGGTGAGCACAAAATGAATATGAGAGTAGGTACGTGAAACATAAAGTTGTCTTCCGCCATATTGACAAAGTTTATGGACACAACTTATTCGAAAATTATGTATATTTGCGAATGTACACAATATTCTTCCGCCATAGCATGTTTATGGACTTGGAGATCCCACAAGTCTTCATGTAAGCTAGGAATGAGCCACACCGAACTCTGGACATGCACAATATTCTTATGTCAGTTGGTAGAAAATAAGGAACATTTAGCCTATCGTAATATTCATAGGTTGATTATGTATGCTCACAAACAAATGACTAGGTGCCAGTCAAACACGTTGTATATTGAATCTCAATTGAATTTCACTTACCTACTCCCTTAAATTTCTAATTGCAATGACGGTTCAAATTCTGTGACGGCCAAACAATTTTTATATGAAATCTCGATTAAATTTCACAATTCGGACATGAAACAATGGCTTCCAAACGAGCTCTTATGTTTTTCACAGAGCATTTTCCACTAACTGAATTAATTCATTGGTTATAGTTATATGTATTGTTTATCTTTTTTCCCTTTTCTATTTTAGTGAAAAGGTCATATATTGAATTTTTTATGAAAACATATTCTAGAAAGTTCATATTTTTAAAAATGTTTAAATTTAAAAATGCACAAATTTGCAATATTCAGATTAAAAATATTTATATTTTGAAAATTGTTCATATCTATAAAAAAATTAAACTCGAATTTTTTTTAGATGTGAAAAATATTCAAATTCGGAAAAACTTAAGTAAAAAATACAAAACAGAAAATAAAAATTAGCATAAAATAGAAAATAAAAAGTAAAAGGAAAAAATCCCTAGCGAAGCTCCTCAGGGTGGAATCGCTCTCTCACTAACGGTCTGGCCCACCACGAGCTCTCGCATGAGCGGGTTCCTCTATTAATGTCCATAATGAGCGAAAGATAGGAATTGCCACCTAGATGTTGTAAATCCCTAGTAAAAAATAGTTAGGTTAAAGAGCTACCTTCTGCACAAGTAAACATAGTACTCAAGGTACTCTTACTTAAATCTGTTGGCGACAAGAACTAGCATTGCCTTATTTTTTAATCGACATGGATACCTACTCCATTCACTATTAATCACTCATAATTTAGCTAGCTACATATTCGTGAATATCATCTCATATGTTTTCTAGGTACTCTTACTTAAATCTGTTGTTGTCGTGGTTCCTGCGCTTATTTGTTTAGGTATGAAAATGGAAAGGTACAAGCATCATTTTCTTGTATATTTTCCATAAGAAACTTTTCATGTATTTTTTTTTCAAAAATTTCCTCTATCTATTAATAATCATCAACAATAGTACAAAGAGACCTCACAATAATAATAAAAAATACAAATATATCAAAGGATCACCTAGCGACGACTACAAATACTAGCACGAGCCGAATGCGCGCCACCGTCCTCGTCTCTCCATCACCTGAGTAAGGCAAACTTTTTTAATATAGCTTGTTATAGTAGATAGACCAGAAGTTGTTGTGCTAAGTCCCTAAATAACTAGTGCATGAGAGCAGCAACCACCATCAATAAAGACAATCATATACTAGAAAAAACTAACCAACACACCAACGAACACGAAAATCGATTAGATCTCAAGAGATCCTCTAGACACATGAATCCACGTGCCCTCCGTTGGTGCTAGACCCACCATCCGAGTGAGGATAAGACGGGAGGGTCTTATTCTAATTTTAGGATGTAGGTATCGCCTCACCATCTAAAAATCATGAAAAAATAGTCTAAACGAAGAACAAAAATCCCCACCGCCATGGTCTAGCACGCTTCCAACCTATAAAAATAGTCTACTATTATGTGTTGTGTAAAGGTGTGACATAATTCGGAGTAAACCCGTGACACAATCACAACGTCTCGAGCAACCTATAAACTTGAGCAACTACTAGTAGGTACTACCTCTTTTCCACAATGTAAGCCTTTCTAGCAAGTTGTTTAAGTTTGCTAAAAATGCTATATTATGGAAAGGAGGGAGTAATTAAATAATGGCAATATATGTATTCAGATCGTGCGAGCCCTCAAACTGGAGGGAAACAGGGAAGCTTTGCCCATTCTTTTAGCGCATCCGTGCGATCTACAGTGCTAATTTGTAGTGCAAGCAGCCAGATAGCTCCCAAAGCCTTGGTTTAAGGATTTCCCAGAATCAAATACAGATTAAATGTAGCAAGTACCAAGGAATGTGATACACACTATACATATTTACCATGATAAAAGAGTTGAAGTGCATGTAGATTGTACTTTACATAGATGTGCAATGGCAAGTACACGCATAACTTATGAGCGGGAATGTGAAATGCATGTAACCTAAAATCTTCCAAATGTAAAACTATGGAGAGAAAATAATCCTGCATAAATCAAGTTACAGAGAAAACTTCATGCAAAAACAAGTTTAAAAGCTTAGTGTGTAAAACCAATTCATCTCCAATGATTTGAATGGGCACATATGAAACAATGTGTCTTTGTCTGGGCCTGTCCGATCTTAGGTGAAGTGGTGCATCTTAGTTAGGGTGAGTCTAATTCAAAGGAGGCAAAACTTGTTTGACGGTGGAAAAGCTGTGTCTAGAGCAATTAGTTTGGATCGCTCTTGGAGGGAGGTGAAGCAAAAAAAGGGAGGACAAGATCCAGGATGGGGCATATTTTGTTTCATCATACCTCCAAATGAAATTTGGTTTGAATATGAATATTTATGTTTTTATAGAGTGTCATCTCCCCCAACATATTTACCCTTATTCAAGAGGTTTTAAACATTTCTAGACTGATTTTGCAAGGATTTTAACCGTTTTTCATTGTAAAATGTCTTCAATGGAAACTTCACCAAATATATAGAGATTGCAAGTTGAAGACGCTAGATGGTACCCCATCCAGTTGGAATGTACTCGGACATAGTTTGATTGTCCAAATGGAATGTTTGAACAACAAGTGATGACACAATGACATATACGCTCATTTTTTGGGGACAATGAATATTTTTTTCCAAACTCTGTTAACATTTTTTGGGGACAATGAATATTTTTTTTAAAGAAATAATGCCAGAAATAAATACGTTTTCATATTTACTATATGGATAATAATAATTATTATTACATCATGCTATAAACACAATTTTGACACTAATAAACTAGTAAAAAATGCCAGAACACAAGTAACATGATTAAAAAGCGTAGAATTGATTCATAAGAAATAAACAAGTATTTTTTTATGGTGAAAAAAATAAGAAAATAAAATTAGCTCCACACACACGAATCAAAACAGACAAACAAATATAATAGGCCGGGCAACACATACAGAGGGGTTACACGGAAGGATGGTAGGCGAGATATGAATACAATTCACAACAAGTGATACATAGAAGGTCCACGTGGCGTGGGCTATCGCGACCCTCAAATCAGAGTGTGAGTAGCTTACAATCATGGTTAACAATTGATCGTCTAGTCGGATCGCAATGACTCACACATAGTTGAATCTTTTGACGGGCAATAAAAAACCCACAATATGATCTTTTGGGCGGTAACAAGTACAAGAGGATGTAGTGCTCGGGTCAGCATTGATGTTGTTAGGTAGTTAAGAGCCAAGCAGCTAGAACGGGATATGGTGTATGCATTGGAGTGTGAGAAAGGTGGTTCTCCGTGGCACCCAACACCCGCAGTTACACTAAATACTCTAGATAGTCTCCAATGATGATATGACAAAAAGTCAAGAATGTACAAGCCAAAATGCAACGAACACAGTTGGCTCTCATAACAATTTGATCATGGATTATGTGACATAGTGATGTTGCCACAGACTTCAAGCGAACCCAAAGAGACTATTTCCTGGTGTCACTCACTCCCAACATTTGTAGAAGTTTTTGTTTCATTTCTCTTCCCGTGTAATATAGGAAAAATGCTTGCTCGGCTGTAAGTTTTGAACTAGTTATAAGAGTTTACATTGTGCTCTCATCTTACCTTGTCTATCCAATAGAGGTCACCGTGTTTATATATATACATGTGAGAAGAAATGCGCATAAATAAATACATATATGTCCCTTTGGCTTTGAAGTAGGAGTAGGTGAGCAGAAAATAAATACTGTATGAGAGTAGTGTAGGGTTTCGTAGCATGGAAAACAAAAAAAATTCTATCGCATACAAACAAACAAGCCAAGATCTATCTACTAGATTGTAGCAACGAGTCGATGGAATAACTTACCCTCGAAGATTCTAAAGTGTTTAACGAGAGCGGATTCTCGTGGGTGATGTAGTCGTACTACTCCCGATCTCAAGATCGCGTGAGCGATCCTTCCCAGCTGCGTTCAAGCCGCTCCGCAATGGTCACATCGTTCGGTACTCGACGAAGACCTTCCTCTCCCTTGTTCCAGCAGCAGCAGAGGTTGTAGCACTCTCCTCGCGATTCCTAAGAAGACAACGGCGTGGTACCGGAAGTAGAGGGGAGATCTCGCAGGGCTTCGCCTTAAGCCGGAGCGAGTATGGTGGAGTATGAGAGAGCTCCTCGGCGATATAGGGTTTAGACACACCAAGGAGGAGGTGCTAGAGCCGGCGGCTAGGGTTCCGGGGACCCCAAGTCGGCGACTAGGGCAAAACCCTAAGGGGGCGGTGGCTATGGTGGGCTGCGGCTTCTAGGGTTTGAGGTGAGGGACTTGTGTGCTCTAGGAGGGAGCCCTGCCCCTCCTTATATAGGTGGAGGGGCCGGAGGCCATGAGGAGGAAGTCCTCCCCAACTCGGCTTGAGGGCGCCGATTGGAGGAGGATTCCTCCCAACTCGGCTTCCCACTTCCTCCTCTTTTCCTCTTCCAAATTTAGCCGCTTGACTTTTCAATTTAGCCGTTTGACTTTTCAAACTAGGATTTGAATTAATCCTTTATTTGGAACAGCGATGACACTTAGTACATGATGCAATCATTCCAACTTGCAATGACACATTCATGTACCCTTCCTCCGAGTGCGGACATTCCGGAACCTTCTAGAACATTCCGATGAAAACACCTAATCATTTCCAACTCCAAACGGACTTTCCTTATATGAATCTTATTCTTCGACCATTCCGGATCACCTCGTGATATCCCGGATCCCATCCGAGACTCAACAACATTCGCTCTTTCATAATACCATAACTACTCAAACAACATCGAATCCTTAAGTGTGTCTCCTCGATTCGTGAATTATGCGGACATGATCGAGACACTTCTCCGAACAATAACCAATAGAGGAATCTAGAAATTCATATGGCTCCCACATATTTCTACGATTACTTTGCGATCGAATGAAACACTTACCTACGATACCAATTTCCCTTTGTCTCACGATAGTTTACTTATCCGAGGTTATGATCGTCGGTATCTCTACATACCTAGTTCAACCTCGGTACCGATAAGTACTCTTTTCTCGTTCCCGTGATATGTGATCCCTTGTGAGCCAGTCACATGATTGCAAGCTAATTGGATGACATTCCTCCTATGGATGGACAAATCATATCATGAGACACACTTATCGGTAATCTAGATTCATCTAATCTAGATTACATGGTAATATACCGAACACCCATGGCAGTTTGGTGCTGGTCATGTTTTGCCCTCGGGAGAGGTTTAGTCAAAGGATCCGCCACATTCAGATCTGTGTGTACTTTGCAAATCTTTATATCCCCATCTTGGATATGTTCTCGAATAGCGTGAAAACGTAGCTTGATGTGCTTCAGCTTCTTGTGTGACCTTGGTTCTTGCGCATTGGCTATGGCGCCCATGTTATCACAGTAGATAGACATTGGGTCCAGCAAACTAGGAACCACACCCAGCTCTGTAATGAACTCTTTCATCCATATCGCTTCTTGTGAAGCCTCCGAAGCAGCCATGTATTCCGATTCAGTTGAAGATCTCGCCACAACGCTTTGCTTTGCACTCCTCCACTAATCGCTGCACCATTCAAAATAAATACGTATCCAGATTGTGATTTAGAATCATCCGGATCGGTGTTCCAACTAGCATCGGTGTAACCATTAACAACGAGCTGTTCATCACCTCCATAAGAAAGAACCATATCCTTAGTTCTTCTCAAGTACTTAAGGATGTTTTTGATCATGTCAATGATCCACTCTGGATCACTTTGATATCTGCTAGTCAAACTAACGATATGCAATGTCGGGTCTAGTACATAGCATGGCATACATTAGAGATCCTATGGCTGAGGCATAGGGAGTCTTACTCATCCTTTCTCTATCTTCCTCCGATGTCGGACTTTGAGTTTTACTCAAGGTCGTATTGGGCAACATGGGCAAGAACCCTTTCTTGCTATCTTCCATTCCAAACCTCTTTAGAACTTTGTCCAAATATGTACTCTATGACAATGATATTTGGCGTTTTGATCTATCTCTATAAATCTTTATGCCTAATATGTAAGCTGCTTCGCCAAGATCCTTCATTGAAAAACTATTATTCAAATATTCCTTGACACTATTAAGAAGGTCTACATCATTCCCAATCAACAATATGTCATCCACATATAGTATTAAGAATGCTCTGAGCTCCCACTCACTTTCTTATAAATACAAGCTTCTCCATAAGTTTGTATAAAGCCAAAAATTTTGATCACCTTATCAAAACGTTGATTCCAACTTCGGGATGCTTGCTTCAATCCATAGATGGACCGTTGAAGTTTGCATACCTTGTTAGCATCTTTAGGATCGACAAAACCTTTGGGTTGCATCATATACAACTCTTCATCAATGTCTCCATTGAGGAATGCTGTTTTGACATCCATCTGCCATATCTCATAATCATAATATGCAGCGATTGCTAACATAATCCTCACAGACTTTAGCTTCGCTACTGGTGAGAAAGTCTCATCGTAGTCAACTCCTTGAATTTGTCGAAACCCTTTTACGGCAAGTCGAGCTTTATAGACAGTAACATTACCATCAGCATCTGTTTTCTTCTTGAAGAACCATTTGTTCTCGACAGCCTTCCGGCCATCCGGTAAGTCCACCAAAGTCCATACTTGGTTTTCGTACATGGATCCAATCTCGGATTTCATGGCTTCTTGCCATTTATTGGAATCTGGGCTCATCATCGCTTCCTCATATGTCTCGGGGTCATCGGTGTTATTCACCAACATGACACTCATAAAGGGATCATACCAATCTGGAGTGGTACGAGTTCTCGTTGACCTCCGAGGCTCTGTAGCAACTTCAACCGAAGTTTCATGATAATCATCATTAGCTTCCTCTCTAATTGGTGCAGGCACCACGGGAACTTCTTCGGTCTTTGCGCTACTCGCAATTTCGAGAGAAGGTTCGACAACCTCGTCGAGTTCTACTTTCCTTCCAGTCACTTCTTTCGAGAGAAATTCCTTCTCTAGAAAGGATCCATTCTTAGCAACGAAGATTTTGCCTTCGGATCTGTGATAGAAGGTATACCCAATAGTTTCCTTCGGGTATCCTATGAAGACGCATTTTTCCGCTTTGGGTTCAAGCTTGTCCGGCTGTAACTTCTTTACATAGGCTTCGCATCCCCAAACTTTAAGGAACGACAATTTAGGTTTCTTCCCAAACCATAATTCATACGGTGTCGTTTCAACGGATTTAGACGGTGCCCTATTTAAAGTGAATGCGGCTGTTTCTAATGGATAACCCCAAAATGATAGCGGTAAATCTGTAAGTGATATCATAGAACAAACCATATCTAAGAGAGTTCGATTACGACGTTCGGACACACCATTACGCTGTGGTGTTCCCGACGGTGTCAATTGTGAAAGTATTCCGCATTTCTTCATATGCTCGCCAAACTCGTAACTTAGATATTCACCTCCACGATCAGAACGCAGAAATTTAATCTTATTGTTACGTTGATTCTCTACCTCACTTTGAAACTCCTTAAACTTCTCGAAAGTTTCGGACTTATGTTTCATGAAATAGATATACCCATATCTACTCAAGTCATCCATGAAGGTAAGAACATAACGATAAACACCGCGCGATGCTACACTCATTGGACCACACACATCGGTATGTATGATTTCCAATAAGTCTGTAGCTCGCTCCATCATACCAGAAAATGGAGTCTTAGTCATTTTACCCATCAGACATGCTTCACATCTATCAAGTGATTCAGTATCAAGTGATTCAAGAAGTCCATCGGAATGGAGTTTCTTCATACGCTTCACTCCAATGTGACCAAGACGACAGTGCCACATATAGGTCGAGTTATCGCTTGATTTCAACCGTTTAGCCTCAATGTTGTTGATATGTGTATTTCCACTATCGAGATTCAATAAGAATAGACCATCTATCAAAGGTGCATGTGCATAAAACATATTACTCATATAAATCGAACAACCATTATTCTCGGACTTAAACAAGTAACCGTCTCGTAATAAACAAAATCCCGATATAATGTTCATGCTCAACGCAGGCACCAAATAACAAATATTTAAGTATAAAACTAATACCGATGGTAGATGAAGGGGTAGCGTGCCGACCGCGATCACATCAACCTTTGATCCGTTTCCCACGCGCATCGTCACCTCGTTCTTCGCTAGCTTCCGTTTATTCTGTAGCACCTGTTTCGAGTTACAAATATGAGCAACCGAACCAAGATATCAAATACCGTGCACTACTACGGTACTAGTGAGATACACATCAATAACATGTATATCGGATATACCTTTCTTCTTGATGTTGTCGTTCTTCAAATCCGCCAAGTACTTTGGGCAATTCCGCTTCTAGTGACCTTCTCCTTGCGATAAAAGCACTCGTTTAGGCTTAGGTCCAGCCTTGGTCTTCTTCGCCGGCGTGGTAACTTTCTTACCACCCTTCTTGAAGTGTCCCTTCTGCTTAGAATTGCCTTTCTTGAATTTGGTGGTTTTATTGACCAACAACACTTGGTGCTCTTTCTTGATCTCCACTTCTGCAGACTTCAACATAGCAAACAGTTCTGGCAACTGCTTGTTCATGTTCTGCATGTTGTAGTTCATCACAAACTTCTTGTAACTTGGTGGTAGTGATTGGAGGACACGGTAAATCCCCAAAGCATTAGGGATCACTATACCCCTTTGAAGTTTGTTTGCGTGCCCAGACATCTTAAGCACATGCTCACTGACGGGGCTGCCCTCTTCCATCTTGCAGTTAAAGAACTTTTCAGAAGCCTCATAACTTTCAATTGCCGCATGAGTCTCAAAGATCAATTTGAGATCCTCGACAATATCATATGGGTCTGAATTCTCAAACCTTTTCTGAAGCTCCTATTCCAAACCATACAAGATATCACACTGAACTATGGAGTACTGATTCTTCCGAGCGAGGTAAACATTCTTTACTTCATCGGAAGCATCACCGCAGTGGGTCACCAATGTGCATCCAAAGACATAGGTCAAATTACCAGGTGAGGACAATCCTCAAATTGCGGAACCAATCCGCGAAGTTGCTTCCATTGTTTTTCAACTTTTCTTTCTCTAGGAACGCATTAAAATTGATGGTAGGGGCTGGCATTGATCTACAACATATTTGCAATAGTTTAGACTAAGTTTATGACAAATTGAGTTCAAATTAATAATATAGTTAATCTAGGTGAACTCCCACTCAAAACAATATCCCTCACATTGTTTTAGTGATCACACGAACCAAATCCACCACATCAACACCGATCATCACGAGAGTTGATATAGTTTCAATGGCGAACAATCGTCATGTTCATCATATCTACTATATGATTCATGCTTTACCTTTCGGTGATCCGTGTTCCGAGACCATGTCTGTACATGCTAGGCTCGTCAAGATCAAACCTTAGTTTCCGCATGAGCAAATCTGGCTTGCTCACGTTGTATACACTTGCGAAATCTAACACACCCGATCATCACGTGGTGCTTGAAACAACAAGCTTTAGCAACGGTGCTAACTAAGGGTGAACACTTTATGATTTGAAATTCATGTGCATGAGGGATCATCTTATAATGCTACCGTCGTCTACTAAGCAATACAAGATGCATAAAGGATTAACATCACATACAATTCAAAATATGTGATATGATATGGCCTTTCTTCTTTGTGCTTCCGATCTCCATCTTCAAGCACGAACATGATCTCCATCATCACCGGCATTGCATCAAGGTCAATTACGCCTCTCCATGGTTGTCGTCCACCGGCTTCAACTATTACAACTACTTTGAATAGACACGCGGGTCTTAACATAAATTAAAGACAACCATATGGCTCCTGCCGGTTGCCAACTTACAATAAGGAACATTGCATACATCAAATATAATCACAATCATGGCCATATCACATCACTGCACACCCCTGCAAAACAAAGTTAGACGCCTCTACTTTCTTTGCATATTTTACGTGGTTTGGGGCTTTCAATAAGTGCTGAAAGAACATGTTGGGCCCCCATGTGTGGTTTTGGTAATTAATGACAATCTTTATGGACTAATGTGTGTATTAAGTTATACTTGTAGGATTTGTCCATTGGCATCGCTTGGAGCATGTGTTGGCTTCAAGGTCGATGAAATGCAAAGAAGATATGTTGGGGTAGCTCAATATGTGAGGCCGATGATGAGGAATCAAGAAAGGCGTTCCATCTTGAGAAGGGCAAGATCGTCTACATCGAACTCAAGTGGAATGCTCAAGGCAAAGGTATAATCTTGATAGGTTTTTCCCTTTTGCCGGTCTCTTGTTGTGTGTAGGAGACCGGGTTTAGGATAGATAACCGTACTATCAAGAGGGGCTCTCGTATGAGTAATTCGGTCACATCGTTCGGAGAGAGGTCAAACCTTTGCATACTTGCATCATCGTATTTGGTTGTTATTTGGTCTTATTCATGTGAGGATATAGAGCTTGTGGTAATCTCCATAACAAGCTCTTGTTCATCAATATCGGATCTCCCATATATATCTTGTTGCGATTTTGATTTATGCGGCTTTTCGGTTTATCACCAAGTGAGGTATATCACATTATTCTACTTGATACTTTCTCACTTGGTGATAATCAATATTTCCCTCTATCCAACGCAATTGGAATCGGGTCAATCGGAGCTTCCAGTCAAAAGTTATTGCCGTTTGAACATTGGCCTATATTTTCCCCTTGCAAAAACTTCTGTGTCAACCAGTAGTACCGGATCTTCAACCGGTACTACCGCTTTTGACCGGTACTACCGGTTCGATGCGGTTGGCACTGATCAAAGAGAAGGGTGAGTACTAGTCGGTACCACCTGAGGCGGCACTCTGGCCCAATCGGTAGTACTGGCTTGCCAGCTACTACCGCTTGGCGTCAGCTTCGTTAGTCCTGCATCTTGACTAGCACTCCTCTCCATTTTGGTCAGATCCCAAGCGGTACCAGGACGATCTACCGCTGACCAGTACCACTTACTACCTTCGGTACTACCGCTCGGGGTAGTAAGCATGCAAGCGCATACCAAAGGCGAAGAGCAGCGAAGAACAAGGTCACCACCGGTACAGTCCAGATCTTGGACCGGTAGTACCGCTTACTGCAGTACTAATCTGAGTACTACCGCTTCATTCAGGCTCCAACGGCCATATTTTGCCCAGCCCTATAAATAGCGTTGCCCCTTTGCCTTTTATAAAAAGTTCTTCCTCCTCTTTGGATCTAAAGCTTTGCTCCTATTTTCCTTACTCCTTAAGCTTGATTTCTACTCATCCCTCCATTGATTCTTGCATATATTTGAGGGGTAGTTGGAGGAGATCCAGATCTACGTTTTGACCAAACCAAAACATCTCTTTGTGAGTGTATCTTTGGGGATCTAGATTTTGGGGGATTTTGTGTCTCTCTTTGATTCCTCCTCTCTTGTTCCCCCAATAGCTTTAGTAGCTTTGTTGGAACTTGAGAGTGAGGGATTTGAGCATCTTTGTGGTGTTCTTGCCATTTGCATTTGGTGCATAGGTTTGAGTTCTCTTTGGAGGATTTGGTTTGAATTGCTCATTGGAGCTTGTCCCTCTTGGGTTCTTGGAACCCTAGACGGTTTTGTGGCCTTGGTGGCATTGTGGCCTTTTGTGGCATTTGTTGGGAGCCTTCAATTAAGTTGTGGAGTTGTGCCCCAACCTTGTGAGAGGTTCCAGTTGCCACCGACAAGTGCACCGATAGTGGAAGCGTGGATCGATCCCATTGGGGTGAGATTCACCGGAGAATAAGGGAGGCCTTTTGTGGCGTTGGTGGTTTGATACCACCCCCTCTCCAAACGAGATGTACTCCATGTTGGGAGGAACTCGGTAAAATATCGGTGTCCCCGCGTGGCTCGGTTATCTCTATACCCGAGCTCTTTACTTGTGCACTTTACATTGTGATAGCCTTCGTGCTTGAAGTAATATATATCTTGCTATCACTTTGTTGTTTGTATTACTTAGCATAAGTTGTTGGTGCACATAGGTAAACCTTAGTTGTTTCTAGGCTGTGCTTTACAAAGTAAACACTAGTTTAATTCCGCCTTTGTTGAGCCACTCTCGGAAAAGTTTTAATCGCCTATTCACCCCCCTCTAGGCGACATCCGTATCCTTTCAAGTGTCGTTCTAACTTACGAACAAGAACCACAACATTGATACTAGTATTGTTGATCACCCGTTGTAAATTGGATCTTAACTATGCTAGGAGAAACAGGCACCCGCAAAGCCACTTATGCAATACAAGTTGCATGTCAAGCGTGGAGCAAGTCTCATGAACGATGTCATGTAAGGTTAGCCCGGGCCGCTTCATCCCAACATACCGCAAGATGCAAAGTACACAAGAAGCAATTGACAATAAAAGCATCAACGCCCACAATGACCATTGTGTTCTACTCGTGCAACAGATCTACATATAGACACGGCTCTGATACCATTGTAGGGTTTCGTAGCATGGAAAACAAAAAATTTCTATCGCATACAAACAAACAAGCCAAGATCTATCTACTAGATTGTAGCAACGAGTCGATGGAATAACTTACCCTCGAAGATTCCAAAGTGTTTAACGAGAGCGGATTCTCGTGGGTGATGTAGTCGTACTCTTCCCGATCTCAAGATCGTGTAGACGATCCTTCCACAAGCTGCGTCCTAAGCGCTCCCGCATCGGTCACACGTTCGGTACTGACGAAGACCTTCCTCTCCCTTGTTCCGAAAATGGAGGTTGTAGCACTCTCCTCGCGATTCCTAAAAGACAACGGCGTGGTACCGAGTAGAGGGAGATCTCGCAGGCTTCGCCTTAAGACGAGCAGTATGGTGGAGTGAGAGAGCTCCTCGGCGATCTAGGGTTTAGACACACCAAGGAGGAGGTGCTAGAGCCGACGGCTAGGGTTCCGGGACCCCAAGTCGGCTGAGGGCAAACCCTAAGGCGGGCGGCGGCTATGGTGGCTGGCTAGGGTTTGAGGTGAGGACTTGTGTGCTCTAGGAGGGAGCCCCGCCTCCTTATATAGGTGGAGGGCCGAGGCGGGAGGGAGGAGTCCCTCCCAACTCGGCTTGGCGCGCCGGTTGGAGGAGGATTCCTCCCAACTCGGTTTCCCACTTCCTCCTCTTTTCCTCTTTCCAAATTTAGCCGTTTGACTTTTCAATTTAGCCGTTTGACTTTTCAAACTAGGATTTGAATTAATCCTTTATTTGGAACAGCGATGACACTTAGTACATGATGCAATCATTCCAACTTGCAATGACACATTCATGTACCCCTTCCCCTCCGGAGTGCCGGACATTCCAGAACCTTCTAGAACATTCCCGATGAAAACACCGGAATCATTTCCGAACTCCGAAACGGAACTTTACTTATATGAATCTTATTCTCCGGACCATTTCAGATCACCTCTTGATATCCCGGATCCCATCTGAGACTCCGAACAACATTCAGTCACTTTCTCATAATACCATAACTACTCAAACAACGTCGAATCCTTAAGTGTGTCTCCCTACGGTTCGTGAATTATGCGGACATGATCGAGGCACTTCTCCGAACAATAACCAATAGAGGAATCTGGAAATTCATATGGCTCCCACATATTTCTACGATTACTTTGCAATCGAATGAACCACTTACATACGATACCAATTTCCCTTTGTCTCACGATAGTTTACTTATCCGAGGTTATGATCGTCGGTATCTCTGCATACCTAGTTCAACCTCGTTACCGATAAGTACTCTTTTCTCGTTCCCGTGATATGTGATCCCTTGTGAGCCAGTCACATGCTTGCAAGCTAATTGGATGACATTCCACCGAGAGGCCCAGAGTATATCTATCATCATATGGATGGACAAATCCCACTCTTGATCCATGTGTTTCAACCAATACTTTCCGAGCACTCAATGCCACCTTTATAGCCACCCAGTTACGGTGTGGTGTTTGATGTCATCAAAGCATCCATCCGGTAAAGGTGATATGCATGATCTCATGGTCGAAGGAATTAGGTTACTATGTATCAGAAAGCATATAGCAATTGAACTATTGAAATGACTTGATCTTTATGCTACGCTTATCTATAGGAGTATGTCCACCATATCATTCTCCTAACAATATGATCTTGTTTGTTGATAACATCTCAATGTTCATGATAGGGAAACCACAATCATTTATCAACCAACAAGCTAGTGATGTATAGAGGCTATACTAGGGACTTCAAATTAAGTTTACAAATCACACAAGTATCAATGTTTCCTTGTTAATACTATTATAGCATGAATGTAAACATTTATCATAACACAAAGATATAATAATAACTACATTTATTATTGCCTCTAGGGCATATCTCCAACAAGTAGGTAGGTGAAACATAAAGTTTTCTTAATTGAAGAAAAATAAGTTCAACAATACTTTCATATTCACATTAATGTTATTATCTAATTATAAGAGTCAAGTGCTACATGCCTTTTCAAGGGCATGTGGTGCTCTTCAGCTTTCTTGCCTAGCTAAACTAGTTGGACCAATAACTAAAACATGTATATATGTGCACATTTTGAATCATGGGGGGCTTTAACATTGTTAACATGCACACTCTAAAATTACTATCTCCACTTGGACATCATGTTTATTTTTCGAGAAGGAGGTTAAAACTCCCGACCACTCCATCAAAATGATGAACACAGCCTGCTTGAAAATTATGTATATTTACAAATATAGACATTATTCTTCCGCCATAGCATGTTTATGGACTTGGAGATCCCACGAGTCTTCATGTAAGATAGGAATGAGCCACACTGTACAGGTACATATTCTTATGTCAGGTTATAGAATATAAGGAACATTTTGCCTATTGTAATATTCATAGGTTGATTATGTATGCTCATAGACAAATGACTAGGTGCCAGTCAAACATATTGTATATCGAATCTCAATTGAATTTCACTTACCTACTTCCTTAAATTTCCAATTGAATGACGCTTCCAATTGTGTGACGACGAAACAAGTTTTATATGAAATCGCTATTAAATTTCATAATTCCAACACGAAACGATGGCTTTCAAACGAGGAAAACAGCCCTAGCGGAGCTCCTCAAGGTGGAATCACTCTCTCACTAACAGGCTGGCCCACCACGAGCTCTCGCATGAGTGGGTTCCTCTATTAATGCCCGTAATGAGCGAGAGATAGAAATTGCCACCTAGATGTTGTAAATCCCTAAAAAATAGCTATGTTAAAGAGCTACCTTCTAGAGTAAACATAGTACATTACTCAAAGTACTATTACCTAAATCTGTTGGCGACAAGAACTAGCATTGCCTTATTTTTTTATTGACATGGATACCTACTCCATTCACTATTAATCATCAATCGTAATTTAGCTAGCTCCATATTCGTGAATATCATCTCATATCTTCTCTAGGTACTCTTACTTAAATTATTTATTCAGGTATGAAAATGGAAAGGTACAAGTATCATTTTCTTGTATATTTCGTAAGGAACTTTTCATGTAAACTTTTTTTGCAAATTTTTTACCTATCTATTAATAATTATCAACAACAGTACAAAGAGGTCTCAAATAATAAAATTTACAAATATATCAATGGATCACCTAGTGATGACTATAAATACTAGCACGGGCTGAAGGCACGCCACCGTCCTCATCTCTCCATCACCTGAGTCGGGCAAAGTTTTTTGCAGTAGAGCTTGTTACAGTAGATAGACGAGAAGTCGTTGTGCTAAGTTTCTAAAAGACCAGCGCATCAGAGCAGCAACCACCATCAATAAAGACAATCATAGACTGGAAGAAACTGACCAACACATCAACGAACACGAAAACCGATTAGATCTCACGAGATCCTCTAGCCACACGACTCCATGTGCTCTCCATCGGTGCTAGACTCACCATCCGAGTGAGGATAAGACGAGGAGGGTCTTTTTCTAACTTCAGGATGTAGCTAACAAAGAACAAAAAGCCCTACGGACGAGGGGTGGTGGTCCGCCACACTTTCATGTCAATAAGGTCACCGGAGATGGAGCGCACCAGCGGCGTCACCAGCGAGGAAAACAAAGTCCTAGATGGGTTTTTACAGCGCCCATACGGTCCCCTCTTGAGTCTCTCGACTCACGTACTGGTTCGACGGGTCTCTCTTCGTCATGTGAATTTTAGTTCAATGAAAAACTCCAAAAAATGAACTCCTTCTTTACATTGGGATATTTCATGAATTTTCATTTTAGGATATTTCTACTATTATGTGTTGTGTAATGGCGTGAGTGCGTGACAGAATTCGGAGCGAACCCACGACACGATCAGGACATCTCGAGCAACCTATAAAGTTTAGCAACTATTAGTATGTACTACATCCGTTCCCAAATTATAAGCCTTCTTAGCAAGCTAAAACAACTTACTAAAAATGGTTACATATGTTGTGAGACAGAGGAAGTAATAATTAAATAATGGCAGATATATCAATTCAGATCATACGAGCCCTCAAACTAGAGGGAAACACGGAAACTTTGCCCATTCTTTTAGCGCATCCTGCAATCTACGAGTGCAAACAGCCAGATAGCTCCCAAAGCCTCGGTTTAAGGATTTCCCTGAATCAAATATAGATTAAAGGGAGCAAGTACCAAGGAATGTGATACACACTATACATATTTACCAAAAGAGTTGGAGTGCATGTAGATTGTACTTTGCATACACATGCAATGGCAAGTACACGCATAATTTTATGAGCGCTGATGTGAAATGCATGTAACCTAAAATCTTTGAAATGTAAAACTATGGAGAGAAAATAATGCTGCATAAATCAAGTTACGGAGAAACCTTCATGCAAAAACAAGTTTAAAAGCTTAGTGTTTAGAGTGAATTACAATTTCTACCCACTACATCCACCCTTTTGTCAAATTATGCCATTTAAAACAATTTCATCCGAATTGCCATGTTTAATGAAAGTTTTGTTAGGCTTTGCTCCTTGTGGTCTATCACCTTGTTTTCTTGCCGTCGAGCCAATTCATCTCTAATAATTCGACTGGGTCAGTCTGATTCAAAGGAGACGAGATTTAGGGAAAAAGGTGAAGGAAAAAAGGGAGGACAAGAACCACGACGGGTTCATCATACCTCGAAATGAAATTTCGTTTGAATATGAATATTTATGTATTATGGAGTGTCATCTCCCCCCAACAATTGCAAGTTGAAGACACTAGATGGTACCCCATGCGATCGGAATGAATGTACTCGGACATAGTCTGATTGGCCAAATGGAATGTTTGAACAACAAGTGATGACACAATAACATATACGTTGTGCTACACGAAAAATGGTTGCATCGCATCGACGTTCAAAAGAACCTTGGAACCTTTGTATGGTTGCGATTTTAGAGCTAAATCCACTCTCGGAAGTAAAACATCCAAAACGATGTGCATCTAAAACAGGCAGTGAACAAAATAAATTCAAACTAGACAATGATGATGAAACTTACCCGCAAAAAAATACTCTCTTCATCCAGAAATAATTAATTTAGATTTATGATTCGAATGCATCTAGACGTATTTTAGTGTATAAATATATTCAAATCTATTTCTGAACTGATGGAGTATGATGAGACTGCATTTATGCACAAGAAAACGGAATTATCCTTGAAAAGAGCATCCTTTCCCGGAATAAAAGTAGACTTTTCGCGTCATCATCCTATCGACGGGGCCTGAAAAGGAGAGGGAGCGGAGTTCCGGTGGACGCAACGTCTACTGCTTGTGCGCTGGCTGGTACCCCACTCCGCTCCCCATCTTCCGTTCCCAACGGTCGGATCCGACCTCCCTCTTAAACCCTCCTCCTCCTCTTCCCCCTCCGCGGCTCCGCGCATCGCGCATCCTCCCCCAACGAATTCGAAAAGGGTAACGAAAAAATCCCCACATAATCCGATCCCCATCCAATCGCGCACGGATCCGCTCGCCTTCATCACCAATCGATCCATCCAGGTACCCGCCGACCTGCGCTCCGCTTCACCCCCATTCCCGATCTGTTCATCCGCCTTTAACCTCTCCGATTCTGCCGCCTGCAGCAGCAGCAGCGGAAGGAGGCGAAGGCGCCAGGGGCCCCTCTCCGACGGCGATGATGGAGGAGGACCCGCTGATCCCGCTGGTGCACGTGTGGAACAACGCCGCCTTCGACGACTCCTCCTCCTCCTCCGCCTCCGCCTGGCACGCGCACGCCACCCCCGCCCGCCTCACCGCCAGGGGCGACAAGGAGAACCGCCGCCCCCAGCTTGAAGACGTCGACGCCGAGATCGACCACATCGAGGCCGAGATCCTGCGCCTCTCCTCCCGCCTCCACCACCTCCGCACCTCCAGGGGCCTCGACACCCAACGCGAACCTCCACCACCTCCCGCAGCGGCGAAGGCTCAGCCCCAGCCGCGGCCGCGAGCGAGGGGGCTCAGCCTCGGGCCCCTCGACGTCGCCTGCGCCGCAAACCCTACCCTGCTCGTCCCCGCGAAGCAGCAGCAGCAGCCGCCCCCCACCGCGGCGCAGAGGATGAAGCCCGCCGTCAAGCAGCAGCAGGCCCCGGCTGTGGCCGCGCGGGGCAGGGGGCTCAGCCTAGGCCCCCTCGACATCGCCGCCGCAAACCCTACCACCAAGCTCCTCGCGGCGCGGCAACCGCAGCAGCAGCAGCAGCCGCAGGTTGCAGCCGCCGCCGCCAGCCGCATCCTGAAGCCGATCAAGGAGCCGCCCGTGCAGCGCCGCAGGGGCGTCAGCCTCGGCCCGATGGAGATCCAGCACGGCATCAGCGGCAAGCCTGCTGCGGCAACGGCAGCGGCGCGGGCCAAGCCGTTCCCCAACAAGCTGAACGCCATCAGGGAAGAAGGCCAGTCCTCCAGGCAGTCCGCGGTCGTCCCTCCCAAGCTGTGGCCGTCGAGCAACAAGGCGAAGCAGCCGTTGGACGGCAAGCAGGGCGTGGCAGCAGCACCGAGCAGGGCCAAGGCGAGGAGCTCCAGCATGAGCCCCAGGTCGAGGAGGCAGTCCATCGCCAGGCTTACCACTAACACCAGGGGAGGCGTTGCTGCGTTTGGGGCTAGCTCTAGCAAGGTTACCGACGAGCTCACGCCCAAAGGCGTCACGAATCATCCCATCAGCAGTGCGTCCACCTGCAGGAGGCCGTCCGGGAGCTCCAAGGTCAGGGTCGTGCCGAGCCGCTACAGCCTCATGCCGGGCGCGTCCCTGGGAGCCGGAACGCAGGAGAGGCGACGCAAGGACTCTCTCCCAGGATCAGTGCCAGCGATTCTGGATGCAGGCCAGAGCGAGGAAACCAGAGCAACGCCCACCACCGAGCCTCTGGATGATGACACATCACCTGAATCAATCGACAAAGTTGCTGAATTGCTCCCGAGGATCAGGACCATGCCGCCTCCCGACGAGACTCCCCGGGACTCGGGGTGCGCGAAGCGGGCCGCCGATCTTGTCGGGAAGCGATCCTTCTTCACGGCCGCAGCAGGCGACAGCAGTTCCATGTCGTCATACCAGGCCAGGGTCCTCGAAGCCGCCGAAGAACCAGAGGAGGCAGCAGCAGCAGAAGCTTTGGGCAATGATCCAGAGGAGGCAGCAGCAGCAGAAGCTTTGGGCAATGATGGGGAGCAGCAGCAGTAGTATGATTTTGGTCCATCCCTGTTCATGATTGTCACTTCAGAGTGAGTGCCTGCTTAACTTGAGCATATTTGGGTGAGGGTTTTTGCAGTGTGTTAGATAGTTCTACTGTTACATTCATATCTCATGGTTTGTTTGCCATTTTTTTTATTGTTATAAGGCCTTGCTAGAGTGTGAGGATTATGGGTGCTCTTGCTTTGAGTTTTACCTGTAAGTGTGTGCTCTGTTTTGAGTAAGTACAGTGTCATGGTGTGGTACTGAAGTCTGAGACCTTTTCTTTGGAAATGCAAGAGGATAATCTGCTCCAAAGCTTGCTCAAAGATTGTCCTTTGTAGTACTATGCAAATAGCTGACATCTGTTCTTAGTAATTGTTTCCACCAATTCGTTTCAGCAGAGATCTGTTCTGGTAGAAACTGTAGTTTCAGTTCAGTACTACAGCCTAGTACCGCAGTTCATGCATAGGCATAGCTGATAAGATAAATAATAATGGCAACAGTTATAAAAATGAAGGTTCTTGAGTAGCACAAGTGTTTTGATTGACAACAACCAAGCTTGAATCCAAATTATCTGCAAGTTCATTATCTACACTCCATTGAACACTTGGTTTTCTGAGACACGTGAACATCCAGTGATCACTTTGGCTATAGGGAAAATGACTGGCAATGCAAGCTAAGCTGGTTAATTTAACCCACCCAAACAACAGCCATTGTTTGAGATCCAAGTCCTCATCTTGAAGTATCACGGGATGCTAAGATCTGTAGGTAGATAGGACAACATGTTCTTGTCTTAATATTTTGATGATTGTCACGGCATGCTGCTCTATGGCGTTTTGCAGTGATGAAGTGACCAACAGTAATACTGTGTTAATCCTTTGGTTCGTCTGCTTGCTGCTATATCCTACTTGCTCCTGCCAGTCTTTGACAAACTGGTGAGAGGTGAGATTCCTAAATGCTGTGTTTGGATATGTATATATTTTTTTTCGCTATGTAGCAAGGGATTTACTGAACTTGTCAGAGTCGACAACAGTTATAAAAATGAAGGTTCTTCAGTAGCACAAGTGTTCTCATTAGTAACAACCACCAAGAGATGGACTGACTAAGCTTTTACAGATAACAGTTCTTTTAGATAGCAATGGACTGACTAAACTTGAATCCAGAATTACTAGACTTTGAATACTTGGTTTTCTGAGGCACGTGAACATCCATAGACCAATTTGGCAGTAGAAAAGATTACTAAACTGTGCAGGCTAATCCGGTTAATCTGATCCACAAACAGCCATTGATGGAGATTCACGTGTTCATCTTGATGTATCACGGGCTGCTAAAATGGGGAGGTGAAGATGAAGTAAGAATCCAAGTATAGGGGAATAGGACAACATATGTTCTTGTCCTAATATTATGATGATTTTCACGGCATGTCTCTCTATGGCGTTTTGCAGTGATGGAAGTATAATAACTACTAACAGTAATAATATGTTAAAGCCGTTGGTTTGTCTGCTTGCTAACTCCCACTTGCTCCTGCTAGTCTTCACAAGCTGGTCGATGCCTCAAGGCTGGGTTTGGATGTATTGGCTATGTAGATTTACAGGACTTGTCAGAGTTGACGGTTCAGCATAGTCTGAAAGAAGTGTTGCCCTTTCCTAACTACCTTGGTATATTCTTGTCTGAGTTCTTGACATCAGGAAATCAACTTTGTGATAAAGTTCCTTGTCTATGGATAATGCTCATATTCTCATGTAAAACATAGGGACAAGACTGAAGACTCCATGAATCAGGACAGGACTGAAGGCAAAACTTGAATTTCACTGAAGTTGCAATATACAAACACAAAGGAACCACACTGATGGAACTATGGACAGCAAATCAAACTGCTAAAGCTAAATCAAAGGAGGTGTTTAGTAAAGCCATCTGGGTCAGAAAATAACTTAGGCACTCCATATCTTGCTGAACATCGACTGCAGTCTGTTATTGGCGATCTTCTTGACGAGCTTCTTGGCTTCATAGTCCCCGGAGTCTGCGAGGTCCTTCAGGCTACCGAAATGCTCCGACGACACGATCTTCTTCCTCCCTCCGGTGGTCTCCGCCAAGGACACGATGGCGGAGAGGATCAGGCCCTTCGCCATCAGCTTGCCCTCGGAAGGATCGAGCAGCTGCAGCAGCCTGTCCAGATTGTCGCCGTCCTGGATGAAGATGGCGCGGTTCGGATGATGCGACAGCAGGCTCGAGAGCACCTGCGCCGCCATCTCGCGAACCCGGAAGGATTTCGCGGCGAGCAGGCTTGCCAGCGCACTGAAGTACCCTGCCCTGCCCATCATCCTGCTGTGCTCCTCAGAAACCTCGGAGAGATGCCTCAGGATCTTTAACGTGCATTCGAGGACGGCGTAGTCGCCGTTGTTGAGGTAGTAGAGGAGCCATGCCAGGACGTCTGAGGTGGCGAGGTCGTCGATGGAGCTGGCGGAGGAGAAGCAGAAGAACCAGATGGCGGCGAGGGCGACCTCCCTGGCCTTGTAAGAGTACGGCAGGTCAGGGTATATCAGCTGGAGCAGCGACTGGATGACCCCCATGCCGATCGCCTCCTCCCGGACGTCGGCGTCGTCGAGCGCCATGGAGTGGAGCAGCTCGACGGCGCCCAGCTTCCGGACCTCCTCCACCTTCTGCGAGAGCTTCACCAGCTCGGTCACCGCGCCTTGCTCCACCATGAACACCTTCACCTCCTCCACCCTGCTCAGGTTCCTCAGCACCGCGAAGGACGAGCCCAGCAGCCTGCCGCCGCTCCCGGCGTCCGCCACGGCGCGCAGCAGCGTGGTGACGCCGCCGTGCGCGCACACGGCCCACACGTTGTCCGAGTTCTCCGTCAGCTCGCGCAGCGCCTGCGCCGCGCTCTCCCTGGTGGCGCCGCCGGACGCCGCGGTCTCCAGCAGCTGCACGAGCGGCGCGATCACGCCGGCCTTCACCAGCATCCCCCTGTAGGTGTCGGAGCCCGCGACGACGGCCACGGCGCCCGCGGCCTCCTCCTGGATGCGCGGGTCCCGGGACTCGAGGAATCCCGCCAGCATGGCGACGCCGTCGTCGACGTCGAGCGCGACGACCCGCACGCAGGCCTCGTCCTCCGCCATGAGCTCGCGGATGGTGGCCAGCGCCTGGGCGCGCTGCACGGGGCCGCCGATCCTGATCCTGGAGAAGAGGTCCTTGAGGAAGAACCTCTTCTCGCCGACCCCCGCGTCGGCGCCAGGCCTCACCGCGACGATGGCCTGCGACGGCGCCGGCGCGCTGGACGAAGAGGAGGCTAACTCCTTGAGCTGCCTGACGTGCGCCTCCAGCTTGGCGCTCAGGCTGTCCATGTCGCTCCGCAGACGCAGCCTCCCGCCCCTGTACGTGCCGTCGCCGCACTGCGACGCAACGGCCAGGATGCTCCTCACCGTGGCCGAAGCCGACTGCAGAAACTGAACCAGCACATGATGCTCCTCCTCGTCGCTCTCACCGCCATTGCCGACGCCGTTGCGCAGCAACTTGAGGCCGGAGCAGAGCTGCTGCAACCTGTCCTTGACGGCATTCCACTTGGTCGGGAACTGCGGGACGGAACATTCCAAGGAAGACGACGCCAGCGACTCCAACACCTCCAGCGCCTCGCCATGGCCGCCTCCACACACCTCAGCTTCCACCATTGCTACCATCTCCGCAACAAACCACTGCACCAAACCAGCCGCGCAAGCACAACCGTCTCGTGCTACCTACGACGCATCACGCATCTTGGGTGAGCTTCTTGGCAGTTGCAACTGATTACGATGATGTTGGTGTGAGGAGGAGGAGCTCGGGGACTTGAAGAACTCAACTATTAATGGAGGTATTGGTGCAGACTGCAGGTACGTGACAAACGTGTTGGTTTTGTACCTATACTGGTAGGACAGTCGCCCGTGTGCGCCGCATCGGATCGCTGAGGGAGGAGGGTAGATGGGGTGGCCTGGGTTCTGGTTGGTGCTCGCCGCACCTGTCCTCGCCCGTTTCTGACCTGTCTTCTTCCTGTTAGCCCTGCACCCCTCCTTTTGGTCTCTTCCATCAGATTCTCGCTGCCTGCTCCCTCTCTCCCTCTGAAATTCACTCACCTTGTCCTCATCTTTTTTATCAACACAATCTCAGTCTAGTAATGTAATTTTGACCACCAGATTTATGGATAAACAAATATCGAAATAGAATGATGGGACGGATCAGTGGGTTGGGTGAGAGGGAAAATGGAGGATGCGATCATGGGATACAGTCAAGAGTTGGTGATTACGCAGTGGCGCATTATGGATTTTCAGGATACTTGCGATTGTGAGGCCGTCATCGAGTGTGCGTAGCTATCACTGAGTAAAATAACAGAAAAAGCTTTACGCTTCAGCCTTTCTGGTGTTATCGATTAAGTATCCACGAAACTGTCCTGGCGATGGAACCAGCGGTGCTGTCTGTTGGACACCTAACTTAACTAGCCTCAACCCGTAGGGCCGTATGATACTTGTGTGAAGGTGAAGTCACGGTACAGGAGAGAGTACCTACCTGATCGCTCTGTCATGGTCATGAGTTCATCATCAGCTCACTGTTGTCAGGTTAAAAAATAACTCAAGAACAAACACAGTGGAAAACAAATTGCCATGTGCTTAGTATATCGTTAGAGAACTGCTCAGCAGAAGCAATAAGTTTTTTTTTTTTTTTGAGAATTTAGCATTCTTTCGATTGCGACGTTCGCCGACAAATGACGCGACTTGGTGAATTTCAAGATCTGATCCGCCGACTTCGGTCTCATCGGAGGTGCTCATGGTGTGCGTGGCGTTCGTAGGGATGAGTGCGTATATGTGTTATCGAACTGTGTTTCTAAAAAAAAAGTATATTGTTAGAGAACTGCTCAGCAGAAGCAATAAGTTTTTTTTTTTGAGAATTTAGCAATCAGTATTTTGCTAAAAGAAGAATCCATAGCTGATTCTTTCTTTCTTTCTTTCTTTCTTTCTTTCTTTTATCTGGGAAGTTTTGTTTTTATTTTGGGCCAGGACATGCTGCGAAACGAAGGCACTTGATCGACAGAGACAAAAAGAAAAAGGAAAGGATAGTTCAATTCACAAGTGCATATCATCATCATCTAGTAATTTGTGTCTTGGACTTGAAGCTTGGAGATGTCTCCACAATCTTTTCTGGAAAGGATTTAGTAAGGGCGGGAGGCGTACATGCATGTCCCTGAAATGATCTTTTCCTTCTTCTCCTCCTGTGATAAAATCCCAATCTCAGAAAGGCCAGGACCAAGGAGACAAGCACTAATTCTGGTGTTTAGGTACCCACTTGTGTACCCACGTGCAATGAAACAAAGAAGAAACGCTGCAGTCGTACGTCTAGTACATTGAGGCCGCAGCTGTTGGGGTGATTTGGGTGACCCCAAAATTACCAATTTTTTGGGGTCCTCAAAGTTTTCTAACTGTCCCGTGGATTTGCATGGAAAATTACATCAAACGAGATCTCATCGAAAGTCACTGAATTTTCGGTGATTTTGGTAGATACCGGAGTAATTAGCTTTCGATCGAAGTACTTTCGGAACTTTCAGCAGTGCACGTGAAATTCAAATATATTTCAAAATTTTAAATATTTGACTGAATTTGAAGTGGAAAATTCTGATCCTTTGTCTGAAATGGAAACCCAGATCCCCGTGCTCGGTAGTTTTAGCATGAAATCAGCGTACATGTACATATACATGTGATGGGGCAGGAAAACGGACCATTCGCTGAAGCTCCGCATAGAGTACAAAGATGGGGGACTGAACCACATCTACCTGTATCCAATAGGCCAAATAGAAGGACCATACAGTACCCATACCCGTACACGTACACATCATACATGTGATGTACCGTAGAGCCGTACCAGTACGGCCCTGTTACTGCTGTCTGCTACTGCCCGGCCTACTACTGGTCACTGACAGTGGAAGTTTCAACTGCAGCTAGTTTTGGTGGCTCTTGACTGTTACTGATGCTTGCACACACTGTGTCACTGCATAATAACTCTGAAAAACAGACAACCTAGAATACTCCTCACAGTTACTCTGGAAAACAGACAGAGAATGCTTGGGTGGTGATGAGCAGAACATAGACATGGAAGAAGAAAAATAAGCAGAAGCATGTAGTACATCAAATTCACAAAGCACTTTATGCATTTACCAGCAAGCCAAAAAAAATCATCTGTCCGACCGCCAATTTCGCGTGAAATCTGCATGAACTGAGGCCGGCAGGCCTGCCAAGGCGGCACTTCGTCAGTTCGTTCTGCCAGATACGCCTCGGCCTCACGAGTCGCAGTCAGTCACATCCAGAATTCCAGATAAGAGAACCACCACGACACACACAATCACATGCAGGGGAGGACGATTGATGGCTTTGTTGGCAGGACAGGAAAAGGAACAAGCCAGAGACAGCGCTGCTCGCTCCAGGCCGTGCACGAATCGAGTTTAAACTGTACAGGAAGGGCCTCGCTGCACGCATCGCGACGCTGCTAGATCCGGCTCGAGTCCCGCCCGAAGACGAACCGGCGGGCCCAGTCGGACACCACCAGCACCCGTGTGCGCCAGCTCACTTGCTTGCTGTTCATCCAAAGAAACAACTCTGAGTTGAGGCTAAACATCTCATAAGGGATAAGGTAGTGCCATGGTTTCTTTGGAGAGAACGGTAGATGGTGATGGGTGACAATTGGCACTGAGTGAGAGAGAGCAAGTTCATACTAGTTGTTACCTCGCGTAAACGGAGTACCAGAGCCACTGGGTGCTGTGGCCCATGGAGACCCAGTCGCCGGGGAGCTCGGCGGCAGCTTGCTCTCCGCCCAAGGGCGCAAATTGCCCCAGATGCTTGTACCTTCAGAAGATATCAGAAGATGAGAAAGCAAATATGGATGTAGAAACAGGAGGTACTGTACTGATATCAAAACAAAACCCAATCAGCAACCAGTTCCAGTGAATAGTTTCTGCAGGAAATACTCAGGAACTGGTCTATCGAGTTACTTAAATGCAACATAAGTTATTTTGAAGCCAAAGCCCCACCGCAGAAAACCTGGAGCATGTTCTTTTTAAAACAGCTGGAGCCTGTACTATGAAGTCTTAAGTACCGTCTGTGCCGAACACGCCAGTGCAAGTCTGTGGATGGCAACAAGTAACTGTAACCAGAGGAGCTAAGCACCTGAACGGGCGGAAGTTGTGATGGTGTCCTCCTGGCCCTGACAGGCGTAATGGACCTTCTGGATGCTCTTTGCAGTGATCCATTTTGTTGAAACAGTCGGCAAGATAGTACCCTTGCTGTGCAGCGACCTGGCAAATATTCAAGAAACACTCAGGGAGTATTCACACACACAACAATTGTCTGTTCACCTATCCCATGTTCTAATCTGTTGTTTTCTAATGGGGAAAAAAAACAGCGTGTGATAGAATATCATGGTTCATATGGAAGTAGAAGCAACCTGAGCCGTTGCCGGGACAGTTTTAACTTGGGAGTCCACGTGGGACAGAGCTTTTTTGAACTCCTCTATGTCAACCACCATCAACTCCTTGTGGGAATCACCTACGGCGCTTCCTATCAAATCCGCAATGCCAAGCATGTGCATACTTTTCATGTAGAGTTCTACTTGAGGGTATCTGATACAAATGTCTTCCAGAATATCAGATATCTCTTTCAGTGTCAAAGTGCCAGAGTTATCCTTATCTGCTACTTTAAATATTGTTGAAATATCGTCCTGAAAAAATGGAACAAAGAAGTCAGAGGAAGGATGAAACATGCTGTAAAGGATGCAAACTTAGATGGTCAGTGCACTTGTTTATTCAGAGTAATACAAACTTTTCAATGCCTATACACTGGAAACTGGAAACATACATGGGCTAAATAATTTCACACCTATGACAGTTCTATCCATAACCCCATTACGACGATAATTTTTTTTTTGTGTGTGTGTGTATATCCTGCAGTCTGCAGTAGAAAAGCACAGGGTGCAAATAATATTCATGAAATGCTTATTTGACATACCATTATTTTTCTTTGACTTATTGAAGCACAGTCTCCAATTGCATAGACACCATCACACTCACGAACTCTTAACCATTCATTAGTTGCCAACACACGTCGTTTAGCCTGTTAAAGGAGAGAACATTTGGATTCGTCAAACAAATGTTGGAAGTAAAACATAATTGGGTAACCTGAATACGCAGCTTTGATTCAGATTTAACAACCTGACCAACTTGATTCATGAAGTCTGTAATCACGGGACGAGTACCAATACCAGCAGACCAAACAGCCATCCCATACGGCACTAATATTTCACCGCCAGATGATTTGCTCTTCACTGTAATCGAATCATCAGCGACCTTTATCACTCTGAATCCTGTATTCACCTCAATGCCATCTCTCTGAAACTTTGTTTCAGCAAATGAAGCTATCCTATCATCAAATCTACATGAAAGAAGACGTACTGAGGCTACAACCGAAGGCATGGATATTGAAACAGTAGGCAAATTTCCCTTGTCAAATCAACAAATTTCAAATTATCAACAAAACTGCAATGTCTACAGTAAGTGTGGTAATTCCATAGCAGTTATTTCTTTTTTTTGGGGACAATTTCATAGCAGTTAGGAACATTCATTTTAAAAAGAAAAGGAAAGGGAGGAAGAACAGAGAAGAAACAGCCCTAATCCAAAAACTACAAATAAGATTTGGTAAAAAAAATCCAACGCTAGCATTGGTTGGCGGTGGAAGTAAAGTGGTTTTGATGGTAATAAATCAATGACTGGGATATATTTTCCACTTCTACTGACTAAATTGTTTTCCTAAACATGTAAAAGATCTGAAATTATTGTTAACTTTTACCTAACAATATTTAATAATGATCCCAGGGCCACGAGATGATTAGCTGGGGAGCTCACTACTTGCAGCAACATGTTACTAGTCTCCTAGATGTGAACTAGCAGTATCATCCTCATTACCTGGGAACAAAAGCTGACTTCTCAATACATTAATTCCCCGGGAGGATTTTTGTTCATACCAAAACTTTTTCTTAGTGATGAAATCCTGACATGATAATTCTTTGTATGCACCATGCAATGCAAGTGAACCATGGATATTATTGCAGGATCGTTAAATCCTCAATATATGGCAAGTTAATACTTCCTTACGTATTCAATATGTGTTCTCCTGATTGAATAATTGTTATCTTCACAAATTCCTGAATTGCGGGATATATCTTCACCAGATCTTCAACAAGAAAATCATGCAACTCTGCAGTAAATTCGACCCCAGTGGGTCCACCGCCAATGACCACAAAGTGAAGGATCTTCCTTTTCTCCTCTTCACTAATGTTAGGAAGTGATGCCTTTTCAAAGCAGTCCAGCACACTCTTCCTAATCTTTTGGGCATCCTCCACTTCCTGCTTTTACAATGTGAGGCTGTAAGTAGAACATATTGGTAAATAGTTCCATGAATGTAAAATTTCCTATTATTGCATAGTACAATAAATTGCAGTTATCCTGCATTAAGGGGAAAAAAATACATAACAAGAACAAACGGTTCAGAGGAAGGGTTATAATGATACTGAGCAGCTTCTCCGCGGAACATATTCCTTGGATCGGTACTTGCATATGTAGCTCTTAACTCAAGTTCAAATGACAACACAGTACATAATACAGTTCAATATTTTGTAACATGGCACTTTAACTCAAGCAGTTGCATGGTCTTGCGAAAGAAAAAAGTGACATTTGTTAGGACACGCAAAAGTAAAGTACCAACACCATATATCTCAAGATACCATATATCTCAAGATGTTGCATACAACTAAATAGAATAGCTTACGGCTTAGGATCAAAACATGAGAAAAAGCAGAGCAGTAAATTTACACACTAGTCAGTGCCATAATTGATTTTACCTTCAAAAAGTAGCAATGCTCCATCACGCCAGGAGTGTTGAACGTATTTACAGTAGCCCCAAGAGCAACTACTAAATAGTCATAATCAACCTCGAAATCACCATTCCCATCCAAATTAGTGCCAACAGCAGAACGGCAGTGGACAGCCTTCTTGGTCGCGTCGATCTTGAAGCACTCGGCTTCGTAATAGGAAACATCTTTCTTTTTCTGCAAAAGAAGAACAGGAGAAGCAGCCACATGTTACTCCACAGCTTTGCATTAGATGCCACAACAATAACACATTACAGCCTTTATCATACATACAAGAGCATCAGATCGATTGCCAAACCGATTAACCAAGTTACCTTCTCGAACATCTTCCGTATCGGTTCGACGATGCTGCGCGCCTCCACGGTCCCACACGTGACGCTCGGGAGCAGAGGCGTGAACGCGAAGTAGTTGCGAGGCGATATGACCTTCACGTCGTAGCGGGAGCAGTCGAGGTTCTTGAGGAAAGAGGTGCCACCCCAGCCGGTGCCCAGAACCACCACCTTCTTCTTCCTGGGGGCATCCTGTTGCGGCGGCCCCGAGGCATCTTCTGGCCTGGAGGAATCGGCATACGCCACAATGCCTCCACCGCTGCAAATTCAGTAAAACAAAAACGTTGAATCTCGTAAATGCAGCCGATTAACGCGCTTTGATCCGGAGGGGCGAAAGTGAAATCGGATGCTGTTGTACAGAACTCTCTCTTTTCTATCAAAAAATGCATCGAAACCGCAAATTTTTGGGAGGTTTTGGTGAAGAAAAAATAAAGAAATCGGGACTGTTCAAGTACAGAGGATGAGTGCCCAACAAACATCGCATATGCAGAGCCCTAGAGTCCTAGACCAACATAGTGATCACATCTCATTTGACCAAGATCGTCTAGGGTCCTAGACCAAGAAAAGCAAGCCAAGAAGCGAACAAAAAGGGGAGGCAGAACAGTCAAAAGGGCAGGGAACAGCGAATCATCATTTGCCAAATATAAAAAACGATTTTAATTTCAGGGATCGGACGGAGAGAGATTGGGGGAGGCGCCTACCTGGCCGCCGTGAGAAGGAGTGCCGCGGTGGAGAAGCCGGCGGGGCGCCTGACGTCCTCCAAGAACCGGGCGGCGGCACGAGAGGCGAAGAAGGAGAAGCCCATCCTGCCTTCACCGTCGTCGTCTGTCCCAGACGCCCCAGCCCAGCCCCGTAAACTGCTGCAGATCAATCAAATTCAAGATGATCAGCGCGAGGTTTCCGGCAGCAGCAGAGGGAGGAGGGACCAGAGGGCAAAGAGGGAAAGCGATGTGAAGTGAAAGGCTACCTGCTCCTTCTTCAGCAGGACCACGTGGTAGCTGGCCATTGGAGACCCATCCTCGTGGAGACGCGGCTATTTCTGCCATGTAGTAGACGAGACAGACGCTCCGACCTTTGGGGATAAGATCTGGCAATGCTTTGGTAACTTCGTTCGGATCTGGTGCACATGCGCTGACCCACAAGAGCACACCACCGACCACCAGCAACTTGCCCAAACGATGATTTTTTATACTCCATGATCCTTGATCGGAGACATCAGCAAGCAAACCTAGCATGCTTAGCACCTGATGGTGTCAGTGTCACCAGCTACAAGTTCTGCTGGTCTCGTAGTCAGATGTTTGAGAATTACTACACACGACAGGGCAGGATATACTGAATTCACAGTAGAAAACATGTAGAAAGTGACACATATTCAGACGCAAAGAAGTGACAGGCAAGTCAACATCTGACATAAACATAGAGAATTTGGCCTCAACCAGCAACAATCAGGCTACAGTTTCCAGGTTTCATGCCAGTTGAACTCCACATTATTTCCTCCTCTCTCAAAAGAAAGAACTCCAGATTAATCTACACAATTAGGTTTTTCTCTTGAACTCAGAGGGCAAGGACAAGGACAAGAACCCTTCATAATCTCCATGACTTAAAAGGAGCGAATTCTTAAAACCAGCAATAGTAAATGAACAAGGAAAACTGGAAGAATCGTAACATTGCAACTGGTACTATCCTTCCAACCGATTACGGCAATGCTATAGTAAATGAAGATTGAGCAGAACAAAGATAGGGCATAGCAAGTCTCAGGCTCTCGGCCTCCTACGGTATTTTCATAAGACCTTGTCCAGTTACTTGTTGCACTGAATTATGATCACTTTGTCCACAGTGGATAATAAACTGAATTACACCTGCGGCAGGCTAAACTGAATTCACAGTAGAAAACATGTAGAAAGTGACACATTCAGACGCAAAGAAGTGACAGGCAAGTCAACATCTGACATAAAGATGGAAAATTTGGCCTTAACTGGCACAATCAGGGTACTGTTTCCAGGTTTCATGCCAGTTGGAGTTGGCATTATTTTCTCTCTAAAAAAAGAACTCCACATTACTGTGCATAATTAAGTTTTTTCTCTTGAACTCCAGGAATAGAACCCTTTGATCTCCATGCCTTGTTAAAAGGAATGAATTCTTAAAATCAGCAGTAGTAATGAACAAGGAAAACTGGAAGAACATAACATTGCAACTATTACTGTCGTTCCAACTGATTACAGCAATGCTATACTAAATGAAGATTGACGAGAACAAAGATAGGGCATATAGCAGAGTCTCAGGCTCCTACAGTGTTTTCATAAGAACTTCTTGTCCAGTTGTTGCACTGAATTATGATCAGTTTGTCCACAGTGGATAAACATGATACTTGAGATAGTCTTCAGAAGTTAAGGTGCAAAATATGAGGGCCATACGATAAACTCCATGATCCTTCATGGACAATAGAACAAAGCAGCCTGCCTATCTTAAAAGATCACCTTGTCCTTCATCTTACGGAATACTAGCTATTCTTTGGCATTTCACATTATCTGATTGAAATCCAATGCTAATAAATCAGCTAACCTTGATAAAAGTCGTGTAACGGCTGGATTGCACTGTCATCAGGCTCACCGAGAATTATCTCAGCATTAGGCGACGCCATTCTGAGAGGCAATAGTTTTCTTTCAATAAAATCGGATGTATTCATGTGATCCTTCTTGAGCCCTTTCCGGTGATTACTTTTGGGAGTAAATAGTATCAGTTGCTCGAGACGAGTAGACTTCTTCAACACAAGCCTTACTAGCCGCATCTCGTTGTCGTATCCCCTTAAATTAATCATCTTGAGCAACATTAGGTTCTCAAAGGCTTCTGTCTGATCCTCCTCTGGCACCTCACCCTCTGACAGATCTTTCTCTAACTCATCTTCCTCTTGTGCCTCTCCCTCTGAAAGCTCATCCTCTAGCTCATCAACCTCCGGTGTCTCTCCCTCAGACAAATCTTCATGTAGCCCATCTTCCTCCGGGGCCTCTCCCTCTGACAACTCTTCATGTAGCCCATCATCTTCTGGCGCTTCTTCCTCTGAAAGCTCTTCATCTAGCTCAGCTTCCTCTGGTGGCTCTCCCTGTAACAGCTCTTCCACTAGCTCATTTTCCTCTGATTCTGATCCTGATAGTTCTTTCTCAGATTTCTCTGGCTCACACTGATAGCCCCGTGTCGGAAGCTGCACCAGGGCATAGTGATAAGCATTCAAACACAGCAGGAGCAAGCAACAAAACATGAAATACTATCTGAATGTGTTTCTCAAGGCCATCCAGCAGTGCATATCAACCAGGGTCCATACAAAGGAAACTAAATCAGACATCATTACCTGCACAAATAGCCTCTCTAATCGGGGGCCACAGCAGTTCATGAGGAAAACATAAATGTCATCCATGTTATCATTGTCCATTGCGAACATCAGCAGCTGAAGCTCTCTCAAATTGTGCAACTTGCAAGGTGTGGCATGTCTGGCACGAGCCCTAGCAGACACTCTCTGCAAGGTGGAGCAAAGAACAAGGTTATGAGTAAGTTAGTATTGGAGTCAACCGGAAGGCATGAGATGAAGTGAGCGACGAACCCGTAGGGCGATGTTGCAGAGGGTAAGCACAGTGAGGTTGGACGGGTTGGTGAGTGGGTCAAGCCAGTCTCCGTGCGGCTCAAGGGAGCAGGGTCTCAGTCCACAGCATAACGAGCGCGCCCACCGGCGGTCTGCGGATTGCCTGAAGCAGATGCAAAGGTCAGCGAGCGCGAAGGTGGCCGGGATGCTGTAGGCGGCAATGTAGTGGCCGCTGTAGCGGAATGAGCGGAGGCTGACAGCCTCGTCGGCAGAAATGCCGGCAAGAAGCGGGCATTCTGCAACGGTGAGGCTCGTCAGGTGAGCCCCAGCCCCCACGATGCTGAGGAAGCGCAGGCCTTGCGCATAGCGCAAGTCGAGGGTGCGGAGGAGGGGGCAAGCGGCGACAAGGAGTTTGACAGTAGTGTCGGAGATGTAGACGTGGCGGAGGTGGATGACCTCGAGGGCGGAGAAGGCATGGGAGCGGGGGCAGAAGGAGTCGGAGATGCCGACGCTGATGCCGCAGATGGAGAGACGCGTAAGGTGGGGATCGCCCGGCGGGAGCTGGAAATGGAAGAAAAAACTGTGGATGGTTTGGTTGGTGAGGTGGACGCGCAGGTCCTCGACGGCGCAGGCGGTGGCGTATTCGAGGCAGCGTTGGATGTGCTCGGACTTGAGCCCGCCGATCTCGAACGAGAGGCCGAACCGCTCGAGGCGCCGCCGCCCGCGCCGCTCCAGGGTTTCGAGGAGCGGATGCGGGGAGTCGTGGGAGCCGACGCGGAACTCAAGAGAGGAGGGCGCCGGCCATCGGCGCGTCCAGAGCGAGCGCCACTGGGTAGAGAGCGCGCCCGTGCGGATGGCGGACTTGAGCGGGAGGAGGCAGAGAACGTGCAGCCGCAGCGCCTCCGGCAGAGCCGAGATGCGGTCCTCCGCGCTTGGTTTTCTTTCCTCCCCTTCCTTATCCTCCCGCCGCGTCTTTAGGCCGCCGTCGGGATGGGACGCCGCCGCCGCCATTTTTCCCTTTTACTGCCGAGGGCTCTCCACGGCTCCACCCCGCCGGACCACCGGTTAACACTCTGCTTGCTGATATTTCGTGCCGGTCGACCAGCCCAAAACAGATTCGGTTTGTGTTTTTTTCCTTGAAGATAAGACTCGGCTTTGCTTTGCGTTTGGTTTGTTCAGCTAAAACAATGATTTGTGCTCTAAAGAAAATCAAAAGAAGTGATCTGCGGGCGTAGAGGATATGGTAACTAGATACACGGAGCTTTTAGATTGACGAAATGAGTACATATCTTCCACCGAAATAACATTTTAAATTAATATATCCCTAGAATTTGATCAAGGTACACAAAAAAGGCATCTAGGGTTCCGTCCTTCTTGCCGACGAAGCCACTGGTTCGCTCCGCCTTCAGTGACCTTTGGCCGTTGGAGGTGTAGCGGACCATGGCCTCTCGCCAGGCGAGAGATTTTCTGTTCATTGTTTAGTCTATTTTTAGTGTCTTCTTCGAAATGTTGAGGAGTAGGCTATGTTTCGAAGTTAAAATAAGGTTCTTCCTGCTCGATTCTTGCTCCGATGGTGCATCTAGCACTGGCAGAGGACGCATGAAGTCATGTGTCCAGCGGATCTCCAGGAATCCTGTCAGTTTTTGTGTCAGTTGGTGTGATTTCAGGTCAGTATCTTCTGATCTACATATGTCATCAATGGCGATGGTTGTTGCACTGCTGCGTTGGTCCTTCGCGGGCTTGGCTCGAGGACTTTCCATCTGTTTGTTACAACAAGCTCTACTACAACAAGTTTTGCCCGGCTCCGGTGATGGAGGGGCGAGGACAGCTGTGCCTTCGACTATCACTAGTGTCTGTAATTGTCGCTAGGTGATCCAAAGACCTATTTGTATTTTTTTACTTTTAAGCCTCTTTGTACTATTGTTGATCATTTTTAATAGATCGGTAGAATTTTGCAAAAATAAAAGTACAACTGAAATAATAACCATCCAAACAATGGTCATGGTTAAGCCGTATCAGCCCACAAGGCACTTGCTACAAAATTATTAGAGTTTAAATTATAACCGCATATACCGTTACTTCTTTACCGAGAACCAACCGTTGGCTTGGTGGCTAGTCCACCCAGGTTCGAGTAACAGAAGCTCTCGTTGATCAACGAGTTTCTATCCTCTGTTAAAACATACAAAATGGAGAGGTCTCATCTGCTCGTATAGTGAAGGTAGGGATCCTTCCCCCGCTATAGGGTTTCGTAACATGGAAAACAAAAAATTTCTATCGCATACAAACAAACAAGCCAAGATCTATCTACTAGATTGTAGCAACGAGTCGATGGAATAACTCACCCTCGAAGATTCCAAAGTGTTTAACGAGAGCAGATTCTCGTGGGTGATGTAGTCGTACTCTTCCGATCTCAAGATCGCAGACGATCCTTCCATTGGCTCCGTTAGCCCCGCAATCGGTCACATCGTTCGGTACTGGCGAAGACCTTCTTCTCCCTTGTTCCAAAGAAAATGGAGGTTATAGCACTCTCGCGATTCCAAGAAGACAACGGCGTGGTACCTAAGTAGAGGAGATCTCGCAGGCTTCGCCTTGAGCGAGTATGGTGGATTATGAGAGAGCTCCTCGGCGATCTAGGGTTTAGACACACCAAGGAGGAGGTGCTAGAGCCCGGCTGGGGCTTGGGGCAGCCCAAGTCGGCTAGGGAAACCCTAGGAGGCGGGCATGCAGGAGGTGGTGGCGCCAAGCTAGGGTTTGGGCGGGGAACTTGTGTGTTAGGAGGCAGCCGCCTCCCTTTATAGGTGGAGGTGCGGCCAAGGAAGGGAGTCCTCCCAACTCGGCTTGAGGTGGGCGCCCTGGAGGAGGAACTCCCCAACTCGGTTTCCACCTCCTCCTCTTTCCAAAACTGCTGTTTGACTTTTCAAACTAGGATTTGAATAAACCCTTTATTTTGGACAGCGATGACACCTAGTACATGATGCAATCATTCCAACTTGTAATGACACATTCATGTACCCCTTCCCCTCCGGAGTGCCGGACATTCTGGAACCTTCTAGAACATTCTCGATGAAAACACCGGAATCATTCCCCAACTCCGAAATGAGACTTTCCTTATATGAATCTTATTCTCCGGACCATTCTGGATCTCCTCATGATATCCCGGATCCCATCCGAGACTCCGAACAACATTCAGTATCTTTCTCATCATACCATAACTACTCAAACAACGTCGAATCCTTAAGTGTGTCTCCCTACGGTTCGTGAATTATGCGGACATGATCGAGACACTTCTTCGAACAATAACCAATAGAGGAATCTGAAAATTCATATGGCTCCCACATATTTCTACGATTACTTTGCGATCGAATGAACCACTTACATACGATACCAATTTCCTTTTTTCTCACGATAGTTTACTTATCCGAGGTTATGATCGTCGGTATCTCTGCATACCTAGTTCAACCTCGTTACCGATAAGTACTCTTTTCTCGTTCCCGTGATATGTGATCCCTTGTGAGCCAGTCACATGCTTGCAAGCTAATTGGATGACATTCCACCGAGAGGGCCCAGAGTATATCTATCAGTCATATGGATGGACAAATCCCACTCTTGATCCATGTGTCTCAACCAATACTTTCCGAACACTCAATGCCACCTTTATAGCCACCCAATTACGGTGTGGTGTTTGATGTCATCAAAGCATCCATCCGAAAGGTGATATGCATGATCTCATGGTCCGAAGGAATTAGGTTACTATGTATCAGAGAGCATATAGCAATTGAACTATTGAAATGACTTGATCTTTATGCTACGCTTATCTATAGGAGTATGTCCACCATATCATTCTCCTAATGATATGATCTTGTTGTTGATAACATCTCAATGTTCATGATAGGGAAACTACAATCATTTATCAACCAACAAGCTAGTGATGTATAGAGGCTATACCAGGGACTTTCAATTTAAGTTTACAAATCACACAAGTATTAATGTTTCCTTGTTAATACTATTATAGCATGAATGTAAACATTTATCATAAACACAAAGATATAATAATAACTACACTTATTATTGCCTCTAGGGCATATCTCCAACAGTCTCCCACTTGCACTAGAGTCATGTAATCTAGATTACATGGTAATATACCGAACACCCATGGCAGTTTGGTTGGTCATGTTTTGCCCTGGAGAGGTTTAGTCAACGGATCCGCCACATTCGGATCTGTGTACTTTATAAATCTTTATATCCCCATCTTGGATATGTTCTCGAATAGCGTGAAAACGTAGCTTAATGTGCTTCACTTCTTGTGTGACCTTGGTTCTTGCGATTGGCTATGGCGCCCATGTTATCACAAGAGATAGACATTGGGTCCAACAAGACTAGGAACCACACCCACTCGTAATGAACTCTTTCATCCATATCGCTTCTTGTGAAGCCTCCGGCAGCCATGTATTCCGATTCAGCTTGAAGATCTCGCCACAACGCTTTGCTTTGCACTCCTCCAAACTTCACTGCACCATTCAAAATAAATACGTATCCGATTGTGATTTAGAATCATCCGATCGGTGTTCCAACTAGCATCGGTGTAACCATTAACAACGAGTTCATCACCTCCATAAGAAAGAACCATATCCTTAGTTCTTCTCAAGTACTTAAGGATGTTTTTGATCATGTCCAATGATCCACTCTGGATCACTTTGATATCTGCTAGTTAAACTAACAAGATATGCAATGTCGGGTCTAGTACATAGCATGGCATACATTAGAGATCCTATGGGTGAGGCATAGGAGTCTTACTCATCCTTTCTCTATCTTCTGCCGATGTCGGACTTTGAGTTTTACTCAAGGTCATATTGGGCAACATGGGCAAGAACCCTTTCTTGCTATCTTCCATTCCAAACCTCTTTAGAACTTTGTCCAAATATGTACTTTGTGACAATGATATTTGGCGTTTTGATCTATCTCTATAAATCTTTATGCCTAATATGTAACTGCTTCGCCAAGATCCTTCATTGAAAACTATTATTCAAATATTCCTTGACACTATTAAGAAGGTCTACATCATTCCCAATCAACAATATGTCATCTACATATAGTATTAAGAATGCTACAGAGCTCCCACTCACTTTCTTGTAAATACAAGCTTCTCCATAACTTTGTATAAAACCAAAACTTTTGATCACCTTATCAAAACATTGATTCCAACTTCGGGATGCTTGCTTCAATCCATAGATGGACCGTTGAAGTTTGCATACCTTGTTAGCATCTTTAGGATCGACAAAACCTTTGGGTTGCATCATATACAACTCTTCATCAATGTCTCCATTGAGGAATGCTGTTTTGACATCCATCTGCCATATCTCATAATCATAATATGCATCGATTGCTAACATAATACTCACAGACTTTAGCTTCGCTACTAGTGAGAAAGTCTCATCGTAGTCAACTCCTTGAATTTTTCGAAACCCTTTTGCGACAAGTCGAGATTTATAGACAGTAACATTACCATCAGCATCTGTTTTCTTCTTGAAAATCCATTTGTTCTCGACAGCCTTCCGGCCATCCGGTAAGTCCACCAAAGTCCACACTTGGTTTTCGTACATGGATCCAATCTCGGATTTCATGGCTTCTTGCCATTTATTGGAATCTGGGCTCATCATCGCTTCCTCATATGTCTCGGGGTCATCGGTGTTATCCACCAACATGACACTCATAACGGGATCATACCAATCTGGAGTGGTACGAGTTCTCGTTGACCTGCGAGGCTCAGAGCAACTTCAACCAAGTTTCATGATCATCATCATTAGCTTCCTCTCTTATTGGTGCAGCACCACAGAACTTCTTCCTATCTTGCGCTACTCAATTTTGAGAGAAGGTTCGACAACCTCGTCAAGTTCTACTTTCCTTCCAAATACTTCTTTCGAGAGAAATTCCTTCTAGAAAGGATCCATTCTTGGCAACGAAGATTTTGCCTTCGGATCTATGATAGAAGGTATACCCAATAGTTTCCTTCTTGTATCCTATGAAGACGATTTTTCCTTTGGGTTCAAGCTTGTCCTATCAGAACTTCTTTACATAGGCTTCAGATCCCCAAACTTTAAGGAACGACAATCTAGGTTTCTTCCCAAACCATAATTCATACGGTGTCGTTTCAACGGATTTAGATGGTGTCCTATTTAAAGTGAATGCGGTTGTTTCTAATGCATAACCCCAAAATGATAGCGTAAATGTAAGTGACATCATAGAACGAACCATATCTAAGAGAGTTCGATTACGACGTTCGGACACACCATTACGCTGTGGTGTTCCCGGCGGTGTCAATTGTGAAAGTATTCCGCATTTCTTCAAATGCTCGCCAAACTCGTAACTTAGATATTCACCTCCACGATCAGAATGTAGAAATTTAATCTTCTTGTTACGTTGATTCTCTACCTCACTTTGAAATTCCTTAAACTTCTCGAAAGTTTCGGACTTATGTTTCATGAAATAGATATACCCATATCTACTCAAGTCATCCGTGAAGGTAAGAACATAAAGATAACCACTGCGCGATGCTACACTCATTGGACCACACACATCGGTATGTATGATTTCCAATAAGTCCGCAGCTCGCTCCACCATACCAGAAAATGGAGTCTTAGTCATTTTACCCATCAGACATGCTTCGCATCTATCAAGTGATTCGAAATCAAGTGATTCGAGAAGTCCATCGGAATGGAGTTTCTTCATACGCTTCACTCCAATGTGACCAAGACGACAGTGCCACATCTAGGTCGAGTTATCGCTCGATTTCAAACGTTTAGCCTCAATGTTATTAATATGTGTATTTCCACTATCGAGATTCAACAAGAATAGACCATCTATCAAAGGTGCATGTGCATAAAACATATTACTCTTATTAATCGAACAACCATTATTCTCAGATTTAAACAAGTAACGCCTCAAATAAACAAGATCCCGATATAATGTTCATGCTCAACGCAGCACCAAATAACAATTATTTAAGTATAAAACTAATCCCGATGGTAGATGAAGGGTAGTGTGCCGACCGCGATCACATCAACCTTTGATCCGCTTTCCCACGCATCGTCACCTCGTTCTTCGCTAGCTTCCGCTTATTCTCCAGACTGTTTGAGTTACAAATATGAGCAACCAACCAAGATTAAATACCGTGCACTACTACGAGTACTAGTGAGATACACATCAATAACATGTATATCGATATACCTTTCTTCTTGATGTTGCCGTTCTTCAAATCCGCCAAGTACTTTGGGCAATTCCGCTCAAAGGACCTTCTCCTTGCAAAAGCACTCAAGATCGGGCTTAGGTCCAGCCTTGGTCTTCTTCGCCATGTAACTTTCTTACCACCCTTCTTGAAGTGTCCCTTCCGCTTAGACTTGCCTTTCTTGAATTTGGTGGTCTTATTGACCAACAACACTTGGTGCTCTTTCTTGATCTCCACTTCAGACTTTAACATACAAACAGTTCGCAACCGCTTGTTCATTCGCATGTTGTAGTTCATCACAAAGTTCTTGTAACTTGGTGGTAGTGATTGGAGGACACGGTAAATCCCCAAAGCATTATGAATCACTATACCCAAGCTTTGAAGTTTTTTATGCGTCCGGACATCTTAAGCACATGCTCACTAACGAGTGCCCTCTTCCATCTTGCGCTTAAAGAACTTTTCGAAGCCTCATAGCTTTCAATTGCCGCATGAGTCTCAAAATCAATTTGAGATCCTCGACAATATCATATGGGTCTGAATTCTCAAACCTTTCAAGCTCCGATTCTAAACCATACAAGATAGCACACTGAACTATGGAGTACCGATTCTTCCGAGCGAGGTAAACATTCTTTACTTCATCGGAAGCATCACGCAGTGGGTCACCCATGTGCATCCAAAGACATAGGTCAAATTACCGATGTGAGGACAATCCTCAAATTGCGGAACCAATCCGAAGTTGCTTCCATTGTTTTTCAACTTTTCTTTCTCTAGGAGCGGATTAAAATTGATGGTAGGGCTGCCATTGATCTACAACATATTTGCAATAGTTTAGACTAAGTTTATGACAAATTGAGTTCAAATTAATAATAAAATTAATCTAGGTGAACTCCCACTCAAAACAATATCCCTCACATTGTTTTAGTGATCACACGAACCAAATCCACCACATCAACACCGATCATCACGAGAGTTGATATAGTTTCAATGGCGAACAATCGACATGTTCATCATATCTACTATATGATTCATGCTTTACCTTTCGGTGATCCGTGTTCCGAGACCATGTCTCGACATGCTAGGCTCACAAGATCAAACCTTAGTTTCGCATGAGCAACTGGCTTGCTCACGTTGTATACACTTATGAATCTAACACACCCGATCATCACGTGGTGCTTCAAACAACAAGTTTTAGCAACGGTGCTAACTAAGGGTGAACACTATATGACTTGAAATTCATGTGCATGAGGATCATCTTATAATGCTACCGTTGTCTACTAAGCAATACAAGATGCATAAAGGATTAACATCACATGCAATTCATAATATGTGATATGATATGGCCTTTCTTCTTTGTGCTTCCGATCTCCATCTTCAAACACGAACATGATCTCCATCATCATCACCGCATTGCATCAAGGTCAATGATGCTTCTCCATGGTTGTCGCCCACCGCTTCAACTATTACAACTACTTTGAATAGACACGCGGGTCTTAACATAAATTAAAGACAACCATATGGCTCCGTTGCCAACTTACAATAAGGATCATTGCATACATCAAATATAATCACAATCATGGCCATATCACATCAAGACACCCTGCAAAACAAAGTTAGACGCCTCTACTTTCTTTGCATGTTTTACGTGGTTTGGGGCTTTCAATAAGTGTCGTTCTAACTTACGAACAAGAACCACAACATTGATACTAGTATTGTTAATCACCCGTTGTAAATTGGATCTTAACTATGCTAGGAGAAACATGCACCCGCAAAGCCACTTATGCAATACAAGTTGCATGTCAAGCGTGGAGCAAGTCTCATGAACGATGTCATGTAAGGTTAGCCCGGGCCGCTTCATCCCAACATACCGCAAGATGCAAAGTACACAAGAAGCAATCGACAATAAAAGCATCAACGCCCACAATGACCATTGTGTTCTACTCGTGCAACAGATCTACATATAGACACGGCTCTGATACCACTGTAGGGTTTCGTAGCATGGAAAACAAAAAATTTCTATCGCATACAAACAAACAAGCCAAGATCTATCTACTAGATTGTAACAACGAGTCGATGGAATAACTCACCCTCGAAGATTCCAAAGTGTTTAACGAGAGCAGATTCTCGTGGGTGATGTAGTCGTACTCTTCCCGATCTCAAGATCGCGTGTACGATCCTTCCCACAAGCTGCGTCCTAAGCGCCCCTTCGGTCACACATTCGGACTGATTTAAGACCTTATTTTCCCTTGTTCCAAAGAAAATGGAGGTTATAGCACTCTCATGATTCCGAAAGACAACGGCGTGGTACCGGAAGTAGAGGGGAGATCTCGCAGGGCTTCACCTTAAGCCGGAGCGAGTATGGTGGATTATGAGAGAGCTCCTCGATTATCTAGGGTTTAGACACACCAAGGAGGAGGTGCTAGAGCCGGCGGCTAGGGCTTGGGGCAGCCCAAGTCGGCGGCTAGGGCAACCCTAGGAGGTGGCGGCAGCTGCAGGAGGTGGTGGTGCCAAGCTAGGGTTTGGGGCAGGGAACTTGTGTGTTAGGAGGGGCAGCCCTGCCCCTCCCTTTATAGGTGGGAGGTGCGGCCAAGGGGAGGGGAGTACCTCCCCAACTCGGCTTGGAGGTGGGCCGCCGGTTGGAGGAGGGAACTCCTCCCCAACTCGGTTTCCACCTCTCCTCCTCTTTCCAAAAACTGTCGTTTGACTTTTCAAACTAGCCGTTTGACTTTTCAAACTAGGATTTGAATAAACCCTTTATTTTGGACAGCGGTGACACCTAGTACATGATGCAATCATTCCAACTTGTAATGACACATTCATGTACCCCTTCCCCTCCGGAGTGCCAGACATTCCGGAACCTTCTAGAACATTCTCGATGAAAACACCGGAATCATTCCCCAACTCTGAAATGAGACTTTCCTTATATGAATCTTATTCTCCAGACCATTCCGGATCTCCTCATGATATCCCGGATCCCATCCGAGACTCCAAACAACATTCGGTCTCTTTCTCATCATACCATAACTACTCAAACAACGTCGAATCCTTAAGTGTGTCTCCCTACGGTTCGTGAATTATGCGGACATGATCGAGACACTTCTCCGAACAATAACCAATAGAGGAATCTAGAAATTCATATGGCTCCCACATATTTCTACGATTACTTATGATCGAATGAACCACTTACATACGATACCAATTTCCCTTTGTCTCACGATAGTTTACTTATCCGAGGTTATGATCGCTTGTATCTCTGCATACCTAGTTCAACCTCATACCGATAAGTACTCTTTTCTCGCTCCTGTGATATGTGATCCCTTGTGAGCCAGTCACATGCTTGCAAGCTAATTGGATGACATTCCACCGAGAGGGCCCAGTATATCTATCCGTCATATGGATGGACAAATCCCACTCTTGATCCATGTGTCTCAACCAATACTTTCCGAACACTTAATGCCACCTTTATAGCCACCCGATTACGGTGTGGTGTTTGATGTCATCAAAGCATCCATCCCAGAAGGTGATATGCATGATCTCATGGTCGAAGGAATTAGGTTACTATGTATCAGAAAGCATATAGCAATTGAACTATTGAAATGACTTGATCTTTATGCTACGCTTATCTATAGGAGTATGTCCACCATATCATTCTCCTAATGATATGATCTTGTTGTTGATAACATCTCAATGTTCATGATAGGGAAACTACAATCATTTATCAACCAACAAGCTAGTGATGTATAGAGGCTATACCAGGGACTTTCAATTTAAGTTTACAAATCACACAAGTATTAATGTTTCCTTGTTAATACTATTATAGCATGAATGTAAACATTTATCATAAACACAAAGATATAATAATAACTACACTTATTATTGCCTCTAGGGCATATCTCCAACACCCGCTGGTCAATGTTGATTTTTCTCCACCGGACTTTTCTCATAAGTCAATTTTTTTATCTATTTTGCATTTTCAATCTACATAAACTGCACATTAAAAATTATATTTGTCCTTGTACTTGTACATTTTAGGTTTTTAAACTTTATTTTGTGGGTTGCACTTCAAATTATATTTGCATTGTGCAAAATTGTTTTTCTATACTACTAAATATGTTTTGATGATTTATTTTAGTTATTTAATTCTCTTACCTCATTGATGTTCTAAATATACACTATTTGCACATTTCAAAAATGTGTTGCGTGTTCTTCTTCTATGTAAATGTAACATGTGTACTTATAATGTGCAAACTCATTTTGTACTACAATTTTTGTCTTCATAGTTTACCTACTTCTAAAACTTTATTTGCTTAGTAGCACTTTAAAACTTTATTTTGTCTTCATAGTTCCATATTCTTTAAAAAAAATTATGGCCTCCTGCCTATGATCCAAATTAAAATGGAGCCTCGCATTATTGACAAGCCTGCCTACATTTAGATTAGAGCACAATGAATGTCAGATCATTTTTCGTCCAAGCACAACATACTGATTCTGTTCTAGGCATACTAAAGATACAAGCATTTGCTTCTTGGATTGTAAACCCATGTCTAGAGCAATGTGACTCTTGTGTCCATTAAGCAATTAGTCGCATAGTAGGAAAATTTATCAGTGCAGCCGTCGAATGCCATGAAGGCAATAAGTACACTCTTGTTACATGTCAAGCAAAAAAGGTGACTCCCAACTCCTCCCAACTCTCCTGATTCCTCCCCTAACTCTAGTCGCCACCCTTCCCATCTCCTTGAAGGGTTTTGCAGCATAGTAAATCAAAATTTTCTAGGGATGCGAACGGGGAAAGCCAAGATCTAATCTAGGAGATGCAAACAACGAGGAGGGATAAATGAGATCTTCATACCCTTGAAGATTCGCACAGCGGAACGTTCGACGGAACATGGGTGATGTAGTCGTACTCGCTTCTCCTCCTCGCGATCCGATCAGATCCGATCCAAACACCGCAAGTGGCGATGCCTCCGAGAGATGCACACGTGCGGGACCTCGACGTATCCTCCTTCCTCGGTCCAGCAAGTGGGGTGGAGATATGTATTGGATCTACAACGCGACGGCGCGGTGCAAGCGGTGGAGAGTTTCCGTGGCAGGGCTTCGCCTACGCGCAGTCGGGAGGGAGAGAGAGAGGAGGGGCAGCAGGGCGGCTAGGGTTGTGGAGGAGGTGTGGGAGGGGTGCGCCCCCAGCCCTCTTTATATAGAGGGGTGGGCGGCTGGCCCTTGCCCCTCCCCCAAGCCCTAGGCCGGCGGCCAAAGGAGGGAGGAGTGTGGGGCAAGTTTCCCCCCTTCTAGAAGCTCCCCTAGGGTTTCCCTAGGGTTTGGCCGGCTGGGCCCTATGGGGCCTTGTGCCCCTGGCCCAATGCGGCTAGGGCACTCCCTCATAGGCCCATGCCCCCACCCGACAAGTGGGGCCACGTTGGTCCCACTCCGTAAGGTTCTAGAAGCTTCCGATACAATACCGATTAACCCGAAACAATTCCGAACTCCAAAATCTGCTTTGCCTTATATGAATCTTATTCTATGGACCATTCCGGAACCTCTCGTGATGTCCCGCTTCTCATCCGAGACTCCTAACAAAAACTCATAAACCAATTATCCAATCTATCCTAGCGTCGAGACACGTTAAGTGTGTGACCCTTCGGGTTCGAGAATATGCAGACATGATCTTATATCAATAATCAACAGCAGGGTCTGGAAACCCATATTGACTCCCACACATTCATCGATTATCATATCGGATGAACCACGATGCCAGGATTCAATCAATCCCATATATATTCCTTCGTCGCGATATTTTACTTGCCCGAGATTCGATCGTCGAATGGCCATAGCTAGTTCAATCTCGTTCACAGCAAGTACTTTACTCGTAATCCGATATCACTTTGTGATTAACTCCTTAACCACGTGCTTGCAAGCGGTGTTGATATCGATTACCGAGTGGGCCCGAAGTATATCTCTCCGACTTGGGAGGGACAAGTCCCATCTCGATACATACAACCCAACAGATACTTTCCGATCACTTGAGAGACACCTTTATGATCACCCTCTCATAGGATGACGTTTGATGACCTCAAAGCTTTCATCCGATACCAGGGAGTTGCACTATCTCATGGTCTAAGGAATACAATATTTGACATAAGAAAAGCTTTGCAAAGACGAACACGATGACACGATCTAATTGCTCCGCTTAGTTTGGATCTGTCCATCATATCATTGTCCCAATGATATGATCTCATTATTAATTGACAACTCATGTCTATGGTTAGGAAACCTTAACCATCATTAATCAATGAGCTAGTCCATAGAGGCGTACTAGGGACACGGTGTTGTTCACAAACTACACAAGTATTAAAGTTTCCGCTTAATACAATTCTAGCATGGAATATAAACTTTATCATGAACAAGAATTATAATAATAACATCTTTATTATTGCCTCTAGGGCATAATTCCAACAGTCTCCCACTTGCACTAGAGTCAATAATCTAGTTTACATCTGACAACAATCTAACACCCATGGCACTAAGGTGCTGATCATGTTTTGCACGTGGAAGAGGTTTATTCAATGGATCTGCGACATTCAGATCTGTATGTACTTTGATAATCTTCAGATCTCCATCTGTTATATAATCCCGGATTATATGAAACTTGCGGTTGATATGCTTGGTCTTTGGATGATATCTTGGTTCCTTAGCCAGTGCTATGGCGCCAGTGTTGTCACACAATATCTACAGTGGGTCCAAGGCACTTGGAACCACACCAAGCTCAGTGATGAAGTTACTGATCCAAACTCCTTCACTTGACGCTTCTGCAGCAGCCATGTATTCCGCTTCTACTGTAGATCCCGCGATCACGCTTTGCTTGCAGCTTCTCCAGCTCACAGCTCCTCCATTCAAAATATATATGTATCATGTCTGAGATTTAGAATCATCCTTGTCGGTGTCGAAACTAGCGTCGTCATAACCCTTTACGACGAGTTGTTCATCACCTCCATAGACTAAGAACATTTCTTTAGTCCTATTCAAGTACTTTAGGATGTTCTTCACGGCTGTCCAGTGTTCCACTCCTGGATCACTTTGGTATCTTCTTGTCAAACTAAGAGCATTGGACACATACGGTCTAGTACATAGCATGGAATACATGATAGAACCTATGGCCGAGGCATAAGGCACTTTGCTCATAGCTTCTCTATCATTTATCGTAGCTGGACACTGAGCCTTGCTCAATATCTTACCTGACAACATAGGCACTGAACCTTTCTTTGCCTTATCCATTCTGAACCTTTTCAGAACTTTGTCTAGGTATGTACTCTGGCTTAAAGCTATTAGGCGTCTTTGTCTATCTCTATAGATTTTGATGCCTAATATATAAGCAGCTTCCCCTAGGTCTTTCATTGAAAACATTTGTTCAAATAACTCTTCACATCGTTAAGCATGTCAATGTCATTTCCAATAATCAATATGTCATCCACATATAGTACCAGAAATGTCACTGAGCTCCCACTCACTTTATTGTAGATACAAGCTTCATTGCTATTTGGAACAAATCCAAAGCTCTTGATCACTTGATCAAAACGAAGGTTCCAACTCCGAGATGCTTGCTTCAGTCCATAAATGGAACGCTGAAGTTTGCATACTTTATCAGCATCCTTAGGATCGACAAAACCTTCGGGTTGCATCATATACAACTCTTCATCAATGTTGCCATTGAGGAACGTAGTCTTGACATCCATCTGGCATATTTCATAATCATGAAATGCAGCAATTGCTAATAAAATCCGAATGGACTTAAACATTGCTACGGGAGAGAAGGTCTCATCGTAGTCAACACCTTGAACTTGTCGAAAACCTTTCGCGACAAGTCGTGCTTTATAGACGGTAACATTACCATCCGCGTCCGTTTTCTTCTTGAAAATCCATTTGCACTCAACGGCCTTTCGGTCGCTAGGAGGGTCCATCAAAGTCCATACTTGGTTTTCGCTCATGGATCCCAATTCGGATTTCATGGCCTCTAGCCATTTCTCAGAGTATGGGCTCATCATTGCTTCCTCATAGTTCGCAGGTTCGCTGTCTTCTACCAACAAGACAGTCAAGACAGGGTTGCCGTACCACTCAGGAGGGGCACGCGACCTTGTCGACCTGCGACGTTTAGTAGTAGCATCGTCCGAAGCTTCATGATCCTTGTCATTAGCTTCCTCTATTGTTGGTGCAGGCGACACTGGAACAATTTTAGGTGCTGCGCTACTCTCCAACTCAAGAGAAGGTTCAACAACCTCGTCTAGCTCTACTTTCCTCCTACTCACTTCTTTCGAGAGAAACTCCTTCTCAAGAAAGGATCCGTTCTTTGCGACAAACACTTTGCCTTCGGTTCTGTGATAGAAGGTATACCCAATAGTTTCCTTAGGGTATCCTATGAAGACGTATTTCTCCGCTTTGGGTTCGAGCTTGTCCGGCATCAACTTCTTGACGTAAGCTTCGCATCCCCAAACTTTAAGAAACGGCAACTTAGGTTTAGCACCAAACCACAGTTCATACGGTGTCGTATCAACGGATTTAGATGGTGCCCTATTTAAAGTGAATGCAGCGGTTTCTAATGCATAACCCAAAAATGATAACGGCAAATCAGTAAGAGACATCATTGATCGGACCATATCTAATAGAGTTCGATTCCGGCGTTCAGACACACCATTGCACTGTGGTGTTCCGGGTGGCGTGAGTTGCGAAACGATTCCGCTTGCTTTAAGATGCGTGAGAAAATTAGAACTCAAATATTCACCTCCACGATCGGATCGTAGAAACTTAATTTTTCTGTTACGATGGTTCTCCACTTCATTCTAAAATTCCTTGAACTTTTCAAATGTTTCAGATTTATGTTTCATCAAATAGATATACCCATATCTACTTAAGTCATTGGTTAAAGTGATAAAATAGCGATATCCACCGCGCGTCGAAACACTCATCGGTCCGCATACATCGGTATGTATGATTTCCAATAAGTCCATTGCTCGCTCCATCATTCCGGAGAACGGGGTTTTGATCATCTTGCCCATGAGGCATGGTTCACATGTGCCAAATGATTCGAAATCAAGAGACTCCAAAAGTCCATCAGAATGGAGTTTCTTCATGCGCTTTACACCAATATGACCTAGACGGTAGTGCCACAAATAAGTAGTATTATCACTATCTACCTTGCATCTCTTAGCCTCAATGTTATGGATGTGTGTTTCATCCCTTTCGAGATTCGGAAGAAATAAACCATTCACAACAGGTGCATGACCATAAAAGATGTTACTCATATAAATAGAACAACCATTATTCTCAGATTTAAATGAATAACCGTCTTGCAATAAACACGATCCAGATATGATGTTCATGCTCAACGCAGGCACATAATAACACTTATTGAGGTTTAAAACTAATCCCGAAGGTAAAATTAAGGAGAGCGTGCCGACGGGCATCACATCAACTCTTGATCCTTTGCCAACGCGCATCGTCACCTCATCCCTCGCAAGCCGCCGTCTATTCCGTAGCTCCTGTTTCGAGTTACAAATATTATCAACTGAACCAGTATCAAATACCTAGGCACTACAACGAGGGCTAGTAAGGAAAACATCAATAACATGTATATCAAATATACCTTTGATGGTGCCAGCCTTCTTGTCCGCTAAGTACTTGAGCAAGGCCCAAAGGACCCTTGTCCTTGCAATAGAAGCACTCGATCCCTTAGGTCCAAACTTGAGCTTCTTCTCGGAGGGCAACGCTTGCCGCCGCCTTTCTTGAAGGGCTTCTTTGCACCCTTACCTTTCTTAAAGCTGGGGGGCTTGTTGACCATCAACACATGATTATCCTTTTTGATGTCCACCTTCGCATCTTTCAGCTTAGCAAAGAGCTCGGTGATCGTATCAGTGGAACCAATCTGATTATGAGTCACTACAAAACTTTTGTAGCTGGGAGGGAGTGATTGCAGAACCCTTTCAATCTTGAGATCCTCTGTAATCTTGCAGTCTAGTTTCTCAAGGCGTTGAGTGTAGCCCGAAATCTTTATGGCGTGCTCACTAACGGAACTCACTTCCTCCATCTTGCAGTTAAAGAATTTCTCAGAGATCTCATATCTCTCAGAACGGGCCTGAGTCTGAAACATAGTTTTCAGTTCCTCAAGAATCTCAAAGGGCCCGGGATAATCTTCAAAACAATTTTGAAGATCCGATTCCATAGCAAACAACATGGTGCTCTTAATCACACCATAATCATCTTTGCGCGACTGATAAACAGCTTTCTCATCAGCCGGCGCATCTACAGCAGGGCGTCACCTAGCGCATCCTCAAGGACATAGTCCTTTTGTCCGCCAGCGAGAATGATTCTCAGATTGCGGAACCAGTTGGTGAAGTTAGACCCATTGTTTCTAAGCTTTTATTTCTCAGCAAAAACGTTGAAGTTGAAGTTGGACTTAGCCATTTGATATACAATATTTGCAAGTACAAATTAGACTATGTTCATGATAACTAGTGCAACTTAATCAAATTACTAGATGAACTCCCACTAAATTCAACATCCCTCAAGTTGTTTAGTGAACATGATCCAAATTCACCACACCTAATCCGATCTTCACGAGAAGAGATGTAGTTTTAATGGTGGACAACGAAGTGTCGATCATATCATTCATATGACTCATGCTTAACCTTTCGGTTCATGTGTTCCGAGGCCACGTCTGTACATGCTAGGCTCGTCAAGTCAAACCCAAGTATTTCCGCGTGTGCAAAACTGGCTTGCAGCCGTTGTATGTGAACATAGAGTTTATAGCACCCGATCATCACGTGATACTTGAACACGACGAACTTTCGCAACGGTGCATACATGGGGAGAACACAGTTTTATCTTGATCTTTAAGTGAGGAATCATCTTATAATGCTACCGTCGCGATCTAAGCATAATAAGATACATAAAAGGATAAACATCACATGCATATAACTTTATGTGACATGGTATAGCCAATCTTCGCGCAATGATCTACATCTTGTGCATGCCGACATGATCTCCATCACTCCACCATGATTGCCTCCACCACGAATAGCAACTACAACTATTGCTAACTACTTAGCGATAAAGTAAAGCTATTACATGGCGCATAAGAAGTTGACACACAGGTCATACACAATTATAAAGACAACCATATGGCTCCTGCCGGTTGTGTAATCATCGACATGCAAGTCGTGAAACATTACAAAACATGATCATTGCATACAACATACACATCACATCTTGGGCTATACCATATCACAGAAAACACCCCCTGCAAAAACAAGTTAGACGCCTCTACTTTGTTGTTGCCTGTTTTACGTGGCTTATGGGAGTAGAAAGCTAAGAACGATTCTTACCTACGGAAATCCAGAATGGTGATATTATGGTTGCCAAACTCCGGTGTAAAACCCATGACAACTATAGTGAGAGAAACTGGCATCCACCAGCCGCATGTGTGGAACAAGCCACACGTCAAGTGCGGAGCCGGTCTCGCGAACGATGTCGCGTAAGGTTGGCCTGGACCGCTTCGATCTCACTATCCCGCGTCATAAGAAGTACACAAACAAGAGGCTTGCAATAGAAAACATCAACGCCCGCAACAACCATGTTGCATTCTACTCGTGAAACACATCTACGCATAGATCTAGCTCTGATACCACTGAAGGGTTTCGCAGCATAGTAAATCAAAATTTTCTACGGATGCGAACGGGGAAAGCCAAGATCTAATCTAGGAGATGCAAACAAAGAGGGGGGATAGATGAGATCTTCATACCCTTGAAGATTCTCACAGCGGAACATTCGATGGAATGTGGGTGATGTAGTCGTACTCGCTTCTCCTCCTCGCGATCCGATCTGATCCGATCCAAACACCGCAAGTGGCGATGCCTCCGAGAGATGCACACGTGCGGCACCTCGACGTCTCCTACTTCCTCGGTCCAGCAAGTGGGGTGGAGAGATGGATTGGATCTACAACGCGACGGCGCGGTGCAAGCGGTGGAGAGTTTAACGGCAGGCTTCGCCACGCGGTGGGAGAGAGAGAGGAGGGGCAGCAAGGCGGCTAGGGTTGTGGAGGAGGTGTGGGAGGGGTGCGCCCCCAGCCCTATTTATATAGAGGGGTGGGCGGCTGGCCCTTGCCCCTCCCCCAAGCCCTAGGTCGGCAGGCAAAGGAGGGAGGAGTGGGGGGCAAGTTTCCCCCCTTCTAGAAGCTCCCCTAGGGTTTGGCCGGCTGGGCCCTATGGGGCCTTGTGCCCCTGGACCAATGCGGCCAGGGCACTCCCTCATAGGCCCATGCCCCCTCCCAACAAGTGGGGCCACGTTGGTCCCAATCCGGAAGGTTCTAGAAGGTTCCAGTACAATACCGATTAACCCGAAACAATTCCGAACTCCAAAATCTGCTTTGCCTTATATGAATATTATTCTCCGGACCATTCCGGAACCTCTCGTGATGTCCCGGATCTCATCCGAGACTCCGAACAAAAACTCATAAACCAATTATACAATCTATCCTAGCGTCGAGACACGTTAAGTGTGTGACCCTTTGGGTTCGAGAATATGCAGACATGATCTTATATCAATAATCAACAACGGGGTCTGGAAACTCATATTGACTCCCACACATTCATCGATGATCATATCGGATGAACCACGATGCCAGGATTCAATCAATCCCATATATATATTCCCTTCGTCGCGCGATATTTTACTTGCCTGAGATTCGATCGTCGGTACCGTCATACCTAGTTCAATCTCGTTCACAGCAAGTACTTTACTCGTTCCGTAATCCGATATCACTTTGTGATTAACTCCTTAACCACGTGCTTGCAAGCGGTGATGATATCGATTACCGAGTGGGCCCGAAGTATATCTCTCCGACTTGGAAGGGACAAATCCCATCTCGATACATACGACCCAACATATACTTTCCGATCACCTAAGAGACACCTTTATGATCATCCTCTCATAGGATGACGTTTGATGATCTCAAAGCTTTCATCCGATACCAGGGAGTTGCACTATCTCATGGTCTAAGGAATACAATATTTGACATAAGAAAAGCTTCGCAAAGACGAACACGATGACACGATCTAATTGCTCTGCTTAGTTTGGGTTTGTCCATCATATCATTCTCCCAATGATATGATCTCATTATTAATTGACAACTCATGTCTATGGTTAGGAAACCTTAACCATCATTAATCAATGAGCTAGTCCATAGAGGCGTACTAGGGACACGGTGTTGTTCACAAACCACACAAGTATTAAAGTTTCCGCTTAATACAATTCTAGCATGGAATATAAACTTTATCATGAACAAGAATTATAATAATAACATCTTTATTATTGCCTCTAGGGCATAATTACAACACTCCTTCCTCGTCGCCGCCGGAGGAGTCTGCTGGGTAAATCCCACCTAGCGGACGGGCCGGTAGCGGTTTTTCGGCGGTGTGGTGCTGTATATCTCTGACGGCGTTCTCGGCGCATACGACCGTATTGCGGGCTTCCTCTATCGATGGTGTTGCCCCCTGCAGCTGCATCCAACGGCATCCAGGATGGTGGATGTAGGCGGCAGGGGCGCCTCGTCCTGGCTACGAAGGTTGCCTGGCACTATGGTGGCGTCGGTGTTGACGAGCTAGGTGGTCATGGACGCGGCATGGCCGGACGTCATGGCATAGCCGCTCCGGCGACAACACGGCGAATGACATGAAGGACTTCTATCCGGGCAGATCGATGGCGATTGGAGTCGTAACGACCTCCATCTCATGTGGCTCGGCCTTGGCTGCGACACGTGGATTGGAGGCAAGGCGGTTGGTCGGTGAGAGCCGGGCTCCGACGTGGTCGAGCCGAAGATGACGGCCTCCTCGGTCGTTGTTACCTTATTGAAGGTGTCCTCGCTGCGAAGCTCCCGCCTTATGCCTAGATGTTCATGGGGAAAACCTAGATCTAGGTCGATAGCGGCACTTGGTGTCGTTCTCTCTCTTGGGGGCATCATTTTGGAACACGTGATGCCTGGAGGGGTCTGCTGGTGGAGCGGTGTTTAATTTACCGTGTCGACGATGGCGAGTCTCGACGACGTCTTATTGGACGCGCGTAGGGTGGTGGAGCTGTCTGGCGTCATGGTGACGTTGGCGACAGGTCTCGCAAAGTCATTGCATTGATTTCTCCAAAAGATGACTATGCAGAAGACGAGAGCATGTATGCTGGTATGTGTTGATTGTCTGCCGGATTGGTTGTGCTCTTGCTCGCTATTGGGTGACTTGTCATGACTTTCGGTTTTTAGGTGATGCATGTTGGTGTGATGTCAGGGTGTTGTCCATATTTATAAACACCCCCTTCATCAATGTTATAGGACTAGTAAGTTGTCGCTAGTTTTGTGGCTTTGGTCCGATCGATCTTTGTAATTATTTTTGTAAGGTGTTGTGAATAAAGGTCAAGGTTGCGTGTGTAGAGGCAGTGGTGATCTTCCCCCATTTAGAAAACAACTTTGAATCTCGTGTTTTTGAATTCAAATCTGTTGAGTTACCATTCACATGTGTTCTGGATTCATTTGAATTAACAATCCAAGTGGCAGCCAAGCACAAAAAACTTTTGAGAAGGAATCCATAAATATCAATTCGTGGTTGCCGATTTCAATCCAATTATCAAAATAAGCAACACACAACTGACTAGTGGAAAATTATGCTCTCTATCAATTGCTGTTCAGTTAAACTATATCATCGACTAGCGACGAGACCTGCTGCGTGGGGGCGCCATCATCATCCTTGCCGGAGAGAAACCAGGCAAGCCACACTGCGCCGGCGACATCGCTGACCAACATGACAGCGGTGGAGGCTGCGGCCTTGTCTGACAATGCAAAGATCAATGCCACCCAGAACAGGAAGGCCAGGACGGCCGTGGTCTTCCACATGCGCAAGAACCTCGCCTCGGTCATGTCCTCCACCGGCCGCAGCATTGGGACGAAGAAGAAACTGAAGGACTGCAGGAAGAGGAGGGCGCCGAAGCCGAGACCGAAGACCGCGCCCATCGACACGCCGGGCAGGTACGCCAGCAACGCCCCGCCAGCCGTCGCGCATGCCGCGGATACGGCCAGCCCGAAGCGGATCGCCGACTTGCGCCGTGCCGCCCGGTCATCGACGACGACCCCGGCGGGCGCCTTGTAGTCTACGTCGACTTCCATGCTTGATTATTCCGTGGTTTCCCTTTCTTGCGAATCCGATGATTTTGCCTATGCGGATATACCTGGCCTATTTCGGCCAGCTTATATGGACTCCATTAATAATCTGTATCAAGTGCAAGTAGGATACGGAGGATACAAACGGTAGAAATCGTATAGGATAACGAACCAGAATAGTAATCGTATAGGATACAAACAATCTGAAATTTCGGAATCTAAAACGTAGTCGGATCAGTCCGAACAAGTTGGCTACACATATACTAATACCCCGGCATACAGGCCGTTTCTCTCACCCGTCCGTCCGTCGATCGCTCGCCGGCCGTGTGCACAGGGCCACAGACAAACATGGACGCAGGCATCCGACTGGGGCGGCGTCTCCATGAGGTAGTAGCGCGTGTCAGGGCCTCGTGGGGAAGACGCTTGTTGGCGGCGGCTGCGGTCCCGGGGATCGCCGTGGCGGCAGTGCTCGGCAGGCCGTCGACCATGGGACTCGCCCTGGGGGTCGGTCTCGGCGTGCCCGTGTCCCTCCTCCCCGTGACGCTCCTGGTGCCCTTCCTGCTGCTGCGCCCGAGGCCGTACGAGGACATGCCGAGGTCGGCGTTCGCCGCCGTGCTGGCCGCGCCGGTGGTCCTGATCGTCGGTTACTCGGCTGCTCTGCTTCAAGCCCTGCGGAACCAGACTGGGCCCGCTACCTGGACCGCGTGGGCCTCCAACCTCTGAAATTTCCCTCCGCTAAAAAAAAGACTGAAATTTCCCAAGTCGCAGATCTGTGTCGGGTAGGGGTAGTCCCATGCTTATACCATTGCTTCCTGCGTGTGTGTGTTTATATGAGAATCTCTGTGTGCGTGTGTGTCCTCTCCTCCATTTTTAGGTCAGACAGTGCCCTTTTAGTTCATCTTGTTGTTTATCCAGAGTTTCTGGCGTTGTAGGGTGATGATGGAATACGCCGAAGCGTTCGTCATGTTGCATAACCAACTGTTAATGTTGACTATTTGGATCATCTAGTCTAGGCAATTACAGTAGATCTCTTTAGGTATTAATCTTGACGAGTGAGAGAGGGATCGGTGAGGAAGAGTGACATACCGAGCTAGTGGCCATGGTGGCGGTCGGTGGTGCTTCCCGTCACTCTGCGTGTGCCCTTGATCGGAAGGGCGTGGGGAGTGGTGCACGACGCACCTCGTTAGTTGTGCCACCGGACCCCACCTCTTTGTATACGCGCAGGTGACAGGGGCCCACCAACCGGGAGGTTGGGCGTCCCTGATCAGGACGCGGTTAAGGGGTGTGATCGAGCCGTTGGGCTCGGATACGAGATCAATCTAACATTCTCCCCCTTGATCTCAACTTTACTTTTAACTTTATACTTTTCTCGTTTCATCATAGATCAGTACATAGAGCATGTTTCATCGTCACAGCTCAATTGCCGATAGAATCAGACAACCACCATATACTTTTCTATTTTGAAACAAATCCTGTTACTTTTGGGCCTCTATAGTCCAGAAATCATAGGCTTTTCATTAATCTCATGCCGGCTAAGTGTTTGTTGAACACATTGGGTGGTAAGACTTTCGTTAGCGGATTCGCAAGCATATCCTTTGTCCTTATATGCTCGAGTCTTATAGTTTGATCATGGACTTTTCACAACATAATATTGTAATTCTATTGGCTTTGTAGCATTACTCGACTTGTTGTTGTGAGCATAGAATACTGCGGGCTCGTTGTCATCTTTAGTGGCCTGCTAATACAGTCTGCCACTCTCAAGTCGGGTAGAATTTTTTTTAGCCATAACGCCTGTCTCATGGCCTCATAACATGCTATAAATTCTGCATACATCGTAGATGATGCAACTATTGACTGTTTGGCGCTTCTCCATGAAATAGCACCTCCTGCGAGAGTAAAGACATATCATGTCGTGGACATTATATCATCTTTATCTCCCGCATAATATGCTTCTGAATACCCTCTTATTTCTAGGGAATCGGATCTTTTATATGTTAGCTTAAGGACTTTTGTGCCTTGCACATAACGCAAAGCTTTCTTTACCATTTTCTAGTGCTATATGCCTGCATTCTCTTGATATCTACCGAGTACCCCGGTGATAAAAGCTAAGTCAGGGCGAGTGCACACTTGTGCATACTGTAAGCTTCCAACGGCCGAAGCATATGGTACTGACTTTATTTGATCGATCTCATATTGGTTGTTTGGACATTGAAATTTTCCAAAACTATCGTCCTTGACTACGGGAGCAGGTGTGGCATTACTCGCATGCATATTGTATTTCTTTAGAATCTTTTCACAATATGCCTTTTGTGACAGTCCTAAAACTCCATTCTTTCTATCTCGGTGAATTTCTATGCCCAAAATATAAGAAGCTTCACCAAGATCTTTCATATCAAAATTTGAGAACAGAAACTTCTTTGTTTTTCTAGTAGTAGACTGACATTGCTGCTAGCAAGCAAGATATCATACACATGCAGAATTAGGAAAATATATTTCCCACTTCTAAACTTTGCATAAATGCAGTTGTTCTCAACATTGTCTTTAAATCCAAATCTTTTAATTGTATCACTGAACTTTAAATACCATTGTCTAGAGGCTTGCTTTAACCCATAAATGGATTTCTTTAGACGTCTTCCCATATGTTCCTTCCCCTCCATCAAAAAACCCTTGGATTGTTTCATGTAAACATTCTTTTCTAAATCTCCATTTAGAAATGTCATTTTTGCATCCATTTGATGCAAGTCTAAATTAAAATGCACAACTAGTGCCATTATGATTCTGAAGGAATCCTTACATGAGACCGGAGAAAAAGTCTCATTATAATCTACCCCTTCTCTTTGCGTAAAGCCTTTGCCACAATTCTTGCTTTATACTTTTCTACATTGCCATTGGAGTCATACTTTATTTTATAGACCCATTTGCAGCCTACTGTTTTGGCTCCTTTAGAAATTTCCTCTAAGTCCCAAACATTGTTGGAACTCATCGATTTCATTTCATCTTTCATTGCTCCACCCACTTGGTCGAGTGAGGGCTTCTCATGGATTCTTCATATGAGGTGGGATCACCTTCCATATGATCTGTTTCTGTGTTATAAACTTTGTAAATTTCTTTAGAAATGGCTGGTCTTCTTTTTCTTTTAGACCTTCTGAGTTCGTCAGATTCTTGTTCATTTCGTGCCTCAGGTTCTGGCACATTTTCTGTGTGTGGTTGTTCTGGCTCCCTTTCGCGCTCAGTAGTGGGTTCAGGCGGCTCCTAACGGACAGGTTTCGAACCTTCTCCCATTGTTGTCACATGTGAAGTCACAACAGGTGTCTGCACCACAACCTTAGGGGTTGTCGATGGTGGCACAACAGGTAGCGAGAAAAATGGCTCCTGAGTCATCGGATTAGGTGCATGCACCCTCTTCTCCTCAAGATCGATTTTCCGAGCTACCGTGCTCCCCCTCATTAATTCGTCCTTCAAAAAACTTTGTGTATTTGTCGGGACAGTAGAAACGATAACCTTTTGATCTATCGGGATAGCCAATGAAGTGGCATGTCACCGTTTTGGGGTCTAACTTTGCAATATTTGGATTAAAAACTTTTGCCTCAGCTGGGCTCCCCCAGACCCTCAAGTGGCACAGAGAGGGGACTCTGCCTGTCCACAACTCGTACGGTGTTTTGGGCACCGACTTGCTTGGTACTCTGTTGAGAATATGAATGACGGTTTTAAGCGCCTCCATCCATAATCCCAATGGAAGGGTGGAATAGCTCATCATGCTGCGCACCATATCCATAAGGGTAAGGTTGCGCCTTTCAGCTAATCCATTTTGCTGAGGTTCGCCCGACATAGAATACTGGGCGACTATTCCATTTTCCTGTAAGAACCTTGCAAAAGGTTCAGGTACTTACCATATGGAGTGTGTCGACCATAGTACTCCCCCCACAGTCGGACCGGACTATTTTAATTCTTTTATCATGCTGATTTTCAACTTCAGCTTTGAATATATTAAATTTATCCAATTCCTCAGGTCTTTCTTTAACTTGATGATACCCGGCCTTGCATTGTCAAGAGATTCTTATTTGACCTTAAGGGTTTTGGTACATGATTTCTTGATTGCAAATTTGCAATGATGATCGATAAGGTTAGCTTCCGACCACAAATTGAATAGTTGATGAATTGAATTCTCAAGTCAGCATTGATCTACCATTTAATAAATTTCATATTTATAATGTGAACACGCAAGGAATAGAATTCCAAACGGGATTTGAAAATCCAAGGAAAGTAATATATCAACCGTAATAGTATCCTATGGATTACCAATGCTTGACTACCAAGAATTTATCTTGATTATGTAAGAGTAAAAACTTTCATTCTCGGACATTTCACCGCATATGAGGTTAGAGAATAAATAAAAAGGAGAGCTATTCATTTTAGCATGCAACAAATATCTAGTCGTATTATGCAGTCTGCATGGCATATAAAGCTCACAATTATGTAAGATATATTCCAACTTATTTTTCATGGAGATGTTAGGAAATTTGCAAATACGATTGATACAGAAGAAGGTCCCAGTGATTTCACAAGTTTTCACAATACCAATTCAAGGAAACCATTAATATTTTTATCTGTAGAATTGGGCATGCTACTTCCTAGGAAACCGTAGGAAAAACTCACATGCCAAAATATCAGTTATTGTATAATCTCGGTTGGATTGTAAAGCACATCCTAGAAAGATTTATGTCGATACCATAATTAATTTGCAGCTAAATACACCAAATATTCGCTGGACATGAAGTCAAAAATCATCGAGCATTATTACCATCATCCTAGCTCCATGTAGCAACACTATTAGGACATAATCCATTGCAAAAAAAGTGTAGAGAATAAGGTTAATTTAGTTTGACTCGATCCATATGATCATTCAAAAGGAAATTTGTAATGCTATACTCCAGCCCCGTATGACATAGAACCATTGGAGGAAATGAAGGGTTTCGCAGCATAATAAATCAAAAAAATTCTACGGATGCGAACGGGAAAGCCAAGATCTAATCTAGGAGATGCAAACAACGAGGGGGATTAGATGAGATCTTCATACCCTTGAAGATTCGACAATGAACGCTCGCGAAACGTGGGTGATGTAGTCGTTTCGCCTCCTCCTCGTGATCCGATCCGACCTAACACCGCAAGTGGCGATGCCTCCAGAGATGCACACGCGGCACCTTGACGCCTCCTCCTTCCTCGGTCCAGCAAGTATGGTGGAGAGACGGATTGATCTACAATGCATCAAGGTGCAAGTGGTGGAGAGTTTCATGCAGGCTTCGCCACGTGCGATCGGGAGAGAGAGAGGAGGGGCAGCAGGGCGGCTAGGGTTGTGGAGGAGGTGTGGGAGGGGTGCGCCCCCAGCCCTCTTTATATAGAGGGGTGGGGCCAGCCTGCCCTCCCAAGCCCTAGGCCGCGGCCAAGGAGGGAGGAGGGCAAGTTTCCCCACTAGAAGCTCCCTAGGGTTTCCCTAGGTTTGTCCGTTGGGCCCTATGGGCCTTGTGCCCTGGACCAATGCGCAGGGCACTCCCTCATAGGCCCATGCCCTCCCGGCAGGTGGGGCCACGTTGGTCCTCCGGAAGGTTCTAGAAGCTTCCAGACAATACCGATTAACCCAAACAATTCAACTCCAAAACTGCATTGCCTTATATGAATCTTATTCTCCGGACCATTCCGGAACCTCTCGTGATGTCCCGGATCCCATCCGAGACTCCGAACAAAAACTCATAAACCAATTATCCAACCTATCCTAGCGTCGAGACACGTTAAGTGTGTGACCCATCGGGTTCGAGAATATGCAGACATGATCTTCTATCAATAATCAACAGCGGGGTCTGTAAACCCATATTGACTCCCACACATTCATCGATGATCATATCGGATGAACCACGATGCTAGGATTCAATCAATCCCATATATATATATTCCCTTCGTCTCGCGATATTTTACTTGCCCGAGATTTGATCGTCGGTACCGTCATACCTAGTTCAATCTTGTTCATAGCAAGTACTTTACTTGTTCCGTAATCCGATATCACTTTGTGATTAACTCCTTAACCAACTGCTTGCAAGCGGTGTTGATATCGATTACCGAGTGGGCCCGAAGTATATCTCTCCGACTTGGGAGGGACAAATCCCATCTCGATACATACAACCCAACAGGTACTTTCTGATCACCTGAGAGACACCTTTATGATCACCCTCTCATAGGATGACGTTTGATGACCTCAAAGCTTTCTTTCGATACCAGGGGGTTGTATTATCTCATGGTCTAAGGAATACAATATTTGACATAAGAAAAGCTTCGCAAAGATGAACACGATGACACGATCTAATTGCTTCGCTTAGTTTGGGTCTGTCCATCATATCATTCTCCCAATGATATGATCTCATTATTAATCGACAACTCATGTCTATGGTTAGGAAACCTTAACCATCATTAATCAATGAGCTAGTCCATAGAGGCATACTAGGGACACGGTGTTGTTCATAAACCACACAAGTATTAAAGTTTCCGCTTAATACAATTCTAGCATGGAATATAAACTTTATCATGAACAAGAATTATAATAATAACATCTTTATTATTGCCTCTAGGGCATAATTCCAACAGGAAAATGCTGAGAACCTCAAGGTAATTTAGTTTGGTTGGATCCGTAGCAATGGCCTTCCTACAAACAACACATGATTAGCAGTACAATTCCGTAGAAATCTAATTAGTATGTGATATACATCAAACCTGACTGAAAATAAAATGATGGCCGGTCAAGATGATCAAGTAGATTGGCTCCACGTCAGTCAAAAACTTTTATCATCATCCACCATCAATGAACGACAGCTTATCATGTAGTTAGTAACCGTTGCAACAAAAAGAATCTGTTTTGGAGATAGATGTTGAAGTCAATAGTCAATTATATGTGGAAGAAAAAACGGATTGCTTCCTCCGATTAAATTCCAACACCTTTATTCTGGTAATCGAATACTGTTGGTAAGCTGTTGGAACGCCATTCATATGTATACCAGGAAATCAGATCCAATAGCATATGTAATCTGGAAAAAATCAATAAAATGCTATGTAAAATCTGATATAAAGAAGCAACACAATTATATGTAGGAGGTCCTGCAACACTGGCCAAATTGTTCTGCACATGATGTACCTTCATCGGAAGAATGTCTATGCATCTTCAAACCATGTAAAATTGATACAATCTGTGGAGAGAAACTGGGGAGAAACAACTCAGAACATATTATCACAGAGAGAAGGGGAGGGAGACATGGTCTATCTCTATATATGAAACATGAAGGAAAATAGCCATGCTCTTACCATATATGCAGAAGCTTCGTGTTTGATATGCTTCAGTGGAGAGAGATCAAGATGTACCAGCATACCGAGAGAAAATAACTATGGGCAAGGAACTGATTCAATGGGCAGCAGTATCGTTCAGACGCTAACCTAGTACTGGGGTATCCAAACACAGTCCAGGCGTCAATTCAATCTAATTAATTACCAATGCTGGTACCAATGCAAGCAGCTCTTGTTGTCTAAACTCTGTAGAATGTTCCTACAGAACCATTAATTGCATCGTGTGAGAATCCCTTAGAGGATCATGTAGCTCAAGATTTGAGCCACACAAGATAGGATCAGGGGTATGTACCTTGATCTGGAGGTCCAGCCATGGCCTGCTCTTGGTTTGCTTCACTTTATCCTTGTTGATGTAGATGTGAGGGTTCTTCCTAGTGCTTTAGGTGCTTGCTTGATCAGTGAGCTGGGGAGAGTGAGAGAGAGAGAAACACAGCTAAATGAGCAGCCTCTCTCAGCCCTAACCCTAGGTCCCCTATTTATAGCACTTGCATTAGGGGAACCAGCACCTTAGGATGGATGGTCAGGATGCCCCTGATCAGGGCATCCAATGGCTGTTATTAAACAGCCCCTTAATCATCATTAATTTGACTTAGATTGATCACAGCAACCTTTAGATCACTGCAGATCATTTATATCCAACATTCTCCCCCTTGATCGTAAGGATAAACTTATAAACTCATTTCTCAACAAAACAGCATATGAGACAACAGAATTACAAAGGCCATAGAGTACCGCAGAACTCAGTCACTACAATATACCACTTTATTTCAAAACAAAGCTTCTTTAACTTAGGAGCTCCAAAAACGTATATTTATTACAAACTTATGAGCTCAGCTCTTTGTTGAAACTTATACAGAGACAACAAATTGCAATGGTCAGTTAAGTACCATTGAACTAATTGACGACAGTACATCATTCCATCATAGAGAAGAACCCTTCTTAGGTTATGGGGAGATGGTGTCATAACGGTCCCAATTCCAGGATCAAAAGCTTTCTGCCAATCCCATATTAACAATGTGCTCTTTAAACACACTGGGTGGCAAGCCTTTCGTAAGTGGATCCGCTAACATTGCGTTAGTCCTTATATGCTTAATACTTATTGTCTGATCCTGGACTCTATCTTTCACAATAAGATACTTGATGTCAATGTGTTTGGCAGCACCACTTGACTTGTTGTTACTCGAATAGATCACTGTGGGTTGATTATCGCAGAAAAGAGTGAGTGGCTCAGATATACTGTCAATCACCCTTAAGCCCGGAATGAAATTCTTCAGCCATACTACCTGCCCGGTTGCCTCATAACATGCCACAAACTCTGCCTACATTGTTGACGATGCAGTAACACTTTTCTTGGTGCTTTTCCAAGAAATAGCACCTTCTGCAAGGGTGAATATATAACCCGATGTGGATTTCTTAGTATCAACACACCCTGCAAAATCAGCATCTGAATAACCCACCACCTCGAGGTTATCAGTTCTCTTATATGTGAGCATGAGGCCTTTAGTACCTTGAAAATAACGCAAAGCTTTCTTAGCAGCCTTCCATTGATCCAACCCTGGATTAGACTGATATCTGCCAAGCATCTCGATTATGAATGCTAAGTCAGGGCGAGTGCACACTTGTGCATACATCATACTTCCAATGATTGAAGCATAAGGAACTGGCTTCATTTGTGCAGATTCATAATCATTACTTGGGCAGTGGAAAGTCCCAAACTTATCGCCCTTGACAATAGGAGCAGGCGAGGCTGAGCACTTATGCATATTGAACTTTTTGAGTACCTTCTCAATATACGCTCTTTGTGATAACCCCAAGATTCCTCTGGATCTATCTTGGTGAATTTGAATGCCTAAGACATAAGCGGCTTCACCAAGATCTTTCATGTCATACTTTGAAGAGAGAAACCTTTTAGTTTCCAGTAGCATATTCTTATCGCTACTGGCTAAGAGTATGTCATAAACATACAGTATCAGGAAGACAAAATTGCTCCCCCTGAACTTCACATAAATGCAATTGTCCACTTATTCTCCTTGAAAACAAAATTTTTTATGACTTGATCAAACTTGAAGTACCATTGCCTTGAGGCTTGTTTTAATCCATAAATGGATTTCTTAAGACAACATCCTAAATTTTCTTTTCCTTCCGTAACAAAACATTCCAGTTGAGCCATGTAAACATCCTCATGTAAGTCACCATTCAGAAATGTTGTTTTGACATCCATCTGATGCAACTCTAGATCATAATGATCCACAAGTGCCATTATAATTCTAAATGAGTCCTTAGAAGAGACAGGTGAAAAAGTCTCATTATAATCAATACCTTCTCTTTGAGTGAAGCCCTTAGCCACAAGACTTGCTTTGAACCTTTCGATATCACCCTTGGAGTCACATTTGGTCTTATAGACCCATCTACTGCCCACAGTTTTGGCTCCTTTAGGATTTTTTACTAAGTCCCATACATCATTAATGCTCATGGACTTCATTTCATCTTTCATAGCATCAAGACATTCTGATGAATGATCACTTTCTATGGCTTCCTTAAATGATGCAGGATCATCATCCAACATCGACTCATTTATATCCTTACTCATATAAGTCACATAATCATCAGGAATAGCAGACTTTCTAGCCCGCTTTGACCTTCTGAGAGGTGCATTATTTGGTACCTCAATCACAACTTCAGGTTGTTGAGCATCTTCCATAGAAGTATCATTAGATATGGACTCTGACGGAGCCACTAGTATCTCAGTAGGAGTAGCATTAGCGGTCCTCACAGCTGGAGATGAAAACTCAGCATGAACAGGAAACACCGGTTCTTGGATCATAGGTACCGGGACATATTCCCGTTTCTCCTCTAAGGTTATTTCCCTGGGTGTCAAACTCCCCCTCAACATATCACTTTCCAAGAACACAGCGTGTCTTGTTTCAACAAACTTAATGAATTGCTTTGGACAATAGAAACGATATGCCTTAGATTTGTTAGGATAACCAATGAAATGGCAGCTGACAGTCTTGGGGTCTAACTTTCCCATAATTGGATTGAAAACTCTTGCCTCAGCAGGGCAGCCCCACACATGCAAATAACTCATGGTAGGTTTTCTCCCAGTCCATAATTCATACGGTGTTTTCGGCACCGATTTACTAGGGACCTTATTAAGAATATGTGCAGCTGTCTTTAGAGCTTCTATCCATAAACCAAGCGACAAAGTGGAGTGACTTAACATACTCCTTACCATATCCATAAGAGTACGATTCCGCCTTTCAGTGAATCCATTTTTTTGAGGATCGCCCGGTGCTGAATACTGAGCAACAATACCATTTTCCTGTAGGAACTTAGCAAAAGGTCCAGGAATTTGGCCATAAGAAGTGTGTCTTCCATAGTACTCACCACAACGTTCAAACCTTACAACTTTGATCTTTTGACCAGCTTGATTCTCAACTTCAGCTTTAAATATCTTGAACTTTTCTAATGCCTCAGATCTTTCTTTGATAGGATAGATGTATCCAAAGCGGGAGAAGTCATCAGTGAATGTTATGAAGGAATCAAAACCATCCACTGATTTCACACTCATAGATATCCGTATGAACAATTTCCAAAACTCCCGTGCTTCGATTTGCACCTTTCTTAATTCTCTTAGCATATTTCCCTTTGATGCAATCAATACAATGATCTAGATCCGCATCTGAGAAATTTAAAGGATGAAGAACTTGCTCCTTAATGAGATGCTCGATTCTCCCCCTCGAAATATGGCCCAGACGATAGTGCCATAGTGTCGAAGAAGTATCATCATCATCGCGCTTACGCTTGGTACTAATATTTACATTAGAGGAAGCATTAACTTCACTTATGGAATCACTTAAGGAAACAAGATAAAGTTTATCATGTCGGAAGGAAAGACCAACATCATTATTGTCAAACATAATATACATCTCTTGTTCCCAAAGTCACAGTGAAAACCATCATCATCTAAGCATGAGACGGACACAAGGTTTCGTCTCATAGAGGGTACATAAAGTACATTACGTAAACGAAGCATAAAGCCACTATGGAGTGTAAGTGTAAACTCTCCAATGGCCTCAGCTTCGGCTTCAACACCATTAGAAACTCTAATGGTTCTTTCCCCTCTTCTTAGGGTCCTCTTCGTATCGAATCCCTGTAAGGAGTTTGCAACATGAATTGTTGCACCTGAGTTATGCCACCATGTATTGGTGGCATAATTAACATAAAGGGATTCATCAACAAAGGTTATAACATTAGTACCTTTCTTATTGAGCCATTTCATGAACCCAATACAATCCCTCTGTACGTGTCTGCTTTTTCCACAAAAACGACATCCATTAGGATCTTTACCATCAGCATTAGGGGGTGCATCTGCATTAGGGGCTCTGTTAGGGTTCTTTTGCTAAAAGAACTTAGAAGATTGCCCTTTATCTTTAAACTGAGCAGGCTTAGGATTTATCAACTCGTCCAGCTTTAAGCCTTTCCTCCTCTTGTACTCATCTAGCCATCATTTCATCCATGCCCCATTTAGAATCCATCGCATTGTAGTTGATGGTGAACGGAGAAAACTCTGTGGGCAAGGATGACATAATAAAATGGACAAGGAAAGCTTCAGAGATTTCCATTTCCATTGTCTTAAGTTTAGTGGACATGTTAATTTTCCTCATGATATGTTCTCTCAGACTCCCAGTTGGATCATACCTTTCATCAATAAGCCTTCTAATGAGGCTTGTTGCATAAATTTTAGGTGATCCCTTAAACTGGTCCTTAATCTTTCCAAGGTAACCCTTGCGATCGAGAGTCCGAACAACTCCCTCTTACTTTGATTAATGGAGCCCTTAATAATCATGAGGCACTTACGATTTGAATCCTCCCACTTAGTTTTCTCATCATCATAAGCCCTTTTCAAGACATCATAATTCTCATCACCTTCAGTAGGTGTTATAGGAGGATCCTTAAGGAGGGCATAATCTATATTCAGAAAGCTAAGGTGATCTCAAGCTTCTCCTTCCAAGTACCAAAATTGCTACCAACCTGTTCTATGCCATTTATAATACCGACAATTTGAGAGGCATTAGATCTTTAAAGGAAACAAATGCTTTGAATAAGCATCTTAATTTTATACTCCTTTCATCAATTTAGTCTACATCACTTTGGCGAAATAGACATGATCAATACAATTTTGTGATCAAAATATCTGCTAATCAGCTTTGGCCAGAATGACAGATATAAGCCACACTTACTTAAATCCTCTAATTATATAGAATTCTTTTATCAATCTGGAACACATCAGCTTTGGCCAGAAGTGAACCATATCAATAAAATTTCATGGTTAAAATGCCCATCAATCAGCTTTGGCCAGAATGATTGATATAAGCCATGCTCAATTTGAGGACTTACAAACTTTATTTTGCAGCAAAACATTATTATCACAATTTATTTGGATAAAACCACAAAAGAATCAACTAAGCATGAAAAAATACATTAAACTTGCTTAAGTGAGGTACTTACCTGCACAAAAGAATAATTTGTCACATAATTATGTTCCATAATTGACATAATAAAATATGCCAAAAAATTAGCCCCAAAAACTATTTATATATAAACCCTAACTCTTATATCTTAGATTTTAAAGAAAAGGAAGAAACATTAGTTTCAAACAGTCAAACTGAGCCCATAAAGGATTTGGCCCAGTCCCCTTTTCTATATTAATAAAGGAATACTAAAACAAAACTTTTGGACTCGGCCCAAAAAAATAGCCCAGCCCGTCTTCCCTTAGTGGCCTGCTCGGCCCATCCAGCAGCCAACGCAGCGGGCCGTTGGATACAATCGAATGGCGGTGAGCGCGCCCGGCTGGCTCGAAACCGACCTGCGACGGCCACCCCCCGAACCCTAGCCCTCATTTTCCCCTCCCTCCTTTTCCTCTCTGCCTCCCGAGCGACAACGAGCGAGGGAGAGAGAGAAACGCGGCGGTGAAGCTAGCCGCAAAAGAGGAAGAAGGTCGGCATCGGTGAGCGCCTCTCGCCGGATTCGCATGCAGCAGCGCGCGGCTCCGTCGAGTGGTGCTTGCCGGTGCCCGTTTGCGTCACGATGGCAAGCGCACAGGCGTCCCTGCGACGACATCGACGACGCAACGCCAAGTCCAGCGCCGCGGTGGGCTCCTGAACCGACAAGAGCGCGAGGAGACATCACCACGGACCGGTGTGGTGGACGGCAAGTTCGCGCGGGCACGAGCCCGAGCATTTCTGCCGGCTTAGTAGGTCGGCTCCGCCCGTGGCCAAAGAACGGCAACGAGGCCCTTAAGGTACCTGTCCACCACCTATTTATCAATAGATTAGGGTTAGAGTTTGTCCAATTTGGGAATTAGGGTTAGGGTTCATCAGTAATTGGGGAATTTAGGGTTAGGGTTCTTCGATTCGATGAACTAAGGTTAGGGTTCTTCAGGAATTGGTGATTAGGGTTAGGGTTCTTCGATTCGATGAACTAGGGTTAGGGTTCTTGAATTGGGGATTAGGGTTAGGTTCACCTACATCTCTAATCCGCACATAAAAATTGCATAAAAGCAACCCTAGCACCTGTTCTTGATCAGATAGAACTTAAACTTAGTAATTTTTAGGGTTAAAACACCAAATTTATGTTGTTCTTAAGCAATAACTGGAACAAGGACATAGCTCCAAAGAACAAAACATGAACAAACCAGAAGAACAAACTTCTTTGGAACATAATTTAATGCATAATAGGGCTCAATCTCGTAACTAGAGGCTCGATACCCGTGAGAATCCCTTAGAGGATCATCTAGCTCAGGATTTGAGCCACACAATATAGGATCAGGGGTATGTACCTTGATCTAGAGGTCCAGCCATGGCCTCCTCTTGGTTTGCTTCACCTTATCCTTGTTGATGTAGATGTGAGGGTTCTTCCTAGTGCTTTAGGTGCTTGCTTGATCAGTGAGCTAGGGAGAGTGAGTGAGAGAAGCACGTCTGACATGGTTATACCCCGCGGGTACACGACCTCAGCATACCTAGTCCAGCCCAAGGAATGCCCACAGCAAATATACGTCGGCCCATGAAGACTTTCGGGTGGCCAGGGCCCATGACGCCTTCAGATCCTTAGAGAGTAAGACTAGAGTAGATAGGAAATTCAAAGGGGTAAACCCTAGAACCTGTAACCGACTAGATCTATGCTCGGGACCTGCCTAAGTCAATATAAAGGCCAGGAGGGTGTTGGAGATATGCCCTAGAGGCAATAATAAATATAGTTATTATTATATCTTTGTGTTTATGATAAATGTTTACATTCATGCTATAATAGTATTAACAAGGAAACATTAATACTTGTGTGATTTGTAAACTTAATTTGAAGTCCCTAGTATAGCCTCTATACTTCACTAGCTTGTTGGTTGATTAATGATTGTGGTTTCCCTATCATGAACATTGAGATGTTATCAACAACAAGATCATATCGTTAGGAGAATGATATGGTGGACATACTCCTATAGATAAGCATAGCATAAAGATCAAGTCATTTCAATAGTTCAATTGCTATATGCTTCGATACATAGTAACCTAATTCCTTGACCATGAGATCATGCATATCACCTTTCCGGATGGATGCTTTGATGACATCAAACACCACACCGTGGGGTGGCTATAAAGGTGGCATTGAGTGTTGGAAAGTATTGGTTGAAACACATGGATCAAGAGTGGGATTTGTCCATCCATATGACGGATAGATATACTCGGGCCCTCGGTGGAATGTCATCCAATTAGCTTGCAAGCATGTGACTGGCTCAAGGGATCACATATCACGGAGCGAGAAAAGTACTTATCGTAACGAGGTTGAACTAGGTATGCGAGATACCGCGATCATAACCTCGGATAAGTAAACTATCGTGAGACAAAGGGAAATTGGTATCGTATGTAAGTGGTTTATTCGATCAAAGTAATCATAGAAATATGTAGAGCCATATGAATTTCTAGATTCCTCTATTGGTTATTGTTAGGAGAAGTGTCTCGATCATGTCAACAATTCACGAACCGTAGGGAGACACACTTAAGGATTCGACGTTGTTTTGAGTAGTTATGGTATTATGAGAAAGAGACCGAATGTTGTTCGAGTCTCGGATGGGATCCGGGATATCACGAGGTGATCCGGAATGGTCCGGAGAATAAGATTCATATAAGGAAAGTCCCGTTTGAGTTCGGAATGATTCCTGTTTTCATCGGGAATGTTCTAGAAGGTTCGGATTGTCCGCACTCCGGGAGGGTACATGAATGTGTCATTACATATTGAATGATTGCATCATGTACTAAGTGTTCTTGCTGTTCCAAAACTGAAAAGTCAAACTGCCAGTTTGAAAGTCAAACGGCTAAAACAGGAAACTGTGGGAAACAGGAGACTGTGGGAAACAAGCAAGAGGTGGTTGGAACCGACTTGGGGGAGGAGTCCCTCCAAGACGGCGCGCCAACCAAGGACGACTTGGGGAGGGACTGTAGTGGTTCGTAGCATGGAAAACAAAAATTTTCTATCGCATACAAACAAACAAGCCAAGATCTATCTACTAGATTGTAGCAACGAGTCGATGGAATAACTTACCCTCGAAGATTCCAAAGTGTTTAACGAGAGCGGATTCTCGTGGGTGATGTAGTCGCACTCTTTCCGTTATCCAGATCGTGTGGACGATCCTTCCGCGCCCACGTTAAGCGGCGCTCCATGATCGGTCACACGTTCGGCTCGATGAAGACCTTCCTCTCCTTGTTCCAAGAAAGAACAGAGGTTGTAGTACTCTCTCGCGATTCCAAGACACTGGCGTGGTGCAGAAGTAGAGGAAATCCCAGGCTTCGCCTTAAGCCGGTGCAGTATGGTGGAGCTTATGAGAGAGGCTATTAGTGGTCTAGTAATTAGACACACCAATTAGAAGGCTCTAAACCAATTAGAAGGCTCTAAACCGTGGCTAAAGCAATTAGAAGCTCTAAACCAAAACGGCTCTAAACCGGAGATCTAGAGGTGAAACTTGTGTGTCTCTAGGAGGCCCTGCCCCTCCTTATATAGGTGGAGGGCCTTGGCGCCAAGGGAGGAGGAGTCCCTCCCAACTGGAATCTAGGTGGGCGCCGCTGGAGGAGTCCAACTCCTCCTCGAGGTTGGTTCCAACTCCTCTTGCTTGTTTCCCACAGTTTCTTGTTTTGGCGGTTTGACTTTCAAACTGGACATTTGACTTTTCTGTTAGGATTCAATTTAATCCTTTATTTGGGACAGCAAGAACACTTAGTACATGATGCAATCATTCCATTAAGTAATGACACATTCATGTACCCTCCCCTGAGTCTTGGGACAATCCGAACCTTCTAGAACATTCCGATGAAAACACCGGAATCATTCCCGAACTCCGAACGGACTTTCCTTATATGAATCTTATTCTCCGGACCATTCGGATCACCTCGTGATATCCCGGATCCCATCCGAGACTCGAACAACATTCGGTCTCTTTCTCATAATACCATAACTACTCAAACAACGTCGAATCCTTAAGTGTGTCTCCTACGGTTCGTGAATTATGCGCGACATGATCGAGACACTTCTCCTAACAATAACCAATAGAGGAATATGGAAATTCATATGGCTCCCACATATTTCTGATTACTTTGTGATCGAATGAACCACTTACATACGATACCAATTTCCTTTGTCTCACGATATGTTACTTATCCGAGGTTATGATCGTCGGTATCTCGCATACCTAGTTCAACCTCGTTACCGATAAGTACTCTTTTCTCGTTCGTGATATGTGATCCCTTATGACCAAGTCACATGCTTGCAAGCCAATTGGATGACATTCCGAGAGGGCCTATATCTATCCGTCATGTGGATGGACAAATCCCACTCTTGATCCATGTGTTTCAACCAATACTTTCCGAACACTTAATGCCACCTTTATAGCCACCCAGTTACGGTGTGGTGTTTGATGTCATCAAAGCATCCATCCGGTAAAGGTGATATGCATGATCTCATGGTCGAAGGAATTAGGTTACTATGTATCATAAAGCATATGGCAATTGAACTATTGAAATGACTTGATCTTTATGCTACACTTATCTATAGGAGTATGTCCACCATATCATTCTCCTAACGATATGATCTTGTTGTTGATAACATCTCAATGTTCATGATAGGGAAATCAAATCATTAATCAACCAACAAGCTAGTGAAGTATAGAGGCTATACTAGGGACTTCAAATTAAGTTTACAAATCACACAAGTATCAATGTTTCCTTGTTAATACCATTATAGCATGAATGTAAACATTTATCATAAACACAAAGATATAATAATAACTACATTTATTATTGCCTCTAGGGCATATCTCCACCTCTCACTTGCACTAGAGTCATCTAATCTAGATTACATGGTAATATACGAACACCCATGGCAGTTTGGTGTTGGTCATGTTTTGCCCTCGGGAGAGGTTTAGTCAATGGATCATACATTCAAATCTGTGTGTACTTTGCAAATCTTTATATCCCCATCCCGGATATGTTCTCGAATAGCGTGAAAACGCAGCTTGATATGCTTGACTTCTTGTGTGACCTTGGTTCTTGCGCATTGGCTATGGCGCCCATGTTATCACAAGAGATAGACATTGGGTCCAGACTTGGAACCACACCTAGCTCTGTAATGAACTCTTTCATCCATATCGCTTCTTGTGAAGCCTCAAAGCGACCATGTATTCGATTCGCTTGAAGATCTCGCCACAACTTTGCTTTGCACTCCTCCATTCTTCTTGCACCATTCAAAATAAATACGTATCCGGTTGTGATTTAGAATCATCTGGATCGGTGTTCCAACTAGCATCGGTGTAACCATTAACAACGAGTGTTCATCACCTCCATAAGAAAGAACCATATCCTTAGTTCTTCTCAAGTACTTAAGGATGTTTTTGATCATTGTCCAATGATCCACTCTGGATCACTTTGATATCTGCTAGTTAAACTAACGGCATATGCAATGTGGTCTAGTACATAGCATGGCATACATTAGAGATCCTATGGTCGAGGCATAGGGAGTCTTACTCATCCTTTCTCTATCTTCTGCCGATCTCGAACTTTGAGTTTTACTCAAGGTCGTATTGGGCAACATGGGCAAGAACCCTTTCTTGCTTTCTTCCATTCCAAATATCTTTAGAACTTTGTCCAAATATGTACTCTGTGACAATGATATTTGGCGTTTTGACCTATCTCTATAAATCTTTATGCCTAATATGTAAGCTGCTTCGCCAAGATCCTTCATTGAAAAACTATTATTCAAATATTCCTTGACACTATTAAGAAGGTCTACATCATTCCCAATCAACAATATGTCATCCACATACAGTATTAAGAATGCTACAGAGCTCCCACTCACTTTCTTGTAAATACAAGCTTCTCCATAAGTTTGTATAAAACCAAAACTTTTGATTACCTTATCAAAACGTTGATTCCAACTTCGGGATGCTTGCTTCAATCCATAGATGGACCGTTGAAGTTTGCATACCTTGTTAGCATCTTTAGGATCGACAAAACCTTTGGGTTGCATCATATACAACTCTTCATCAATGTCTCCATTGAGGAATCTTTGTTTGACATCCATCCGCCATATCTCATAATCATAATGCGTGATTGCTAACATAATCCTCACAAACTTTAGCTTACCCGGTGAAAGTCTCATCGTAGTCAACTCCTTGAATTTGTCGAAACCCTTTTGCGACAAGTCGAGCTTTATAAACGATAACATTACCATCGATTCTGTTTTCTTCTTGAAAATCCATTTGTTCTCGACAGCCTTCCGGCCATCCGTTAAGTCCACCAAAGTCCATACTTGGTTTTCGTACATGGATCCAATCTCGGATTTCATGGCTTCTTGCCATTTATTGGACTATGGGCTCATCATCGCTTCCTCATATGTCTCGGGGTCATCGGTGTTGTCCACCACCATGACATTCATAACGGAATCATACCAATGCAGGTGGTACGAGTTCTCGTTGACCTCAGGCTCAGAGTCGCAACCGAAGTTTCATGATCATCATCATTAGCTTCCTCTCTTATTGGTGCGAGCACCACGGGAACTTCTTCGGTCTTGCTACTCGTAATTTCGAGAGAAGGTTCGACAACCTCGTCGAGTTCTACTTTCCTTCAGTCACTTCTTTCGAGAGAAATTCCTTCTCTAGAAAGGATCCATTCTTAACAACGAATGTTTTGCCTTCGGATCTATGATAGAAGGTATACCCAATAGTTTCCTTGGTATCCTATGAAGACGCATTTTCGCTTTGGGTTCAAGCTTGTCGGTGTAACTTTTTACATAGGCTTGCATCCCCAAACTTTAAGGAACGACAATTTAGGTTTCTTCCCAAACCATAATTCATACGGTGTCGTTTCAGCGGATTTAGACGGTGCCCTATTTAAAGTGAATGCTGTTTCTAATGCATAACCCCAAAATGATAGCGGTAAATCTGTAAGTGACATCATAGAACGAACCATATCTAAGAGAGTTCGATTACAACGTTCGGACACACCATTACGCTGTGGTGTTCCCGGTGGTGTCAATTGTGAAAGTATTCCGCACTTCTTTAAATGCTCGCCAAACTCGTAACTTAGATATTCACCTCCACGATCGAGCAGAAATTTAATCTTCTTGTTACGTTGATTCTCTACCTCACTTTGAAACTCCTTAAACTTCTCGAAAGTTTCGGACTTATGTTTCATGAAATAGATATACCCATATCTACTCAAGTCATTCGTGAAGGTAAGAACATAACGATAACCACCGCGCGATGCTACACTCATTGGACCACACACATCGGTATGTATGATTTCCAATAAGTCCGTAGCTCGCTCCATCATACCAGAAAATGGAGTCTTAGTCATTTTACCCATCAGACATGCTTCGCATCTTTCAAGTGATTCAAAATCAAGTGATTCAAGAAGTCCATCAGAATGGAGTTTCTTCATACGTTTCACTCTGATGTGACCAAGGCAGCGATTGCCACATATAGGTCGAATTATCGCTTGATTTCAAACGTTTAGCCTCAATGTTGTTGATATGTGTATTTCCACTATCGAGATTCAATAAGAATAGACCATCTATCAAAGATGCATGTGCATAAAACATATTACTCATATAAATAGAACAACCATTATTCTCGGATTTAAACAAGTAACCGTCTACAATAAACAAGATCGATATAATGTTCATGCTCAACGCAGCACCAAATAACAATTATTTAAGTATAAAACTAATCCCGATGGTAGATGAAGGGGTAGCGTGCGATCGCGATCACATCAACCTTTGATCCGTTCCCACGCGCCGTCACCTCGTTCTTCGCTAGCTTCCGTTTATTCTGCAAAGACCTGTTTGAGTTACAAATATGAGCAAGAACCGATTATCAAATACCCAGGCACTACTACGAGTACTAGTGAGATACACATCAATAACATGTATATCAGATATACCTTTCTTCTTGATGTTGCCGTTCTTCAGATCCGCCAAGTACTTTGGGCAATTCCGCTTCCAGTGACCTTCTCCCTTGCAGTAAAAACACTCAGTATCAGGCTTAGGTCCAGCCTTGGTCTTCTTCGCCGGCGTAGCAACTTTCTTACCACCCTTCTTGAAGTGTCCCTTTTGCTTAGACTTGCCTTTCTTGAATTTGGTGGTCTTATTGACCAACAACACTTGGTGCTCTTTCTTGATCTCCACTTCTGCAGATTTCAACATGGCAAAGAGTTCTGGCAACGTCTTGTTCATGTTCTGCATGTTGTAGTTCATCACAAAGTTCTTGTAACTTGGTGGTAGTGATTGGAGGACACGGTAAATCCCCAAAGCATTAGGAATCACTATACCCAAGCTTTGAAGTTTGTTTGCGTGCCCAGACATCTTAAGCACATGCTCACTGACGGAGCTGCCCTCTTCCATCTTGTAGTTAAAGAACTTTTCGAAGCCTCATAGCTTTCAATTGCCGCATGAGTCTCAAAAATCAATTTGAGATCCTCGACAATATCATATGGGTCTCAATCCTCAAACCTTTACAAGCTCGATTCTAAACCATACAAGATAGCACTTTGAACTATGGAGTCTTGATTCTTCCGAGCGAGGTAAACATTCTTTACTTCATCGGAAGCATTGGCTGCAGTGGGTCACCCAGTGCATCCAAAGACATAGGTCAAATTACCGGTGTGAGGACAATCCTCAAATTGCGGAACCAATCCATGAAGTTGCTTCCATTGTTTTCAACTTTTCTTTCTCTAGGAAGCATTAAAATTGATGGTAGGGGCTGCCATTGATCTACAACATATTTGCAATAGTTTAGACTAAGTTTATGACAAATTGAGTTCAAATTAATAATAAAATTAAACTAGGTGAACTCCACTCAAAACAATATCCCTCACATTGTTTTAGTGATCACCTGAACCAAATCCACCATATCAACACCGATCATCACGAGAGTTGACATAGTTTCAATGGCGAACAATCGACATGTTCATCACATCTACTATATGATTCATGCTTTACCTTTCGGTGATCCGTGTTCGAGACCATGCATACATGCTAGGCTCGTCAAGATCAAACCTTAGTTTACGCATGAGCAAATGGCTTGCTCACGTTGTATACACTTAGGATCTAACACCCGATCATCACGTGGTGCTTGAAGCGACAAGCTTTAGCAACGGTGCTAACTAAGGGTGAACACTTTATGATTTGAAATTAATGTGCATGAGGGATCATCTTATAATGCTACCGTCGTCTACTAAGCAATACAAGATGCATAAAGGATTAACATCACATGCAATTCAATATATATGTGATATGATATGGCCTTTCTTCTTTGTGCCTCCGATCTCCATCTTCAAGCACGAACATGATCTCCATCATCATCGGCATTGCATCAAGGTCAATGACGCTTTTCCATGGTTGTCGTCCACGGCTTCAACTATTACAACTACTTTGAATAGACACGGGTCTTAACATAAATTAAAGACAACCATATGGCTCCTGCGGTTGCCGACTTACAATAAGGAACATTGCATACATCAAATATAATCACAATCATGGCCATATCACATCATCGCACACCTGCAAAACAAAGTTAGACGCCTCTACTTTCTTTGCATATTTTACGTGGTTTGGGGCTTTCAATAAGTGTCGTTCTAACTTACGAACAAGAACCACAACATTGATACTAGCATTGTTGATCACCCGTTGTAAATTGGATCTTAACTATGCTAGGAAAGCGCACCATAAAGCCACTTATGCAATACAAGTTGCATGTCAAGCGTGGAGCAAGTCTCATGAACGATGTCATGTAAGGTTAGCCGGCCGCTTCATCCCAACATACCGCAAGATGCAAAGTACACAAGCAATCGACAATAAAAGCATCAACGCCCACAATGACCATTGTGTTTTACTCGCAATGTGATCTACATATAGACACGGCTCGATACCCTTGTAGTGGTTCGTAGCATGGAAAACAAAAATTTTCTATCGCATACAAACAAACAAGCCAAGATCTATCTACTAGATTGTAGCAACGAGTCGATGGAATAACTTACCTCGAAGATTCCAAAGTGTTTAACGAGGCGGATTCTCGTGGGTGATGTAGTCGTACTCTTTCCGATCTCAAGATCGTGTGGCGATCCTTCGCCACGTTCCGGGCGCTCCCTTGATCGGTCACACGTTCGGTTTCGACGAAGACCTTCCTCTCCCTTGTTCCAAAGTGAGCGAAGGTTGTAGTACTCTCCTCGCGATTCCTAAAAGACAACTGGCGTGGTACCTAAGTAGAGGAAATCCGAGGCTTCGCCTTAAGCCGGTGCGAGTATGGTGGAGCTTATGAGAGAGGCTATTAGTGGTCTAGTAATTAGACACACCAATTATAAGGCTCTAAACCAATTAGAAGGCTCTAAACCGCTGGCTAAAGCAATTAGAAGCTCTAAACCAAAACGGCTCTAAACCGGAGATCTAGAGGTGAAACTTGTGTGTCTCTAGGAGGAGCCCTGCCCCTCCTTATATAGGTGGAGGGCCTTGGCGCACCAGGGGAGGGAGGGAGTCCCTCCCCAACTCGGCCTAGGGCTGGGCGCCGTCCTGGAGGAGTCCAACTCCTCCTCCAGGTTGGTTCCAACTCCTCTTGCTTGTTTCCCACAGTTTCTTGTTTTGGCAGTTTGACTTTTCTGTTTTAGGATTCAATTTAATCCTTTATTTGGGACAGCAAGAACACTTAGTACATGATGTAATCATTCCAATAAGTAATGACACATTCATGTACCCTCCCCAGTCTTGGGACAATCCGAACCTTCTAGAACATTCCCGATGAAAACACGGAATCATTCCCGAACTCCAAACGGGACTTTCCTTATATGAATCTTATTCTCGGACCATTAGGATCACCTCGTGATATCCGGATCCCATCCGAGACTCGAACAACATTCGGTCTCTTTCTCATAATACCATAACTACTCAAACAACGTCGAATCCTTAAGTGTGTCTCCCTACGGTTCGTGAATTATGCGGACATGATCGAGACACTTCTCGAACAATAACCAATAGAGGAATCTGGAAATTCATATGGCTCCACATATTTCTACGATTACTTTGCGATCGAATGAACCACTTACATACGATACCAATTTCCCTTTGTCTCATGATATGTTACTTATCCGAGGTTATGATCGTGGTATCTCTGCATACCTAGTTCAACCTCGTTGATAAGTACTCTTTTCTCGTTCGTGATATGTGATCCCTTGTGACCAAGTCACATGCTTGCAAGCCAATTGGATGACATTCCACCGAGAGGGCCCAGTATATCTATCCGTCATGTGGATGGACAAATCCCTCTTGATCCATGTGTTTCAACGAATACTTTCCGAACACTTAATGCCACCTTTATAGCCACCCGATTCGGTGTGGTGTTTGATGTCATCAAAGCATCCATCCGGTAAAGGTGATATGCATGATCTCATGGTCGAAGGAATTAGGTTACTATGTATCGTAAAGCATATAGCAATTGAACTATTGAAATGACTTGATCTTTATGCTACGCTTATCTATAGGAGTATGTCCACCATATCATTCTCCTAACGATATGATCTTGTTGTTGATAACATCTCAATGTTCATGATAGGGAAACCACAATCATTAATCAACCAACAAGCTAGTGAAGTATAGAGGCTATACTAGGGACTTCAAATTAAGTTTACAAATCACACAAGTATCAATGTTTCCTTGTTAATACCATTATAGCATGAATGTAAACATTTATCATAAACACAAAGATATAATAATAACTACATTTATTATTGCCTCTAGGGCATATCTCCAACAGGGACTCCCCTCCCCTTGGCCGCCCCTCCCACCTATAAAAGGAGGGGCAGGGCCTCCTCCTCTAGACACACAAGTTCCTATCCTCTAATCTCCGGTTTAGAGCCGTTTTGGTTTAGAGCTTCTAATTGCCCTAGCCTGCGGTTTAGAGCCTTCTAATTGGTGTGTCTAATCCCTAGACCACTAATAGCTCTCTCTCATACTCCACCATACTCGCTCCGGCTTAAGCGAAGCCTGGGATCTCCCTCTACTTAGGTACCACGCTTGTCTTCCGGAATCATGCGAGAGTGCTACAACCTCCATTTTCTTTGGAACAAGGGAGAGGAAGGTCTTTGTCGAGTACCGAGCGTGTGACCAAGCTGAAGCGCTGCCGCGCCTTAGGAAGGATCGTCTACGATCTTGAGATCGGAAGAAATCGACTACATCACCCACGAGAATCCGCTCTCGTTAAACACTTTGGAATCTTGAGGGTAAGTTATTCCATCGACTCGTTGCTACAATCTAGTAGATAGATCTTGGCTTGTTTGTTTGTATGCGATAGAATTTTTTGTTTTCCATGCTACGAAACCCTACGGTGGTATCGAGCCGTGTCTATATGTAGATCTGTTGCGAGTAGAACACAATGGTCATTGTGGGCGTTGATGCTTTTATTGTAGATTGCTTCTTGTGTACTTTGCATCTTGCGGTATGTTGGGATGAAGCGGCCGGGCTAACCTTACATGACATCGTTCATGAGACTTGCTCCACGCTTGACATGCAACTTGTATTGCATAAGTGGCTTTATGGTGCTGTTTCTCCTAGCATAGTTAAGATCCAATTTACAACGGGTGATCAACAATGCTAGTATCAATGTTGTGGTTCTTGTTCGTAAGTTAGAACGACACTTATTGAAAGCCCCAAACCACGTAAAATATGCAAAGAAAGTAGAAGCGTCTAACTTTGTTTTGCGGGGTGTCAATGATGTGATATGGCCATGATTGTGATTATATTTGATGTATGCAATGTTCCTTATTGTAAGTTGGCAGCGGGGAGCCATATGGTTGTCTTTAATTTATGTTAAGACCAGCGTGTCTATTCAAAGTAGTTGTAATAGTTGAAGCGGTGGGCGACAACCATGGAGAAGCGTCATTGACCTTGATGCAATGCGGTGATGATGGAGATCATGTTCGTGCTTGAAGATGGAGATCGGAAGCACAAAGAAGAAAGGCCATATCATATCACATATTATTGAATTGCATGTGATGTTAATACTTTATGCATCTTGTATTTCTTGGTAGACGCGGTAGCATTATAAGATGATCCCTCATGCACATCAATTTCAAGTCATAAAGTGTTCGCCCTTAGTTAGCACCGTTGCTAAAGCTTGTTGTTTCAAGCACCACGTGATGATCGGTGTGTTAGATTACGCAAGTGTATACAACGTGAGCAAGCCAGATTTGCTCATGCGAAACTAAGGTTTGATCTTGATGAGCCTAGCATGTCTGCACATGGTCTCGGAACACGGATCACCGAAAGGTAAAGCATGAATCGTATAGTAGATATGATGAACATGACGATTGTTCGCCATTGAAACTATATCAACTCTCGTGATGATCGGTGTTAATGTTGTGGATTTGGTTCGTGTGATCACTAAAACAATGTGAGGGATGTTGTTTTGAGTGGGAGTTCACCTAGTTTAATTTCATTAATTAATTTGAACTCAATTTGTCATAAACTTAGTCTAAACTATTGCAAATATGTTGTAGATCAATGGCAGCCCCTACCATCAATTTTAATGCGTTCCTAGAGAAACAAAAGTTGAAAAACAATGGAAGCAACTTCGGATTGGTTCCGCAATTTGAGATTGTCCTCACAGTGGTAATTTGACCTATGTCTTTGGATGCACATTGGGTGACCCACCTGCAGCTGATGCTCCCGATGAAGTAAAGAATGTTTACCTCACTCGGAAGAATCCGTACTCCGTAGTTCAGTGTGCTATCTTGTATGGTTTAGAATCGGAGCTTCAGAAAAGGTTTGAAGAGTTAGACCCATATGATATTGTCGAGGATCTCAAATTGATTTTTGAGACTCATGCGGCAATTGAAAGCTATGAGGATTCTGAAAAGTTCTTTAAGCGCAAGATGGAAGAGGCAGCTCGTCGGTGAGCATGTGCTTAAGATGTCTGGGCACTCAAACAAACTTCAAAGCTTGGGTATAGTGATTCCTAATGCTTTGGGGATTTACCGTGTCCTCAATCACTACCACCAAGTTACAGAACTTTGTGATGAACTACAACATGCGTAACATGAACAAAGAGTTGCGAACTGTTTGCTATGTTAAAATCTGCGAAGTGGAGATCAAGAAAGAGCACCAAGTGTTGTTGGTCAATAAGACCACCAAATTCAAGAAAGGCAAGTCTAAGCAAAGGGACACTTCAAGAAGGGTGGTAAGAAAGTTACCACGCCGTGAAGAAGACCAAAGGCTGGACCCAAGCCCGATCTTGAGTGCTTTTCTTGCAAGGGAGAAGGTCATCGAAGCGGAATTGCCCAAAGTACTTGGCGGATCGAAGAACGGCAACATCAAGAAGAAAGGTATATCGATATACATGTTATTGATGTGTATCTCACTAGTACTCGTAGTAGTGCACAGGTATTTGATCTTGGTTCGGTTGCTCATATTTGTAACTCGAAACAAGGTCTTTGCAGAATAAACGGAAGCTAGCGAAGAACGAGGTGACGATGCGCGTGGGAAACGGATCAAAGGTTGATGTGATCGCGATCGGCACGCTACCCCTTCATCTACCATCGGGATTAGTTTTATACTTAAATAATTGTTATTTAGTGCCTGTGTTGAACATGAACATTATATCGGGATCTTGTTTATTGCGAGAAGGTTACTTGTTTAAATCAGAGAATAATGGTTGTTCGATTTATATGAGTAATATGTTTTATGCACATGCACCTTTGATAGATGGTCTATTCTTATTGAATCTCAATAGTGGAAATACACATATCAACAACATTGAGGCTAAATGGTTGAAATCAAGCGATAATTTGACCTATATGTGGCACTGTCGTCTTGGTCACATTGGAGTGAAGCGTATGAAGAAACTCCATTCCAATGGACTTCTTGAATCACTTGATTTTGAATCACTTGAAAGATGCGAAGCATGTCTGATGGGAAAAATGACTAAGACTCCATTTTCTGGTATGATGGAGCGAGCTACGGACTTATTGGAAATCATACATACCGATGTGTGTGGTCCAATGAGTGTAGCATCGCGCGGTGGTTATCGTTATGTTCTTACCTTCACGGATGACTTGAGTAGATATGGGTATATCTATTTCATGAAACATAAGTCCGAAATTTTCGAGAAGTTTAAGGAGTTTCAAAGTGAGGTAGAGAATCAACGTAACAAGAAGATTAAATTTCTACGTTCTGATCATGGAGGTGAATATCTAAGTTACGAGTTTGGCGAGCATTTGAAGAAATGCGGAATACTTTCACAGTTGACACCGCCGGGAACACCACAGCGTAATGGTGTGTCCGAACGTCGTAATCAAACTCTCTTAGATATGGTTCGTTCTATGATGTCACTTACAGATTTACCGCTATCATTTTGGGGTTATGCATTAGAAACAGCCGCATTCACTTTAAATAGGGCACCGTCTAAATCCGTTGAAACGACACCGTATGAATTATGGTTTGGGAAGAAACCTAAATTTTCGTTCCTTAAAGTTTGGGGATGCGAAGCCTATGTAAAGAAGTTATAGCCGGACAAGCTTGAACCCAAAGCGGAAAAATGCGTCTTCATAGGATACCCGAAGGAAACTATTGGGTATACCTTCTATCATAGATCCGAAGGCAAAATCTTCGTTGCCAAGAATGGATCCTTTCTAGAGAAGGAATTTCTCTCGAAAGAAGTGACTGGAAGGAAAGTAGAACTTGACGAGGTTGTCGAACCTTCTCTCGAAATTGTGAGTAGCGCAGCACCGGAAGAAGTTCCTGTGGTGCCTACACCAATAAGAGAGGAAGCTAATGATGGTGATCATGAAACTTCGGTTGAAGTAGCTACAGAGCCTCGGAGGTCAACGAGAACTCGTACCACTCCAGATTGGTATGATCCCGTTATGAGTGTCATGTTTGTGGACAACACCGATGACCCCGAGACATATGAGGAAGCGATGATGAGCCCAAATTCCAATAAATGGCAAGAAGCCATGAAATCCGAGATTGGATCCATGTACGAAAACCAAGTATGGACTTTGGTGGACTTACGGATGGCGGAAGGTATCGAGAACAAATGGATTTTCAAGAAAGAAAGCAGATGTTGATGGTAATGTTCTGTCTATAAAGCTCGACTTGTCGTAAAAGGGTTTCGACAAATTCAAGGAGTTGACTACGATGAGACTTTCTCACCAATGGCGAAGCTAAAGTCTGTGAGGACTATGTTAGCAATCGCTGCATATTATGATTATGAGATATGGCGGATGGATGTCAAAAGCATTCCTCAATGGAGATATTGATGAAGAGTTGTATATGATGCAACCCAAAGGTTTTGTCGATCCTAAAGATGCTAACAAGGTATGCAAACTTCAACGGTCCATCTATGGATTAAAGCAAGCATCCGAAGTTGGAATCAACGTTTTGATAAGGTGATCAAAAGTTTTGGTTTTATACAAACTTATGGAGAAGCTTGTATTTACAAGAAAGTGAGTGGGAGCTCAGAGCATTCTTAATACTATATGTGGATGACATATTGTTGATTGGGAATGATGTAGACCTTCTTAATAGTGTCAAAGAATATTTGAATAATAGTTTTTCAATGAAGGATCTTGGCGAAGCGACTTACATATTAGGCATAAAGATTTATAGAGATAGATCGAACGCCAAATATCATTGTCACAGAGTACATATTTGGACAAAGTTCTAAAGAGGTTTGAATGGAAGAAAGCAAGAAAGGGTTCTTGCCCATGTTTGCTAATACGACCTTGAGTAAAACTCAAAGTCCGACATCGGCGGAAGATAGAGAAAGGATGAGTAAGACTCCTATGCCTCGACCATAGGATCTCTAATGTATGCCATGCTATGTACTAGACCCGACATTGCATATGTTGTTAGTTTAACTAGCAGATATCAAAGTGATCGAGTGGATCATTGGACAATGATAAAACATCCTTAAGTACTTGAGAAGAACTAAGGATATGGTTCTTTCTTATGGAGGTGATGAACAGCTCGTTGTTAATGGTTACACCGATGTTAGTTGGAACACCGATCCGGATGATTCTAAATCACAACTGGATACGTATTTATTTTGAAAGGTGTAGCGATTAGAGGAGGTGTAAAGCAAAGCGTTGTGGCGAGATCTTCAACTGAATCGAATACATGGTTGCCGGAGGCTTCACAAGAAGCGATATGGATGAAAGAGTTCATTATAGAGCTGGGTGTGGTTCCTAGTGCGCTGGACCCAATGTCTATCTCTTGTGATAACATGGCGCCATAGCCAATGCAAGAACCAAGGTCACACAAGAAGTCAAGCATATCAAGCTGCTTTCACGCTATTCGAGAACATATCCGGGATGGGGATATAAAGATTTGCAAAGTACACACAGATCTGAATGTGGCGGATCCGTTGACTAAACCTCTCCAGGGCAAAACATGACCAACACCAAACTGCCATGGGTGTTCGTATATTACCATGTAATCTATATTAGATGACTCTAGTGCAAGTGGGAGACTGGAGATATGCCCTAGAGGCAATAATAAATATAGTTATTATTATATCTTTGTGTTTATGATAAATGTTTACATTCATGCTATAATAGTATTAACAAGGAAACATTAATACTTGTGTGATTTGTAAACTTAATTTGAAGTCCCTAGTATAGCCTCTATACTTCACTAGCTTGTTGGTTGATTAATGATTGTGGTTTCCCTATCATGAACATTGAGATGTTATCAACAACAAGATCATATCGTTAGGAGAATGATATGGTGGACATACTCCTATAGATAAGCATAGCATAAAGATCAAGTCATTTCAATAGTTCAATTGCTATATGCTTTCGATACATAGTAACCTAATTCCTTCGACCATGAGATCATGCATATCACCTTTACGGATGGATGCTTTGATGACATCAAACACCACACCGTAACTGGGTGGCTATAAAGGCGGCATTGAGTGTTCGGAAAGTATTGGTTGAAACATATGGATCAAGAGTGGGATTTGTCCATCCATATGACGGATAGATATACTCTGGGCCCTCTCGGTGCAATGTCATCCAATTAGCTTGCAAGCATGTGGGCTCACAAGGGATCACATATCACGGAGCGAAAAGAGTACTTATCGTAACGAGGTTGAACTAGGAATGCAGAGATACCGACGATCATAACCTCGGATAAGTAAACTATCGTGAGACAAAGGGAAATTGGTATCGTATGTAAGTGGTTCATTCGATCGCAAAGTAATCGTAGAAATATGTGGGAGCCATATGAATTTCTAGATTCCTCTATTGGTTATTGTTCGGAGAAGTGTCTCGATCATGTCCGCATAATTCACGAACCGTAGGGAGACACACTTAAGGATTCGACGTTGTTTTGAGTAGTTATGGTATTATGAGAAAGAGACCGAATGTTGTTCGGAGTCTCGGATGGGATCCGGGATATCACGAGGTGATCCGGAATGGTCCGGAGAATAAGATTCATATAAGGAAAGTGTGGCATCCCGCAAAACCGCTACTAGAAAATCGCGTTGAATTTGTGCATTGCATTGTCATCATCATGCATGGTTTGCATTAAACTATTTCGCAAAGCCGTTTTGTTTTCTAAAACGCCCCACCTCTATTCAAATATCAAAGCCCGGCCTCCGGATTATTGTTGTTTGAACGCTGTCGGTTTGCAAACGGAGTTATTAAAACAAATAAAAATTATAATTATTTTAGCGGGCAGGCAGGCCGTCGGCCCGACGACCACCCTCGGTTAAAAATGGTCCACCCTCGAATCTGACTACCTAAAACTCTACCCAGCCCAACCTCCACATCACCTCACCCAATCATCTCCCTGCCACCTCACCTCCTCCCTCAACCACTCACACAGTGCCACGTCACCCCTCACCCCCAACTCCTCTCTCTCCCTCTCTCTCAAACACCACACAGCCTGCCCCACGCCTCACAAGACGACGCACGCCACGCCTGCTGGACCCGTGTGGCACACCCTCCCCATCCCGCTTCCCCCTGGCCCACCACGACCGCCCCACCCCGATGCCCTTCTTCCTCCTCTGTCGCTCGCTCGCCGCCTCCCCGCCTAGCACGCTCGCTCGCCCCTCTGCGCCTCCTCCCCAGTCTCCCAGCGTGCACCTCTCTCTTCCTCAGCTCTCTCGCATGCCCGCTCTTCTCCTGCCGTCCCGCCATCGCCCGCCGCCTCCTCCGTCGTGCGGCCGGCAAGCGCCTCCGCGTCGGCCGCCCTGCGCCACCCGAGCACTCCTTCATGCGCTTCAGCTCCGCCAGCGCCTTGCTCGCCAGCCCGCTCGGCCGTCTTCCTCCCTCGCTGCGTCGCTGCCGTCACCGCGCCAGCGGCCGCCCTTCTAAGGCCAGCGTCGCGTCTACCTCGCCAGCGCCGCTGCCGCAGCCGCCCGTCACCGCCACGGAACCCCTGCCCTTCGCTCGCGCGTCTCGTCGTCAGCGCCGCTCAGAGTCGCCACCGCTCTCGCGCCCGCCCGGCGGTGCCCCCTCTGCCTCGCCCGCAGCCTCGGCCGAAGCTCGCCTCGAGTCGTCCGCCGCCGCGTCGCGGCGTCCCGAAGGCCTCAAGCGCGCTGCAGGCCCTCCGTAGCAGCCCCATCCGCCGTCGGCGCTCACCCCGAGCCACGTCGACACCGATGTCAACTGCCTTCAACCGTGCAAGTCCCTGTGTAGTACCAAGTGGTGCAGAGAGTTGGGCGTGGAGACGACAAGATCGACACCATCGCCGGACCCGCAAACCCCAAGTTTCCGACGCCAAGATCGCCGGAGGCCGAACCCGTGGACCGACATGCTCTTCTTCACGGATATGACAAGCACTCCCGGACACCAAGTTCTTCACGAAGCCAAGACCGACCCGACTTGGGAACTGACAAGACCTTCGCGACGACGAGAACGGCACCGACCCGGAAGAAGCCGATGCGCCCCGACACTGACCCAAGATCTGCTCCCCGGACATCGAGACCCGATGCGACAAGATCTGTCCCGATACCGAGAATGACCCCGGAGTCCGAGAACGATTCCGTCGAACCTCGTCGATCCGTGAACCAGACCCGAGACCGGACCGACCTGTCGAACGAACCCGGAACCCCATGATCGTCGAGCCCCCTCTTATGTGTGACCCCTTTTCCTCGAACCTTAATCTATAACATAACAACTTGTCGCATATTAAATTGTCATCTCGCATGCATCACATTGGTTTGGGGGCCTTATGCCGATTCACCTAAATAATTAAATATGGGGCCCATATGCGGGCAAATCTAGCCTTATATTGGCCTCATTTAAATTGGTGTAGCGAACCGGTACTATCTCTTTGCCATGTTAAAACAACATTTAACTTGCGGGGATCTAAACAACTTGCACCATCTAATTAATTGTCGGGACCCCGGTCCCGCTTAATTTGACCTAATTGCATCGCACTTTGCCATGCCATGCATCATACATGCATCATGCCGATCTTCTGCCGTGTATTAAATATTGCACCCGGTGTTTCTTCTAGTGTTTTGCTTCTTCGCGGATAAGGCCGTTGAGTTGATGTGAGCTTCGCCCCGATCTTCGGTTGAACCTTCGGCAATGTTTTCAGGCGAGCATCTCCCCCTTTCTACCTATCTTACTTTCATAGTATTTATTCCCCTCCTGTTGATCTATTGCTATCTGTGATGCGATGCTTTAGTTTCCGTACCCGTGATATACCGTGCAGCCTATATTGCCTTGGACACATCCTATTACCTGTTGTTTTGGTAGTTAGTTGGACTTGCGCGTCGTAGTCGCTTGCTTAAGTGTTGTTGCGTGATGTCAAGTGCCACAGTTGTTGGAGTATTGCCGCATGTTGATGTTGGAGATGATCATAGTTTTACTTATCGTTCACTTTAATTTCTGTTTAACAACTAAAATTGAAATAAGCAGAGGCATCGGTGGGTGATAGAAAATATTTGGTTTCGACGCCCACTTGTGTCGTAAGACCCCGAGTACTTGATACTGTTCCTTGTTTTATCGCGCTATCCACATCCGGAGGTATATGGGACCCCAGCGAGCTTGATTCATCTTATTTCTTGGGGCCACAAACTAGTTTGAGGTTTTATTTACTATCCTGTACTTATGCCATGCTACTTTACGTATTTAAATTGTGCGAGGAGCACCTTTGTTTAGGATTTGTGACCCGTTTACGTGGTATCGACAAGCCCAGCACACTTTCGGTTCCATGGTTCGCTGGCCCCACAAACCTTGAGGCCGTCTCGAGTCAACTAACCGTTCGGAATCTACTTAAGGGTGGCCCCAAATATTTCTCAATCTGTGATTGTTCGATCGTGAAAGCCTCGTTGGGTTTTGATTTGGTTTTTCGAGGTTGATCGGCGTGTGTTGCTATTGGTGCACCCGGTAAAACTTTCGAAAGCCGTGTCCGCGGATATGGACGACTTGGAGCACAAGATCTCGATCATAGACAAGCATAACTAAAGTTCTATATAAATTTGACTTTATAATGACTAGAATCAGCTTCACTATAATGGAATGGCTAATTAATCGCCCACAATTGCTTGTTTGGAGGGTCGCTTGCGACCATTGTACCTGACTAGTAAGTATTGCAACTACAACGGAATGGCTGAATAAAAATACCAACAACTGCTGGGTTTAAGGGTTATCTCATGCTAATTGTATCTGACTAGTAAGTGTTGCCACTATCACGGAATGGTTAACTAAAAGTGCTTGCCACTTACTTTATCGGAGACGATTATTTAAACGACTAGTAATTGCTGCAATAATAACTGAATAAGTAAAACTGCCAACTGTGTGAGTTCCTCGGTTGACTTCCTCGTTTGGTCTCGAGGGGGAAACACCAGGATGGGTTTGTTTGGTGTTAGCTTCAGGTTGGATCCGAATAGGTCTTTCTTACCCCTATCTATAGGTTGTTTAGTGCATCTTTGCGCCGCTCGATCCACCATACCTATGTAGGCGAGGACCGAATTCTAGCCTCGCTGTATGGCCTCAAGATCTTGGCGCTCTCTTTTCCTTTGCCCTTTGTCGGCACCCTTTTGTTTAGCAGGTTTTGAGATCGACGTTAGCGGGGTTACCCTTCCTGGCACAGGCGTTATGGCGCCATTGGTTATTCCTCGGGCTCTTAGCCCCATTTGCTTCTTGTCCGTCGGACGCTCTACCGTTTTCAAGGTGATTTGGATCTTGTATATTATATCTGTATTCTTGACTCTTTGAGTCATTATATATATATCTGCATGGGTCCCATCGAGGAATGTTGTGTAATGTTATTACCGCTTTCCACCCATGCGAAAGTGCTGGTGAGCACCTTTGAATCGTTTCTGCGGGTTTTGGCGAATTTTGCTCAAACTTGCATAGGTCCGATCTGAGGTGTTCTGAAAAGTCCGTTCGGAGTTGGGAACGATTCCTGTTTTCATCGAATGTTCTAGAAGGTTCGGATTGTCCAAGCACTCAGGGAGGTACATGAATGTGTCATTACATATTGAATGATTGCATCATGTACTAAGTGTTCTTCTTGTTCCAAAACTGAAAGTCAAACTGCCAGATTTGAAAGTCAAGCAGCTAAAGCGAGCTGTGGAAAGCAGAGCTGTGGGAAGCGAAACTGTGGGAAACAAGCAAGAGGTGGTTGGAACCGACTTGGGGAGGAGTCCCTCCAAGCGGCGGCCAACAAACCGACTTGGGAGGGACTCCTCCCCTTGGCCGCCCTCCCACCTATAAAAGGAGGCAGGGCCTCCTCCTCTAGACACACAAGTTCCTATCCTCTAATCTCGGTTTAGAGCCGTTTTGGTTTAGAGCTTCTAATTGCCCTAGCCTGCGGTTTAGAGCCTTATAATTGGTGTGTCTAATCCCTAGACCACTAATAGCTCTCTCTCATACTCCACCATACTCGCACCGGCTTAAGGCGAAGCCCTGCGGGATCTCCCCTCTACTTCCGGTACCACGTCGTTGTCTTTGCCGAATCGCGAGAGAGTGCTACAACCTCCATTTTCTTTGGAACAAGGGAGAGGAAGGTCTTCGTCAAAATCGAACGTGTGACCAGGCGGGCGCTGCCGAGCAGCGCCGGAAGGATCATCTACACGATCTTGAGATCGGAAAGAGTACGACTACATCACCCACGAGAATCCGCTCTCGTTAAACACTTTGGAATCTTCGAGGGTAAGTTATTCCATCGACTCGTTGCTACAATCTAGTAGATAGATCTTGGCTTGTTTGTTTGTATGCGATAGAAAATTTTTGTTTTCCATGCTACGAACCCCTACAGAGGGCACGACCTAGATATCTCTCTCTCATACTTTCGCATACACACCTCCACGCCAGATCGCATCTGCGCACCCCTGTAATCATCGGTTCCGCCGTAATCAAGAGCAGACAAGCAGGAGTAGGGATTTCCCTCCGGGGGCCTGAACCTGGGTAAACATCGTGTCCCGTGTTTCTTGTTTGCTAACCGTTCCGCGATCTCCAGCATCCCCATCTTCTCCAAAACCCAAGTCCATAACAATGGGAATTGATGAGATCAAACCTCGTCAATGGCTGAATGAGCAGCCTCTCTCAGCCCTAACCCTAGGTCCCCTATTTATAGCACTTGCACTAGGGGAACCAGCACCTTAGGATGGATGGTCAGCCCATGATCTGGGCATCCAATGGCTGTTATTAAACAGCCCCTTAGTCATCATTAATTTGACTTAGATTGATCATAGCAACCTTTAGATCACTGCATATCATTTATATCAAACACATCGGTGTATAATTAAAGTGTAAAAGCCACATGGATCCGATCTTATTCTAAAAAAAATTGGCAGTTGTGAGCTCACCTTGTACAGGGGATGGAGTTCCTCCCTTAGGCACTTCAGGAAGTCTAGGAGGACACATGAGACCGAAGATCAAATCAATTCCAATAACACCAAGATATGGGATCTTCAGGGTGGGTGGTCGTCCTGGAGATCCACTTTCCCTTGCCTATATCCTGTAGCACAGTTTGTGATCTCGGCGGTGGGGATTATTGGTCATGCGCGATTGCGAGTCATGATCTGTCGACCATGCCTGGGTGAAGTGAAGGTCCACGATATCTCGTGGAGAAATATGGAGGCAGGGATGTGGAAGATGGCGGCGATGCAAGCTGCAATGGTGTTGATGGAGTTTAAAGGGGGAGAAATCTACGCCCACCCGTCGTATGTTGTCATCAGCATTAGGGGGTGCATCTGCATTACTGTTAGTTTTTTTTTGCTAAAAGAACTTAGAAGATTGCCCTTTATCTTTAAACTGAGCAGGCTTAGGCTTTATAAACTTTTTCTTCTTCTGAGAATGCTTGAACTGATTGACATGATCAACTCGTCCAGCTTTAAGCCTTTCCTCCTCTTGTACACATCTAGCCATCATTTCATCCATGCCCCATTTAGAATCCATCGCATTGTAGTTGATGGTGAAGGGAGAAAACTCCGTGGGCAAGGATGACATAATAAAATGGACAAGGAAAGCTTCAGAGATTTCCATTTCCATTGTCTTAAGTTTAGTGGCCATGTTAATTTTCCTCATGATATGTTCTCTCAGACTCGGTTGGATCATACCTTTCATCAATAAGCCTTCTAATGAGGCTTGTTGCATAAATTTTGGGTGATCCTTAAACTGTCCTTAATCTTTCCAAGGTAACCCTTGGCGAGAGTCTGGAACAACTCCTCATACTTTGAGTAATGGAGCCCTTAATAATCATGAGGCACTTACGATTTGAATCCTCCACTTAGTTTTCTCATCATCATAAGCCCTTTTAGGACATCATAATTCTCATCACCTTCATGGGTGCTATAGGAGGATCCTTAAGGAGGGCATAATCTATATTCAAAAGCTAAGGTGATCTCAAGCTTATCCTTCCAAGTACCAAAATTGCTACCGGTCAATAACATTCTATGCCATTTATAATACCGGCAATTTGAGAGGCATTAGATCTTTGCAAAGGAAACAAATGCTTTGAATAAGCATCATAATTTTATACTCCTTTCATCAATTTAGTCTACATCACTTTGGCGAAATAGACATGATCAATAAAATTTTGTGATCAAAATATACGCTAATCGACTTTGGCGTAATGAGATATAAGCCACACTTAGTTAAATCCTCTATTTATATAATTCTTTTATCAATCTGGAACACATCATTCGGCGAGTGAACCAGATCAATAAAATTTCATGGTTTAAATGCCCATCAATCAGCTTTGGCCAGAATGATTGATATAAGACATGCTCAATTTGATGACTTACAAACTTTATTTTGCAGCAAAACATTATTATCACTATTTATTTGGATAAAACCACAAAAGAATCAACTAAGCATGAAAAAATACATTAAACTTGCTTAAGTGAGGTACATACCTGCACAAAAGAATAATTTGTCACATAATTATGTTCCATAATTGACATAATAAAATATGCCAAAAAATTGGCCCCAAAAACTATTTATATATAAACCCTAACTCTTATATCTTAGATTTTAAAGAAAAGGAAGAAATATTAGTTTCAAACAGTCAAACTGAGCCCATAAAGGATTTGGACCAGCCCCCTTTTCTTTATTAATAAAGGAAAACTAAAACAAAACTTTTGGACTGGGCCCAAAAAAATAGCCCAGCCCGTCTTCCCTTAGTGGCCTGCTCGGCCCATCCGGGTATGATGAGCCGTTGGATACAATCCAACAGCGGTGAGCGTGCCCGGCCGGATCGAAACCGACCCGCGACGGCCACCCCCCGAACCCTAGCCCTCATTTTCCACTCCCTCCTTTTCCTCTCTGCCTGCCGAGCGACACCGAGCGAGGGAGAGAGATAAACGCGGCGGCGAAGCCAGCCGCAAAAGAGGAAGAAGGTCGGCGTCGGTGAGCGCCTCTCGCCGGATTCGCGTGCAGCAGCGCGCGGCTCCGTCGAGTGGTGCTTGCTGGTGCCCGTTTGCGTCACGATGGCAAGCGCACAAGCGTCCCCGCGACGACATCGACGACGCAGCGCCAAGTCCAGCGCCGCGGTGGGCTCCTGCACCGACAAGAGCGCGAGGAGACATCACCTCTGACCGGTGTGGTGAACGGCAAATCAGCGGCACGAGCCGAGCATTTCTGCGGCTTAGTAGGTCGGCGCCTCAAGTGGCGACAACGGCGGCAGGCCCTTAAGGTACACGTCCACCACCTCTTTATCATTAGATTAGGGTTAGAGTTTGTCCAATTTGGGAATTAGGGTTAGGGTTCATCAGTAATTGGGGAATTTAGGGTTAGGGTTCTTTGATTCGATGAACTAAGGTTAGGGTTCTTCAGGAATTGGGGATTAGGGTTCTTCGATTCGATGAACTAGGGTTAGGGTTCTTCAGGAATTGGGGATTAGGGTTAGGGTTCTTCACCAACAACTCAAATCCCCACATAAAAATTGCATAAAAGCAACCCTAGCACCTGTTCTTGTTCAGATAGAACTTAAACTTAGTAATTTTTAGGGCTAAAACATCAACTTTATGTTGTTCTTAAGCAATAACTGGAACAAGAACATAGCTCCAGCAACAAAAACATGAACAAACCAGGAAGAACAAACTTGCTGGAACATAATTTAATGCATAATAGGGCTCAATCTCAGAACTAGAGGCTCTGATACCACTGTGAGAATCCCTTAGAGGATCATCTAGCTCAAGATTTGAGCCACACAAGATAGGATCAGGGGTATGTACCTTGATCTAGAGGTCCAGCCATGGCCTCCTCTTGGTTTGCTTCACCTTATCCTTGTTGATGTAGATGTGAGGGTTCTTCCTAGTGCTTTAGGTGCTTGCTTGATCAGTGAGCTAGGGAGAGTGAGAGAGAGAGAAGCACAGCTGACATGGTTATACCCCGCGGGTACACGACCTCAGCATACCTAGTCCAGCCCAAGGAAGGCCCACAACAAATATACGTCGGCCCATGAAGACTTTCGGGTGGCCAGGGCCCATGACGCCTTCAGATCCTTGGAGAGCAAGACTAGAGTAGATAGGAAATTCAAAGGGGTAAACCCTAGAACCTGTAACCGACTAGATCTGTGTTCGGGACCTGCCTAAGTCTATATAAAGGCCAGGAGGGCACGACCTAGATCTCTCTCTCTCTCATACTTTCGCATACACACCTCCACGCCATATCGCATCTGCGCACCCCTGTAATCATCGGTTCCGCCGGAATCAAGAGCAGACAAGCAGGAGTAGGGTTTTCCCTCCGGGGGCCTGAACCTGGGTAAACCTCGTGTCCCGTGTTGCTTGTTTTCTAACCGTTTCGCGATCTCTAGCATCCCCATCTTCTCCAAAACCCAAGTCCATAACAATGGGCATTGATGAGATCAAACCTCGTCAATTGGCGTGGTGAGAATCCCAACCCGAGCGATCTACAACTCTGCGGCGAGAGTCACCTCCTCTTGGCGCTTCTGACTTCACCGCCACTCGCGGCCACCATGAAGGACTTGAGCCCGTGGCGACGGACTCGAGATCTGTTGGTATCTTACGCTTCCGGTGGGGCAACCGCACCCTCGCCTCCTGCGGGTGCCCCTACCATCAATCAGGCCCGCTTGGGCCCACACCTACTATGCACATCATCATCAGCAGATGAGTCCCTCGACGGCGGCTGCAACTCCGATCTGCGATCCGACATCGGATGAAGGACCTCTGATTCGGATCCGAAAGTTGCGGTAATAGCAAACCAATCTCTGAGCACTACCAATGCGTAGTCATCCGAGCGGCGTGGATCATGGCGTAACCGCCTCCCAACCCGCCACCTAACCCGCGGGGCGAAGCGGGAGCGAAGAAACGGTCCCCACCCGAAGAATAACTGGCCATGTCATCCGCCTTAACAAAGAAGGATGGGCGAGCACGCGCCGTGGCGAACGGCCGCAGTCCACTGCGAGCGCCTCACGAGACCTGCTGATGGCATACCACTTAATCCTCATCGAGGAGCACAAGAAGCAGGTCAAGATGCAAGAGGTGCTTGACAAGCGCAAGCAGCCTCAGAGTCCAGCGCGCGACGAGCTGCGCTCTCCGCCATCGGCATCGGCTCCAGCTCGAACGGCAACCAAGGCAACAAGCACCGCTTTCGGATGGAGAACATGGATCCCAAGGAGCGCGGTGAGGTGACCCGAACCCTCCACGCATCCTTCATGGAGATGGATGCCGACGACAATGTCATCCCGAAAACGCCGCAGGCTACGATCATGGCAGCCACCGCGTATCTAGCGTCCCACCCACCTCCGGAGGGGTACCCGAAAAGAGCCATGCACAAGTCCGAACTTACCGGACTCGGACTCGTCAGAGCAGCGCTCCATCAGGAAGCTCCTACGGAGCCGAAGAAGAAACCCCCGGTCCGGTTCGACCGCAGCCCCTCTCCTTCATCCGAAGAAGAGGACCATGACCTTCCCCGAAGGCACAAGAGCTCGCGCCATCGCAACCGTGATTACGATGCCAGAGACGCGCTCACACAGCGCAAAATCGACAAAGCGCGAGCCAAGGCGCGCATGCTCGTCTGAATCCGAGATGGACGAAGACGAAGGAGAACTCTGCGGAGACCGATGCTTCAGCAGATCTGTTCGACGAACAAGGTTCCGTGAAATTTCAAGCTTCCTTCGGATACTCCGAAGTTCGACGGCACACAAGACCCAAAGGCGTGGCTCAGCGACCACCTATCATCCGTCAAACTGCACGGCGGAAACAAGGAAACCGCCATGCAATGCCTTCAGCTGCAGCTGACAGGCGCAGCCCGGATCTGGCTTAGCATCCTATCTTCAGGGTCCATCCGAAGATGGGAGGAGCTAGCTTACATCTTCATCCGAAACTTCAAAGGCCCCAGCAAGAGTCCCGCCTCAATCGAGGAGTTGCGGGCCTGCACTCAACGAACGGGCGAATCCATTCGCTCGTACATACTACGCTGGTCCAACACCAAGAACTCCACGGCGCACATCTCCGAAGAGAGGGCCATCGACGCCTTCAAGGACGGCGTCAAGCGCCAGGACTTCAAGGAGGAACTTGGGCGCGTCAAGCCCAAGACACTCGACCACCTCATGGACATCGCCAACAGGTGGGCTGACGGCGAAGATTCCGTCCACCGGGCGCACTCGGAGGAAGAAGACGACTACGGACGACGACGAGAGCGCCGTAGCAAGAGGAGATCGCGCGTCTACGATGATCGCGATGGACCCGACATGGTCGCGGCCGGCTATGCCGATCGCCACAACAACGCCAACCGCAACAGTAGCGGATACCGCGGAGGCAATTTCCGCGATGGAGGACGCCCAGCACAGTCGTGGCAGCGCTGCGATCGCGATAACGGACCCTCAGCATACGAAAAACTTTCGGGTCCATGCACCATCCACTTCTACATCGACAAGCAGGATGGAAAGAAGAAGGCAAGCCACATGCTCAAGGACTTCCGCGAGTTCCAGAAGCTCAGCGAAAGCATGGTCCAGATGAGGCAGCAAGCTCCACCTCCTGGATTCGGGAACGCACCCGCACCAGGTGAGATAGTTGGAGGAGTCATTGGAAGAGTGCCTGCACAAGGCCAAATTAGCACAAGTACAAAGTAAACAGGCAAGAAAAAGCAGTGCAGGACAAAGGAAACTTACGAGTCAAGCTCGCTCAGGTTGAAGACAGCAGGGGTCCGCCGGACTTTCTTCTCCTCTTTCTTCTCTTCTTTCTTTTCTTCCCTCTTCCGCTTCGTCGGAGGGTGTGGCGCTACAGCCCGCACAGGAAGAGCAGGAATCAGAGAGGAGGAGCCTCCATGTCCATCACTGTGGCGCTCAAGACACAACGGATTCCTAGGAGTCGGAGGAGTCGAGGCATCCAAAGACTCGCTGGAGCTCCGTGATTGTTTGCGAGTGTGGTCCTCGCTCGACTCGTTGGCCTCTTCAGCCGGAGATCGCGCCGACGGCAGCTCGGACATGGAATCCACCACATCATTATCTGGAGCATCCGAAAATACTTCGGGTAATGGAGGCGACATGCCCGACACTTTGAAGCTCTACACAAGAGAAGAAAATTTGTTAGCAAACAAAACGCAAATACAATGCAGTCGAAAATAGCGCTACGCGCACGGATCAACACTTGTGGAACAGGAAGCAAAGCAGAAAATGGAGAAGTCAGCGACTTCTCCGGGATATCCTCTCCAGCCTTGAACTTCAGCAGCGAACGAAGGGCCCTATCAAGATCTCCCTGGGAGAATTTCTCAGCCGAAACCCTCGTCGGATCGCGGCGGCCAACATAAAGAAACATCGGGTGCATCCTAGCCTGGAGTGGCTGCACCCGACGCTCAAGAAATGTGCGGATGATATCCACACCGTTGACCTCCTACTCCGGAATGAACTGGAGATCCTCCACTCGACGATACAGAGCCTTTATCTCTGCCACCTCGCCATCCAAGATCTGGTTTTTTCAGGACCTCTTCGGCTCGATTATTTGGGAGGGGTCGAAAGGATCAAGACCAAAATGCTGCCCAGCCACTGTGGAGTCGCGAATATAAAACCATCGCCTCCGCCAGTACTGGACAAATTCGGATATGGAAAAGGAAAAGAAAAGCAGATTGGGTTTGAGGGAAATGATACAACCCCCAATGGTATACACACCATCCGAACCAGATTGCCTCTTCACAGAATAGAGTTTCCGGAAGAGGCCAAAGTGCGGCTCGATACCAAGCCGGCACTTTCATGAAAGTGATAAAAAAGAAATGTGAAGAGAATTGGGGAAAGATGATGCAATTGGATACCGTAAAGAAAGAAGTCCGAAGGAAGTCGGGTGGGAAGAAAATCATGAATAACGGCGAGGAACATAACCCGAAACCCAGCGGGGACGGGATTACCTCATTGCACAGGAGTTTGGACCTCCTATCCTGCGGGATCGGGCCCTTCATGGCTTGTGGAGAACACTCTCCCGCGTCTCTGATCGCCGCCAGCCACCGTCGGTGACACGGGTAGCGGCGGCACTCTTTTTCCCTCCAGCAACGCTGGTACCAACCGCAGATGAAGACTTCTTCGACTTTCCCATCGCGGTACGGCAGCGCCGGCGGCGAGAGCGCGGGATGGAAGAAGGAAATGTGAAAGGATATTCCAGCGCGCAGCAAGAACTCTCAGAGAACAAGGAAGCAGTGAAAACGAGAATAGATGCGGTGAAAACAAACTAAAGTTTTCCCCAATGATTATAAAGACGTAGACGATGCACGACAACCGTCCATCGAAGAAGACCTAACGCCAACGACAGGATCTGGCCATACACATGTCAGCATCGCAACGAACCGTCGCTAACACGCCATCCACTACGCGCGGAAATCGAGGCGACGCCGTAATTATCTCCACGCCGCGCGTGACCGGTCAATTCAAGGTCAGAAAGTGGGACCCATGTTCGTTCAGTCAAGTCATCTCTGGCGTGACGCTTGAGGTCATCGATCGTCAGCACCGACGTCATCAAAAGCTACACTATCAACAGCTACAATTTCTTCGGCTTCAAAGCTAAGAGTACTCACTTGAATCTACGATTCGACTAATTACTCGGGGGATACTCCTATCAGGAGCGCTGGCCGCGCACCCGAAAGATGAACAACATGTTACAACATTGAGCTATTTATTCGAGTCCTACGTCGAGTCTACGACTCCACTACGGACTCGGGGGCTACTCCCATAGGGAGGATGGATTTAAGCATCCGAAAAGTTTTGTGTCCTATGGACCTAACACTGAACAACGGCTGAATTAAAGTCTCCGCTTGAGTCTACGACTCAAACAGACACTCGGGGGCTACTCCCATAGGGAGGGCTACTCGCGCACCCTATGAATTCTTCGACTGCGATCCTTCAGATCAGCACGCAAAAAAAATCGGCAACTCTGCCCCATTAAACGCTAAGTGAGCAACGTCCTCCTTGGCCACCCGAAACACCTCCGCGGTGATAAACATTCAGATGTTGTGTCTGTGACGCAAAGATAAGACCTACAGATATCATCTGATGGCCTGGTAACGCACATGACTGCGCTCTACTAGTAAGAATCCGTGCCAATAGGCGCGATGAAAAATCCTGACGGACGCGTTGGGTACATCATTTAAATTCACTGGAATTCCACTCCTGTAAGACCTCCGCGTCTTGAGTCGAATTACGCCAGCATATGTTCCGGGTTCGAGTCGAGGGACTCGAACCTGAAGAAGATCGTGTTGTTTTGTCCTAAGACAGTTAACTGACCCTGATCCGTCGGGAGAGTCAGGCACACGCATCAACAATCCCTACACGTTCTCTTGAAAGACAGAGTTGCACCCGAAGGATTGAAGAGTCCTCAGCCGAATCTACGATACGACTGAACACTCGGGGGCTACAGCCATGGTTATACCCCGCGGGTACACGACCTCAGCATACCTAGTCCAGCCCAAGGAAGGCCCACAGCAAATATACGTCAGCCCATGAAGACTTTCGGGTGGCCAGGGCCCATGACGCCTTCGGATCCTTGGAGAGCAAGACTAGAGTAGATAGGAAATTCAAAGGGGTAAACCCTAGAACCTGTAACCGACTAGATCTGTGCTCGGGACCTGCCTAAGTCTATATAAAGGCCAGGAGGGCACGACCTAGATCTCTCTCTCTCATACTTTCGCATACACACCTCCACGCCAGATCGCATCTGCGCACCCCTGTAATCATCGGTTCCGCCGTAATCAAGAGCAGACAAGCAGGAGTAGGGTTTTCCCTCCGGGGGCATGAACCTGGGTAAACCTCGTGTACCGTGTTGCTTGTTTGCTAACCGCTCCGTGATCTCTAGCATCCCCATCTTCTCCAAAACCGAAGTCCATAACATTGGGCATTGATGAGATCAAACATCGTCAACGGCTGAATGAGAAGCCTCTCTCAGCCCTAACCCTAGGTCCCCTATTTATAGCACTTGCACTAGGGGAACCAGCACCTTAGGATGGATGGTCAGCCCATGATCAGGGCATCCAATGGCTGTTATTAAACAGCCCCTTAGTCATCATTAATTTGACTTAGATTGATCACAACAACCTTTAGATCACTGCATATCATTTATATCAAACACATCGGTGTATAATTAAAGTGTAAAAGCCACATGGATCCGATCTTAATCTAAAAAAAATTGGCAGTTGTGAGCTCACCTTGTACAGGGGATGGAGTTCCTCCCCTAGGCACTTCAGGAAGTCTAGGAGGACACATGAGACCGAAGATCAAATCAATTCCAATAACACCAAGATATGGGATCTACAGGGTGGGTGGTCGTCCTGGAGATCCACTTTCCCTTGCCTATATCCTGTAGCACAGTTTGTGATCTCGGCGGTGGGGATTATTGGTCATGCGTGATTGCGAGTCATGATCTGTCGACCATGCATGGGTGAAGTGAAGGTCCACGATAGCTCGTGGAGAAATATGGAGGCAGGGATGTGGAAGATGGCGGCGATGCAAGCTGCAATGGTGTTGATGGAGTTTAAAGTGGGAGAAATCTACGCCCACCCGTCGTATGTTGCCATCAGTTTCGTTTCTAGCGGAGATCGTGCGGGAGACGAAAAGAGCGCGGCGCCGCATGATTGATGGTGGAGAGGGAGAGTCGGCGTCAATGGTCGTAGGCGATTCTTTTGGCGTTTGTAGATATAGTGGAGAAGACAAAGAGTATTGGGCTGGTTCATCACGTGACCATCAATGAAGATGAAGGACTGGGCTGCATATGGGCTGAGCAATGTGAAGGGGCTGGATCAGTTTGTGTTATTTTGCTAAATAATTTTTGTTTGTATCGGTGAGCACCAAACTAAATGGAAATGACGTGGCATATGTGAAGGAATGACGTGGATCTGAAACTTACCAAAGTGATGTGGCATGCTTGCATGTTGAGAGAAATCAAGTAGTGGGGACTCCTATTTAGATATATAAGATTGGATAAATATAACCATATCGGGAGTAATCATCTGTGAATATTATGAACGAGTCATAGCCATTCACACTTTTCATAGAAAACAGTCCACAAATATCAGTGTGAATGATTTCTAGTGTTGTTATACTTTGGTTTGCATCCTTTTTTATTTGCTTTACATACTTTCCTTTTAAGCAATCTATGCATTGTTCGATATTTGAGAACTCTAACAGAGGAAGAATACCATTTTTAGTGAGGTTTTCTATTCTTCCCCTCGAAATATGGCCTAATCGACAGTATCATAACTTCGACGAGTCATGAGTTTGCTTTCTTTTATTTTGTACACACAGAAAACACTTTTTCACATAGTGATAACAAATAAAGTTCATTGTGAAGCAAAGCAACACCCACATAAGCATTATTAAACTATATGGCACACTTGCCAAAAAACACTCATAGTTATCTTTGTCCACACGGGATACACTTATCAAGTTTCTGTGTAATATAGGCTTTTAGTCTTTTCTATGTCCCTTTTTTCTGGGGACATGCTATAATTAACAACAAAGGTGTCAAACTGTTGAGGCAGTAAATCCATCACCAAGTGAACAAGGAGTGCAACCTTTAGCTCCAAATCAGTATCCATGGGCTTAAGCTTATTTGCCATGTTGCTCATCCGGAGTCTCTTATGCCATGTGCACCTCTATTGTACCTTTTTGTCACCAGCTTAACATATGTCTTTTGAAGAACCAATGAACTGGCTCTTTATCTTTTTTATAAACTCACATGCGGAAGCACACTTTGCAATTGAGCCCGCATTACCGTTCTCAATTGTGTTCTTTATAAAAATAATGCAACTTTTGTTGGTATTAAACATCTTTTGGTTCTCTAAGGTATATGCCATCTCCAATAGAGCATGGTCCCTTTTCTTTTCCTGCCATGCAACATCATCATCTTTTCTTCTTTAAACAACAATGATATGTAACCATAACAACAATTGTATGCATTAATCCAACGTTGGTATAAATTAAAACATACAACTGTTTATGTAATTAAATCTATATCACCGTTGGGCAGATAATAGAGAATATGCACATATTATTGCAAAAAACATGATCATAACGTTCGTCATAAAATAATAGAACCATAATTGTTTTAATAATCACTTTAACATACTTTTAAAATTTAATTCTCACTTTAAACCTTTAATAAACACTTTTTACTATTTACATAGATAAATGCACCTTTTAACATAAAATAACAAATCATGATCATGCTATTAATAACGTTGGTTATATAATAACATAATCATAATCGCATTTTAATATCACTTTATCACATCTTTTAAAAAATAATTATCACTTTATGTATTTAAGCAATTACCTTTGACTATTTGCAGCAGAATGTGAATACAAAATTCATGAACTTTAATACTTTACAGAAATATTTCTATTACTTTTCTATTTTTCTACACAAATTTTTGTTGGAATAATTTGAATAGAAGAAACTATGTGAAATTTGCTAAAAAACTGAACAAAAAATATTAAAACTTTGCTCTGGAAAAAATAACAGACAGAAAAAAATAGAGCGGCCCGTCACGTGGCGGCCCACAGCCATAGCGTGCTTCTCCTTGTCGTGGCTGCGGGCGGCGGATGGCGGCTGAGCGGTGGCGGACCCACGCCTTGGCGCCACCCGCAGCCGCCTGCGGCTGCGCCCGCGCGCACGATCCTGGCCGTTCGATGTTGCCGACGCCATCGGACGTCTCCCCGCGGCCCTCGCTGGAACAAAAATGGGTCGCCCGTGTGTGGCATCCCGCAAAACCACTACTAGAAAATCGCGTTGTTTTTGTGCATTGCATCATCATGACCGCATGCTCATGTCATCATGCCACATTGCATTTGAGCATCGTCATCATCTTGCTTTTGCTTGCATAAAATTATTTGCGGATAAACCGGTTCATGTTTTCTAAACGGCCGTCTTAATTCCAAGCATAAAACCCGGATGCTGCGGATATTTTGTTTGTCCAAAACTATTTACAAAGTTAAATGCAATCAAATAAAAATATTAAATTATTTTTGGCGGGGCGTCGAGCAGGCGATTGACCGAGCGACCGAAATTAAAGCAGTCCACCCAACAATTCCTATTCCTACCCAACTTCCTACCCACCCTTGCCTCCACATCACTCCTACCTATCACAGTCTGCCACGTCAACCTGCCTCTCCCCTCTACCAATCCCACCATGCCACATCACCCCCTCCTCTCTCTCTCCTCTCTCTCCCCAACACACACCACACGCAGCACGCACGCTTTTCCCCCCCCCACCGCCGATCCCAACCATCCCACAGGCCCGGTCCCACGCCCGTCCCTCTCTCTCACGCCACCTGCCCGCGTGGCCATCTCCTTCTCCCTCCTCCCATCTTCCTCGCACGCGCACGCCACCGTCCTCTCTCGCTGCCGCCCGCATTCCTTCCTCCCCGGCCAAGCTCCACCGCGCTCGCCCCGTCGCCCCAGAGCCTCGCCCAACCTCCTTCCGCTTCGTGCCCGCGGCGCCTCGTGCAGCCCCCGCGCTCGCCCGTCGCCCCGCAGCCGCCCGCCGCGCCGCGCGCCGCGGCGCGTCTTCCTCCCCCGCCCCGACCAGCGCCCGAGCCTCCCGCCCAACCTCCCGGGCCCGCCTCACCTCCGCCTGGCCCGTCGCCTCGGCCGTCGCCCGCGCTTCGGCGCCCTCCTCCTCATGGCGCGGCCCCAAGCCAGCGCCCTCCCCTTCTCGTTCCCCAACCTCCGCCCCGAGGAGCCGCGCCACCTTGACCCTTTCCGGCGCGGCGCCAGCGTGCCGCCCAGCGTTCGCCTCGGCCGTGCCCGGCCAGCGCGGCTCGCGTGGTTCACTGCCTCGGCCACCGTCCTTCCAGCAACCGCCGCCGGCCCCGCGCCGTCCCCTCTCCGTCGGGCCCCGCCTCCGCCGCTCCATCGCCAGCGCCTCCGCGTCCTCGTCCCGCCGTTCAAGCCAGCTGCAGCGCAGCCCTAGCGCCGCCGTGTCGTCCTGAGAGCACGCACCGCGGCGGCACGGCGACCTCTTCCGGCCTTCGGCGCCTCCACCAGCCAAGCTCACCTCGTCGGCCCAAGTACCGCCGCTCGTGCGATCCATGTGCTCTGAGATGTCGTGGTGTACTGCTTTTGTTAATCTTTGTTACATGCGTGTATGTGCTACAGATGCCCACGATGACCAACGCTCTAACATTCTAACCCTTAGCTCGGTGTCATCTCGTGTGGTGATTTGATGTTGTGAATCAAGCCTTCCCGATGAAAGCAAACCTGATCATGTTCTCCTCCAAGAACTCCTTCACGGATCCGATGGCGAACCCGAAGACGATCCGGAGATCCTCGGACCGAGAACCCGAAGGCCAAGGTCGCCGACCCGATGCGTCAAGACCGCCTTCCCGCACCGGCGCCGGTCGGATGCCAAGTTCTGCCTCAACGAGTTGACCAATGATCGAGATGGCACCCCAAGGTCTTCATTCGATGCGACAAACGCCCGCCATGGAACAACAAGTGCCGCCTCGGACATCGAGGCCACGAGCACAGTACTCCTTCCGGATCGATGCTCGAGAACACGGACGATAAGGACGCCCGGCGCCGACGCCAAGTTCTTCAACATGAAACGCCAGGACCGTCGACATGACCGAAGGCCACGGACGCGACGAGAACTACCCCCGGTAGCTGAGAACGATCTCGGAGTCCGAACCTCGTTTCCGTCGAACCCTGGACCCCGAGACCGACCCCGAACCCCGGAACCCCAAGATCGTCGAGACCCCTCAATGTGTGAACCCCTCTCCGAGAACCCTATTTTTTATAAATGATCAACTATATGAATTGTTGCATACTTAATTGACATCACGCATGCATATCATGTGGTTTGGGGGCCTTCTGCCGATTCACCTAATAATTAAATATGGGGCCCATATGCGGGCAAATCTAGTCTCATATCGGCCTCATTTAAATTTGTGTAGCGAACCCGATGCTATCTTTTGCCATGCTAAAACAACATTTAATATGCGGAGGTTTAAACAACTTGAACCATATATTAATTGTCGGGACCCCGGTTCCGCTTAATATGACCTAATTGCAGCGCACCTTGCCATGTCATTCATCATGCATGCATCATGCCGATCTTCTGCCGTTGTATTAAATATTGCATCCGGTGTTTATTCTAGTGTTTTGCTTTTTCACGGGTAAGGCCGTTGAGTTGATGTGAGCTTCGCCCCGATCTTCGGTTGAACCCTTCGACAATGTTTTCGAAGAGCATTCCCCTTTCTACCTATCTTACTTTTATAGTGTTTACTCCCTCCTGTTGATCTATTGCTATACGTATTTGCGATGCTTTAGTTTCGTACCTTGATATACCGTGCAGCCCTATATTGCCTTGGCCACATCCTATTACATTGTTTGGTAGATAGTTGGACTTGCGGCGTCGTGATCGCTTGCTCAAGTCTTTGTTGCGTTTAAATCGATGCCACGATTGTTGATGTATTGCCGCATGTTGCTGTTGGAGATGATCATAGTTTTACTTATCGTTCACTTTAATTTCTGTTTAACAACTAAAATTGAAATAAGCGAGAGGCATCGGTGGGTGATAGAAAATATTTGGTTTCGAGCGCCCACTTGTGTCCGTAAGACCCAGTACTTGATACCTGTTCCTTGATTTATCGCGCTATCCACATCCGGAGGTATATGGGACCCCACAGCGAGCTTGATTCAGCCTTATTTCTTGGGGCCACAAACTAGTTTGAGGTTTTATTTACGATCTGTACTTATGCCATGCTACGTATTTAAATTGTGCGAGGCTGCTTTGTCTTTATTTAGGATCGGGACACGATTCCTTGTCGACAAGCCCAGCCACACTTCGGGTTCCCGGTCATTCTGACCGTCTACCCAAACCTTGAGTCCGTCTCGAGCTTGCCGTTCTTGGGTAGACTCAAGGGTGGCCCCTGAAATATTTCTGAATCTGTGATTGTTAAGTCGTGAAAGCCTCGTTTGGTTTTGATTTGGTTTTCGAGGTTGATCGGCGTGTGTTGCTATTGGTGCACCCGGCGGTAAAACTTTCTGAAAGCCGTGTCATGGATATGGGCGACTTGGAGCCTGATATCTCGATCATAGACAAGCATAACTAAAGTTTATTGCTATAAATTTGACTTATAATGACTAGTAATCAGTTTCACTATAACGGAATGACTAATAATACGCCACAATTGCTTGTTTGAATTGTCGCTTGCGACCATTGTACTGACTAGTAAATCTTGCAACTTCTAGCGAAATGGCTGAATAAAAGTACCAACAAGCTGCTGGGTTTTGGGATTATATCATGCTATCATGTCGATTAGTAATTGCAACTACCACGGAATGATTAACTAAAAGTGCCCTTGCTTATTTTATCATGGCGATTATCTAAACTCGACTAGTAAAGTGCAACTATAATTGACTAAATAAAACTGCCAGCGGTGTGAGTTCCTCGGTTGACTTCCTCGTTTGGTCTCGAGGAAGAACGCGGGATGGGTTTGTTTGATGGTAGTATCAGGTGGGTTCCGAATAGATCCTTCTTACCTCTCTCTGATTGACGCCCGTTGTATCGAGTCTCTATAGGTTGTTTAGTGCATGATGCCGCTGCCGCTCAGTCCACCATACCTATGTGGCGAGGCCCGAATTCTAGCCTCGCCGTGTCTTGGCCTCGATCTTGACGCTCCTTCTTTTCCTTTGCCCTTTGTGGCACCCTTTTGTTTAAGCAGGTTCGAGATCGGCGTCGTTAGCGAGTTACCCTTCGGCTTGGCACAGGCGGGGTTATGGGCGCCATTGGTTATTCTTGAGGGCTCTTAGCCCCATTTGCATCTTGTCCGTAGTGGCTCTATCGTTTTCAAGGTGATTTGGATCTTGTATATTATATTTGTATTCTTGACTCTTTGAGTCGTTGTTATATATATATATTACATGGGTCCCATCGAGGACTGTTGTGTAATGTTATTACCGTTTTCCACCATGCGAAAGTGCTGGTGAGCACCTTTGAATCGTTTCTGCGGGTTTGGCGAATTTTGCTCAAACTTGCATAGGTCCGATCTGAGGTGTTGAGTGGTATCGAGCCAGCGTTGCGATACCCACAAGTCCAACTGTGGGATAACCTAGCTAACGGCGAAGTAGAGTGTCAAAACTATTTTTGCAAAAATCGGTTGGATAGTTCGATTAGGTCTGATTTTACTTCTTACCCTCTGTTCTCCTCTTACCTCTACATGTTTTGAATCGCTCTTTTCTCTCTCTTGAGTCCGAATTCTCGTGGTTGGGTTTAAATCGTACCTTGAGGTTTCGCTTCCTTCTTTGATACGGTGTTCTACCGTCCGGTGTTCAAGCTGCTGATGAATCCGTCTGGTGTTACCATTCTTTGTTCCTTGTTTGTGCCTTCGGTGTTTTCCGGCCTTGACGGTTTTTCTCGCCGGATCGATCGAGTCCGCATCACTCCTTTGTTTCGAACCTCGCTTGTCGAGATCTTGATCTTTCCGAGAATGGTTGCACTCTTTTCCACTGATTCTGCGGAGTAATAGTTTGGGTGCGTGATGGATTGGCCCCCATGCCGACTACCCTTTCTATTCGCTTTTGTACATTGAAGTTGATGAGAATGCATCGGTTCCCTCTTTTCCATCGAAGTTAGCGGTGGCTTTATCTGTTGATACCTCTGCCTTCGACCTTTTTGTTACCGGAGAGTTCTCTCGATGATCACGGACAACGACCTCTTGTTAGTGGTGTCGCGAGGATCTACGCAAAGCGAGAAGATGCAGATCGCCGACCTTTCCTTCCGGTACCATGAGGCGGATCTCGAGGGCGAGATCCATTGTTAGTGGTGTCGGTGTGGCATCCATAAAACCACTACTAGAAAATCGCGTTGTTTTGTGCATTGCATCATCATGACCGCATGCTCATGTCATCATGCCACATTTCATTTGAGCATCGTCATCATCTTGCTTTTGCTTGCATAAAATTATTTGCGGATAAACGGTTCATGTTTTCTAAGCCGTCTTAATTCAAGCATAAAACCGGATCTTGCGGATATTTTGTTTGTCAAAACTATTTACAAAGTTCGTCGCAATCAAATAAAAATATTAAATTATTTTGGTAGGCGGTCGAGCAGGCGATTGACCGACCGCCCCGAAATTAAAGCGGTCCACCACAATTCCTATTCCTACCCAACTTCCTACCCTTGCCTCCACATCACTCCTACCTATCACATGCCACGTCACTGCCTCTCCCTCTACCAATCCCACCATGCCACATCACCTCCTCTCTCTCTCTCTCTCTCTCCAACACACACCACCGCAACCGACGCTTTTCCCACCTCCGCGATCCCAACCATCCCACGGCCGCCCATGTCCCTCTCTCACGCCACCGCGTGGCCATCTCCTCTCCCTCCTCCCATCTTCCTCGCACGCCACCGTCCTCTCGCTGCCCGCATTCCTTCCTCCGGCCAAGCTCCGCGCGCTCGCCCGTCGCCCAGGCCTCGCCCAACCTCCTTCGCGGCGAGCCGCCCGCCCAGCGGCCACGCGTCTTCCTCATCGCCCGACCCGCGCCGGCGTCGCCCAACCTCCCGGGCCGCCTACCCTCGCCTCCGCCGCGCCCGTCGCCTCTGCTCTGGCCTTGTCGCCCGCTTCAGGCGCCTCCTCTCTCCAGCCGGCTTTTAAGCCCGCCCTCCCTCCCGTCGTTCCCCAACCTCCATGAGGGCGCCACCGCCTTGACCCTTCCGCCTTGGCCGCCCGCGCCCCGCCCAGCGTTCGCCTCCGGTAGTGGCCGGGCGACGCGGCTCGCGATGGTTCCGCCGAGCTCGACCGTCCTCCGGCAACCGCCGCGGCCGCGCCGTCCCTTCTCCGTCGGGCCCGCCTCGCGCGCGCTCTCCGTCGCCCGGCCGCCTCAGCGTCCTCGTCCCGCCGTTCAAGCCATCTGCGCGCCCCAGCCCTAAGCGCGCCCGTGTCGTCCACAGAAACCGCGCACCGCGGCAGGCGGCGACCTCTTCCCGGCCTTCGGCGCCCTCACCACCAAGCTCACCTCGTCGGCCCAAGTACCGCTCTCGTGCGATCCATGTGCTACGAGATCGTGGTGGTACTGCGCTTTGTTTAATCTTTGTTACATGCGTGTATGTACTCAGATGCCCACGATGACCAACGCTCTAATATTCTAACCCTTAGCTCGGTGTCATCTCGTGTGGTGATTTGATGTTGTGAATCAAGCCTTCGATGAAAGCAAACCTGATCATGTTCTCCTCCAAGAACTCCTTCACGGATCCGATAGCGAACCCGAAGACCGATCCGGAGATCCTCGGACCCGAGCGAAGGCCAAGGTCGCCGACCGATGCGTCGAACCGCCTTCCCGCGGCGGGAGTCGGATGCCAAGTTCTGCCTCCAGGTTGACCAATGATCGAGATGGCACCCCAAGGTCTTCATTCCGATGACAAACGCCGCCATGGAACAACAAGTGCCCGCCTCGGACGCCGAGGCCACGAGCAACAGTACTCCTTCCGGATCGATGCTCGAGAACACGGACGATAAGGGCGCGCGGCGAAACGCCAAGTTCTTGACCCGACGCCGGGACCGTCGACGCGACCGAAAGGCCACGGACGCGGCGAGAACTACCCCGGTAGCTGAGAACGATCTCGAGTCGAACCTCGTTTCGTCGAACCTGGACCCCGAGACCGACCCGAACCGGAACCAAGATCGTCGAGACCCCTCAATGTGTGAACCCCTCTCCGAGAACCCTATTTTTTATAAATGATCAACTATATGAATTGTTGCATACTTAAATGACATCTCGCATGCATATCATGTGGTTTGGGGGCCTTCTGCCGATTCACCTAATAATTAAATATGGGGCCCATATGCGGGCAAATCTAGTCTCATATCGGCATCATTTAAATTTAATAGCGAACCCGATGCTATCTTTTGCCATGCTAAAACAACATTTAATATGAGGAGGTTTAAACAACTTGAACCATATATTAATTGTCGGGACCCCGGTTCCGCTTAATATGACCTAATTGCAGCGCACCTTGCCATGTCATTCATCATGCATGCATCATGCCGATCTTCTGCCGTTGTATTAAATATTGCATCCGGTGTTTATTCTAGTGTTTTGCTTCTTCGCGGATAAGGCCGTTGAGTTGATGTGAGCTTCGCCCCGATCTTCGGTTGAACCTTCGACAATGTTTTCAGGCGAGCATTCCCCCTTTTCTACCTATCTTACTTTTATAGTGTTTACTCCCCTCCTGTTGATCTATTGCTATCTGTGTTGCGATGCTTTAGTTTCCGTGCACATGATATACCGCGACCCTATATTGCCTTGGCCACATCCTATTACCTGTTGTTTGGTAGATAGTTGGACTTGCGCGTCGTAGTCGCTTGCTCAAGTCTGTGCGTTTTCGATTACCACGATTGTTGATGTATTGCCGCATGTTGCTGTTGGAGATGATCATAGTTTTACTTATCGTTCACTTTAATTTCTGTTTAACAACTAAAATTGAAATAAGCGGAGGCATCGGTGGGTGATAGAAAATATTTGGTTTCGAGCCCACTTGTGTCCGTAAGACCCGAGTACTTGATACTGTTCCTTGATTTATCGCGCTATCCACATCCGGGAGGTATATGGGACCCCCACAGCGGATCTTGATTCAGTCTTATTTCTTGGGGCCACGAACTAGTTTGAGGTTTTATTTACGATCTGTACTTATGCCATGCTACTTACGTATTTAAATTGTGCGAGGAGCTGCTGTCTTTATTTAGGATCGGGACACGATTCCGCGGTGTCGACAAGCCCAGCCACACTTTGGGTTCCCGGTCATTCTGACCGTCTACCCAAACCTTGAGTCGTCTCGGAGCTTGCTTGCCGTTGCGGGTAGACTCAAGGGTGGGCCCTGAAATATTCTGAATCTGTGATTGTTCGATCGTGAAAGCCTCGTTGGGTTTTGATTTGGTTTTCGAGGTTGATCGGCGTGTGTTGCTATTGGTGCACCCGGGGTAAAACTTTCTGAAAGCCGTGTCCGCGGATATGGACGACTTGGAGCACAGTATCTCGATCATAGACAAGCATAACTAAAGTTTATTGCTATAAATTTGACTTATAATGACTATTAATCAGTTTCACTATAACGGAATGACTAATAATACTGCCCACAATTGCTTGTTTGAATTGTCGCTTGCGACCATTGTACCTGACTAGTAAATCTTGCAACTACAACGAAATGGCTGAATAAAAGTACCAACAACTGCTGGGTTTTGGGATTATATCATGGTATCTGTATCTGATTAGTAATTGCTGCAACTACCACGGAATGATTAACTAAAAGTGCTCACTGCTTATTTTATCAGGACGATTATCTAAACCTGACTAGTAAAGTGCCGCAACTATAATTGACTAAATAAAACTGCCAACGGTGTGAGTTCCTCGGTTGACTTCCTCGTTTGGTCTCGAGGGGAAACGCCAGGATGGGTTTGTTTGATGGTAGTATCAGGTGGGTTCCGAATAGATCCTTCTTACCTCTCTCTGATTGACGCCCGTTGTATCGAGTCTCTATAGGTTGTTTAGTGCATCTTTTGCGCTTCGATCCACCATACCTATGTGGCGAGGACCCGAATTCTAGCCTCGCCGTGTCTTGGCCTCGATCTTGGCCTCCTTCTTTTCCTTTGCCCTTTGTCGGCACCCTTTTGTTTAAGCGGGTTCGATATCGGCGTCGTTAGCGAGTTATCCTTCCGGCTTGGCACAGGCGAGTTATGGGCGCCATTGGTTATTCTTGAGGCTCTTAGCCCATTTGCATCTTGTCCGTAGTGGGCGCTCTATCGTTTTCAAGGTGATTTGAATCTTGTATATTATATTTGTATTCTTGACTCTTTGAGTCGTTTATATATATCTCGTACATGGGTCCCATCGAGGAATTTGTTGTGTAATGTTATTATTGCCGTTTTCCACCCGCACGAAAGTGCCTGGTGGGCATCTTTGAATCGTTTCTATGCGGGTTTGGCGAATTTTGCTCAAACTTGCATAGGTCCGATTCTGAGGGTGTTACACCGTGTGGCCCCGAAAACCCTAATCCCCATTTCTCCCCTTCACTGTGCGCTAGCAGAGCTCCCTGGCGGCGATCTCCCGTGAGCGTGGCGGGGTGGCCGCGCCGCCCGGCGCATCGCCAGCGACGAGCCCCTCCCTCCTCTTTCCTCCCCTTTCACCTCGGTGTTTCCCCACATGCTGAACCCCGCCCCCACTTCGAAGAAATGGTGCAGAGAGGAGCATCAAGCAGCGGAGCCCTCCCCCTTGGCCCCTTGCCGGTGCACGCATCCACCCTGGGTGGGTGCGCCGTGGTCAAGCGGCCCAGGCGGCGGTGCCCTTTTGCTGGCGGTGGCCGGTGATCCCCCGGCGTGAGCTCGGTGGCCCCACGCCGGTGTGGTGGTGCACCCTTTGGCCCTTCACGCTGGCATCCGCGTGGTCTTTTGGTGCCCCCATCGGCCCAACGGCCGGCGGTGAGCCTTTGCCCCCGAAGGGGTCACTCCCTTTCGACCGTGGCAGAGGCGGGGTGCCCCCTCCACTGCCCTATTCTTCCTCCGACGGCTCGGCTTGCCGATGCCCGTCGGTTGGAGAGGAACGGCGCGGCCCGACGGCGGCGCTATTTGCCGGCGAGCCCATGGCCACGACGGGTGAGGTTTCTTTTCTTTTTTCCCTCTTTTCCGAATTAGGGTTTCGGGATTTAGGGATTTCTTTTGGGGATGAACTCGGGATGAACTAGGGTTTTGAAATCGAAATCATTTTACCATTTATTTTCTAGAAAAGAAAATATAGATCACAAAGTTCTTTCTCTACCGAAAAATCTAGGACTAGAACCCATAGCTCTGATACCAATGTTAATGTTGACTATTTGGATCATCTAGTCTAGGCAATTACAGTAGATCTCTTTAGGTATCAATCTTGACGAGTGAGAGAGAGATCGGTGAGGAAGAGAGACATGCGTAGAAAAGATTTGATATATGTATTTATTTTGTTTGTTTCCTTTCATGTACATGTCAATGACAAGTTCTTCCTAATTTGCATTACTTGTTTACAATTTTTCTAAACGATTCATGAATACATCTTGAATCCAAAGAATGATAGCACGTTTGAGAATGTTCTACCTATGGCTTGCCTAAAGTTTTTTGGGTTACTCGGTGTCGCTGCTTGTCCATCAGCCTCCTCCTCGTCGCTGTTGTATTCGCTGACATTATCATCCTCTATGGCCTCCCCCTCCTCGTCGCTGCTATACTCGTCCTCGTCGTTGTCACTATCGTAATCCTCTGAACTCTCCGCCACTTCGTCATTATCAGGACACAATGTCTCCGCTTCGTCATCATGACACTTCTTGCGGTGATACGTGTGTCCCTCAGCCTGGAAGGCGAACCTTTCATCGGGGTAGTAGTGGCCTCCCGGCACATAGAGGGTAAACTCTTGGTCCAGTACCAACGGGTCAATGAGCACGGCACCGGGGCTCTCCGCTGAGAGAGACGCGAGCGTGTATCTAAGCTTGCCTATCTTGATACATGCGTCCACGGCATACGGCGGCGCTCGCGAGTCAGCGAAGAACATGGGTAATAGCGAGGAGGATGTCGTTCGAGGTCGACGGTCTGAACGTTTCCCAATCAATCACTTTGGTGGACCAGGGACGGCGCGACGGCTGTGGAATCGTGGCCATGCCCCGATCGACTAGACGGCAAGCAGCTGATGTGAGGCAGCCTTCTGTTCTACTCTCCTGTTATGGCTTGATTGTTTGACCGATCGTCTCGTTTGATGGAGCTCCTCTCCTGTCCTTCTCCCGCTGAATCTGCGGTCATTATATTGACCCGATCGAGTCTCGCACACTCCGAACTGAATTCCTCACGGAGAGGTCGTACGTTGTTGTCCACATGACATGCCGGTAACGAAGTTGGGCTCGGACTCGGACACTGACCTGAGCTGGGACAACCCCGACCAGGAGTGCAAAAATCCGTCTGACCGGCTAATCGTGCGTGCAGTACATACTCCCTCTATCTGCAAATAAGTGTACTTTTAGTATTGTCTTAAATCAAACTTTATTAAGTGGAAGGGACTGAGCGTCCTCCGGAGGATTTTTACCTCCGAACCTCCGCCTCCCTGTGACGACACGTGTCCCCTCGATGCACAGAAATTGGAACCATCAGTTAATCCCGGGACCTACGCACCTCCTTCTTTATCCTCTTGCTCCGCTCGATTTATCCATGGCCGATTGTCTCTTTGTCTCTCTCGTGCGCAGCAAGGTAGAAATATGCCTTGTCCCTCCTCACCTCTGCTGTCTCCGCTGCTCGATGTAGCAAGGAGCTGGCCTGATGCGTAGACTCCGCCATGTTGCTGCAAGCGTGCTCCACAGCCAACCTCTCTCCGGCGAGGCTCCTCGATGCGGCTCTTTTGGTGCAGTAGCTGGTACTGCCAAGATCCGCTGCCACCGACTATTTTGCTACAAACTCCGGCCGCCCTGCTGGAAGGTCGATGTCGCTGTCTGCATGCTACAAACGATGACCGTATTCGCTACATACGTCAGCCGTCGATGCTAAATACGCTTGCCACCCCTGCTACATACCAAGACCATCTCTGTTACACGTACGCCGGCCGGCCACTGCTACATACCAAGACCATCTCCGCTACGTATGCCGACCATCGCTGCTAAATACGCTTGTCGTCGCTGCTACGTACCAAGGCTGTACGCCGGCCGACCGCTGCTACATACTAAGGCCGTATCCGCTACATACACCAGCCGTCGATGCTAAATACGCTTGCCACCCCTGCTACATGCCAAGGCCATCTCTGCTACACGTACGCCGGCTGGCCACTGCTACATACCAAGACCGTCTCTGCTACGTATGCCGACCGTTGCTGCTGAATACGCTTGCCGTCGCTGCTATGTACCAAGGCTGTACGCCGGCCGGCCACTGCTACATATCAAGACCATCTCTGCTACGTACGTCGGTCGTCGATGCTAAATATGCTTATCACCCCTGCTACATACCAAGGCCATCTCTGCTACACGTACGCCGGCCGGCCACTGCTACATACCAAGACCGTCTCTGCTGCGTACGCCGGCCGAGGCTGTACGCCGACCGGTCGCTGCTACATACAAAGGCCATCTCTGCTACGTACGCCGGCCGTCGCTGCTAAATACGCTTACCGTCGGTGCTACATATCAAGGCCATCTCTGCTATGTACGCCGTCCGTCCGCTGCTACTTAACAAGGTCGTCCGTTGCTATATAGGGTGATCGCATCTGCTATATACGCTGGTGGCCTTTGCTATATATGTCGGCCTTCTCTACTGCGTACGCCGACAAACACTGATGCTACATATGCCGGCCACCTCAGCTACATACGGATGCTCACCTCTGCTACAGATTCCGGCCGTTCTGCTACTAACCTGCTTCTCTGCTACATACACCGACCGCCGTTGCTGCGAGCGGCCATGGCGAAGCTGCAATCGGTAGTGGCGAGCTCGTAGGGGGTGCACTACTGCAGAGCCGCCGTGGACTTTCGCCGGAGCTCCGAGCGGCGTTCCAGTGGCCGAGGTAGCGGTGGTGCATGCGAGCAAGACAGAGGGAAGAGGTGCGTGTGCATGAGACCAACGGCGGCAAATCATGGGGCGAGAGGAAACTGGGGCACGGCGTCGGCGCGAGAGAAAATTCATGGCTCTTTTAGCCTGACGAGGAGGAAAGAGGAAAAGGGAGAAGAAAATGTGCGGTTGGAGAAGACCACGGGAAGGAGGCAGACGAGATAGGGTGGGCCTCATATTTTCTCGCCACGTCCACGGGACACGTGTCACGCGATGAAGACGGAGGACGCGATACGTACCAGCCTCCGCCTGAATAGAAGCGTTTTCCTTATTAAATTTGATAATTTTTTTAGAAAAACGTACCAACATTTATGACACTAAATTAATACCATTAGATTTATTTTTAAATCTAGTTATGTCAATTTGACATAATATATTTTTTTATAAAGTTGGTCAAATTTATTATATTTGACTTAGGTAAAAGCTAAAATACACTTATTTGCAGACGGAGGAAAGTATGTAGTAGTATTCCATATCTCTTATCTCAATACGTATCCGCGACAAGAATCTGCTGGAAAATTGCAGTTTTTACCACCTTTTGTACAAGCGTTTGCAAGGATCACCACTTCTACATTTGTAGGTTTCACCACATCTACGTCTAACCTGTTCGCACATTTCATCATTTATTCGCTAATACATTAATTAGTTCAGTTGACAGCAAAATTGATTATTAGATCATATATGACAATGCTCCAGTTTTATGCACAAAATTCAATAAAACACTTTATTAGGCTGTAATGGACCAATTATATATGAAATGAAAAATGTTTATCCATCCAAAAATGGTTTGTTTTCTGTGTCTGCACTCTAGGCTGCAATAGATCAATTTTATATGAAATATGGATGTATATTCACAAATATTTGGTATGTTCATTTCTGCAAAACAAATAATCGTGTCAAACTAAATAAATCATAGAAAAAAAATACATCTTTATGCTTTATGTATATCAATTGACTTAATTTTGATCCAACAATTATAAAATGGGCTATACAATAATTAGACCTGAGATAATGTAGCATGTTCAAATAGACAATGATACATACGAAAATAGATGAATTAATTAATCTAAATGGTGGATTAATGAACAACTGGTGGGATGTGCAGCAGATTAGATGTAAAGGTGGTGAAACCTGCAAAAATGTTGTAAAATTGGTGATTCTTGCAAAAGCTTGTAGTGAAGGTGGTGGATAGTGCAATTTCCTCCTGCTGGGAAGCCTGCGTTGGAAATCATCGCAAGAAATTCGCATGGCCAGGTGATGCTGGATCTCTGATTGATTCCTTGCAAACTATATATGGGGAAATAGGAAAGAGAGAACTTTCGGTACTCACTGAAATTCATGAAATTATTTTTGGTAAATATTTTGGCTTTTTTACATTAAATTTAGACATTCAAATTCAAATAGATTTAAACTAGTTTGAATATGGTCCGAAACACTGACCAGAACTTTCAGTAAAAATTATATTCCGCTGCCATGATTTCGGACGTTTCGTCTAATTTCGGACACAATCACGAGATATACAAGAAAACCCTAAGTTCGCCGAGGAAGCTTGACCATAGCCTCTGGAGTCGCTTGTGGAAGCGATGCGGGTATACCAGTGGGGCCAGAGACGGGCCGACCCATTGTAGCGACGTTGACATGTTTCCCATGGACGGGACAACGAACTAGAGCTGGCATGTTGCCCTGTTGGTATTGCGCTGTGGCATCCCGCAAAACCGCTACTAGAAAATCGCGTTGATTTTGTGCATTGCATCGTCATCATCATGCATTGTTTGCATAAAACTATGTTCGCAAAGCCCGTTTTGTTTTCTAAACGCCTCTTTATTCAAACATCAAAACGGGTGCGGATTATTTTGTTTTGTCATTTGCAAAAGCGCCGTTGAATAAATAATTTAATTATATTATTTTTGTGGGGGCGATCGAGCGGGCGATTGACTGACGACCACCCCAGTTTTAAATCGTCCGTCTAACCCACCCCTGTTAATCCTCTGACTACGGATAATCTACCCTCACCTCTCACATCACCCCAACCAACCCCTCTGCCACCTCACCTCCCCAAATCCCCACCACTAGGGACACACCTAGACACACACCACACCACACCCCACTTTGAACCACCCCACACGCTCACGCACGCCTGGTCCACTCCGCCTCAACCCACCTGGCCCCACTGTCCCCAACCCGTGGCCCACCACCTGCCCGCGCCCACCTGCAACCGCGCCTCCTCCCGCAATCATCTCCTCCTCTAGCCCTGCCTTGCCGCCAACCCCTCCTCCTCCCTTCTCCCCCAGCGCCAAGCTCCTCCTCCCTTGGCGCTCCTCTCCAGCAGCTCTCTCTCCCGGCACCCCTCCCCCAGCGCCTCCTCAGCCAGCGCCACCTCGCCCTTGGCGTCGCGCCTGCGCCTCGCGCCACCACTCCCCCGCGCCCTGCTCATTACTCCTCCGCCTCCGTCGCCCAGCCTTTCAGCGGCCTGCGAGCCTCCCTCCTCGTAGCCATGCGACCTCGGCCGCCCAGACAGCGCGCCCGGCCCCTGAGCCTCTCAAGGCGACCACCAACCCTCCCAAGCTCCTCCCGCCCGGGCCGAGCTCAGTGCCTCCTCGCCGTCCCGTCGTTTTGGCCGTCGCCGTCGACCTTGCTCCTTCCGAGCCGCGGCCTCGGTAGCATCCTCAACCCGGTGTTTTGTTGACCTCGGCTTGACCCAAGGCAGCGCCACCGAACCGGTCTCTGCCCGTGTAGTTTCATTCTTGGTTGTGATCTGTGTGTGACAACGCCGCCATGCGGTGTTCCGCTTGTGTGTTTTCGGCACTTCAGGGCTGCCACCAAGCTTGTCACTGCGTCGGCATCACTCCAACACGGACCTGAGGACCCGACTCTCCTTCGACGACGAACCCCGGGGAACCTCAAGACCTGCACCACTCGAAGTGTTCCGCCAAGATCACCATCGGACGAGATCGTCTACTCGGAACGCCAAGATCTTCAGTGCCGAGACCGAGTCCGACACCGACAACCAAAACCGCGGAACCGACAAGTTCTTCCTCTCGGATCCGAGGACACCGAGACGCGGGACCCTCAAGTTCTCCTTCACGGAGGCCAAGTACTATCCTCGGACGCCAAAACCCGAACTGAAGAATGCCAAGACCGACAAGATCTTCACCACGACAAGAACGACACCGACCCGGAAGAAGCCCGATCCCGGCGTACCAAATCTGTTCCGGATCGACAAGATCTACTCCGTTGCAGAACGTTCCGTCGAACCCGAACCCCGATCCGAACCACGAGACCGGATCCGAACCGGAACCCCAAGTTTCGCGACCCCCTCATGTGAACCCTCCCATAAACCCTATTTTATAAATGAAATATAACCTTGTCGCATATTAAATTGTCATTCATCTCGCATGCATATCATTGGTTTGGGGGCCTTATGCTGATTCACCTAAATTAAATATGGGGCCCACATGCGGGCAAATCTAGTCTCATATTGGCCTCATTTAAATTTGAGTAGCGAACCCGGTGCTATCTTCTGCCCTGTTAAAACAACATGTAAATTGCGGGGTAGCTAAACAACTGGAACCATATAATTAATTGTCGGGACCCCGGTTCCGCTTAATATGACCTAATCGCATCGCACCTTTGCCATGTCATACATCATACATGCATCATGCCGATCTTCTGCCGTGTATTAAATATTGCATCCGGTGTTTATTCTAGTGTTTTGCTTCTTCGCGGATAAGGCCGGTGAGTTGATGTGAGCTTTGCCCCGATCTTCGGTTGAACCTTCGGCAATGTTTTCAGGCGAGCATCTCCCCCTTTCTACCTATCTTACTTTTATAGTATTTATTTCCTCCTGTTGATCTATTGCTATCTGTGTTGCGATGCTCTAGTGTTTATGCCGTGATATCCCTTGCAGCCTTATATTGCCTTGGACACATCCTATTACATTGTTTGGTAGATAGTTGGACTTTGCGTCGTAGTCGCTGGCTCAAGTCTTTGTGCGTGTCGTCAAATGCCACGATTGTTGATGTATTGTCGCATGTTGATGATGGAGATGGTCATAGTTTTACTTATCGTTCACTTTAATTTCTGTTTAACAACTAAAATTGAAATAAGCGAGGCATCGGTGGGTGATAGAAAATATTTGGTTTCGACGCCCACTTGTGTCCCGTAAGACCCCGAGTACTTGATACATGTTCCTTGATTTATCGCGCTATCCACATCCGGGAGGTATATGGGACCCACAGGCGAGCTTGATTCATCTTATTTCTTGGGGCCACAAACTAGTTTGAGGTTTTATTTACGATCTGTACTTATGCCATGCTACTTATGTATTTACGATTGTGCGAGGAGCACACTGTCTTTGTTTAGGATCGGGACACGATTCGCGGTGTCGACAAGCTCAGTTTTGGGTTCCCGATCGTTCCACGGCCGTCACCCAAACCTTGGGTCCGTCGAGCTAGCTTACTTCGTTGCGGGTAGACTTCAAGGGGTGGCCCCCTGAAATATTTCTGAATCCTGTGATTGTTCAGTCGTGAAAGCCTCATTGGGTTTTGATTTGGTTCTTCCGAGGTTGATCGAGCGTGTGTTGCTATTGGTGCACCCGGCGGGTAAAACTTTACGGCCGTGTCGCGGATATGGACGACTTGGAGCACAGTATCTCGATCATAGACAAGCATAACTAAAGTTTATTGCTGTAAATTTGACTTTATAATGACTAGTAATCAGCTTCACTATAATGGAATGGCTAAATAATACTGCCCACAATTGCTTGTTTGGGCGTCGCTTGCGACCATTGTACTGACTAGTAAGTATTGCAACTTCTAGCGGATTGGTGAATAAAAGTACCAACAACTGCTGGGTTTGGGTTTATATCATGCTATCTGTGTCGATTAGTAATTGCTGCAACTTCTAGCGGAATGGTTAACTAAAAGTGCCTTGCTTACTTTATCGGATGATTATCTAAACCGACTAGTAAAGTGCGCAACTATCCGAATAAGTAAAAGCGCCAACCGTGTGAGTTCCTCGGTTGACTTCCTCGTTTGGTCTCGGGAAAGCCGGGATGGGTTTGTTTGATGGTAGTATCGAGTTATCTCGAATAGGTCTTTCTTACCCTCTCATTGCCGCTTGTATCGAGTCTCTATAGGTTGTTTAGTGCATCTTCATTCTGCTGCTGCGATCCATACCTATGTGGCGAGGACCGCCAATTCTAGCCTCGCCGTGTCTTGGCCTCGATCTTGGCCTCCTTCTTTTTCCTTTGCCCTTTATCGGCACCTTTTGTTTAAACAGGTTTGAGATCGGCGTCGTTAGCGGGGTTACCCTTCGGCTTGGCACAGGCGGGGTTATGGGCGCCATTGGTTATTCTTGAGCTCTTAGCCCCATTTGCATCTTGTCCGTGGCTGGACTCTATCGTTTTCAAGGTGATTTGGATCTTTGTATATTATATTTGTATTCTTGACTCATGGAGTCGCGTTATATATATACATTACAGGGTCCCGCCGAGGACCTGTGTAATGTTATTACCGTTTTCCACCATACGAAAGTGCTGGTAGCACCTTTGAATCGTTTCTATCGGGTTTGGCGAATTTTGCTCAAACTTGCATAGGTCCGATCTGAGGTGTTACATCTTGTCGGTCCGGCGGCGAGAAACGAGAAGGTGTGAGTTAGTTATTCAAGACTCACTTTTCTGAGAATGAGAAGCTTCAGACGTGCCGGTAGCTACGCGACCAAATATCGGGGCCATCGGCGTAGCCATCGTCTGGCCAGCTCCAAGCAGCCGTCGGCGTGAATTTCCCTCGGCATATCCTATACTACGCCCTGACTGCCCTGGCGTAGCTATTTTTTATTTTATCTCATTAAACTTTGAAAAATCATAACTAAATCATTCTAATTAGGAAAAATACAAATAATATATCAAAATTTGCAGAAAATTAAGACCTATCTATCTACACTCAAATATTACACATTTGTAAATAAAAATTAAGTAAAACATAAAACATTATATATAGTTTAAAAGCAGGCATAAAAATTCAAAAATGATCGAAACAATGCGAAACCTTCGCGTGGCGTTATATTATGTGACATAGTTAGAAGGAAAAATATCAAACTTGGTATATTAATTATGTCTCAACGAAACATTCACAAAATGACCTATCTCATTCGAGGTTTCTTGGCTTTCGGGTCAAATGACCAATGTTATGGCTAGAATCAAGGCATAGTTTGTGATAATATGCCCATATTATGCATACACATGCATCATGGGATGGAGAACAATGTTGCAGGAGGAAGTTTTCCTTTTATCGCACCAAAAAGCCATTTCCCATTTTCCGAGCACAAAGCAGAAAGCGATTTTGTGAAGCAACCACCAAATGGCTAATTCAAAATGATACCACCACATTTTACAAAATACTATACCACCTTATATATACAATGTCCCAACAGAATCGAAACCTTTCCGTCACCTCTCGGTGAAAAGACAAATTCTGCCGAATCGGGGAAGTGGGTCGATATGAACTACAGTACATGATCCGATGCTCATGTTTTTTACAAAATTATTTTAGGTTCACAATATGCTATTTTATCAAAGATCCAATGCAAGTTTAGCGAGACTCGGCCGAGCTAAGAATCTTCATGCCGTCGTTCGACAAAGTTTGTGATAGTATAAAAGCGGGCATAAAAAATTCAAAAAGCGATCGAAACAATGCGAAACCTTCGCATTGGTGTTATATTATGTGACATAGTTATAAGTAAAATATTAAACTTGATATATTGATTATGTCTCAAAAAACCTTCACAAAATGACCTATCTCATTCGAGGTTTCTTGGCTTTGGGTCAAATGACCAATGTTATGGCCAGAATCAAGGCATAGTTTGTGATAATGTGCCCATATTGTGCACACATGCATCATGGGATGGCGAACAATGTTGCGGAGAAAGTTTTCCTTTTAAATTACCAAAAAGCCATTTCCATTTTGAGCACAAAAAGCAGACGATTTTGTGAAGCAACCACCAAATGGCTAATTCAAAATGGTACCACCATATTTTACAAAAATACTATACCAACTTATATAGACAATGTCCCAACGGGAATCCGAAACCTTTAGTCCACCTCGGTGAAAAGACAAATTCTGCGAATCGGTAGGAAGTGGGTCAGATATGAACTACATGTACATGATCCGATGCTCATGTTTTTTTACAAAATCATTTTTAGGTTCACAATATGCTATTTTATCAAAGGTCCAATGCAAGTTTAGCGAGGCTCGGCCCCGAGCTAAGAATCTTCATGCCGTGGTTACAAAGTTTGTGATAGTTTAAAACGGGCATAAAACATTCAAAAACGATCGAAACAATGCAAAACCTTCACGTGGTGTCATATTATGTGATATAGTTATAAGTAAAAATATTAAACTTGATATATTGATTATGTGTCAAAAAAACCTTCACAAAATGACCTATCTCATTCGAGGTTTCTTGGCTTTCGGGTCAAATGACCAATGTTATGGCTAGAATCAAGGCATAGTTTGTGATAATATGCTCATATTATGCATACACATGCATCATGGGATGGCGAACAATGTTGCAGGAGGAAGTTTTCCTTTTGGTCGTACCAAAAAGCCATTTCCCATTTTCCGATTTAGACATATTATTTGTTAAATTCCGATTTATAGATTTAAAGATATTAATTATTCCATATTAAATAGAAAAATACAAAAAAGTAAAATTATTATATTTTTATTTGAATTCAATAATATTTTTACTTATTCATTAATGTTTATGTAAATAATTGTTTGTAATTTCAAAAAATTACAAACATGTGACATGTTGATATAAGGGTTAATAGGATTGATATCATAGTATTGACAACAATGTATGAATTACTTTGCGGAAACAGATTTTGAAGGAACGAGGAAGTTAAAGCGTCTTTGGTGAGTAGTATTAGGATGGGTGACCTTCCGGAAAGTTTGACCAAGACTGCAATTTAATTAAATATTAAGTGTAATTAGTGTTAAAAATGTTCAAAGTGAGAGATCAACGAGTCAAACAATTCAAAGATTCAAAAATTGAGAAAAAAAATATAATAAAAAATTTAATTTTAAAAAAAATATATATTTTTGCATCCTGTCAACAATTGCCCTCGGCGTAGCATACGCCGACGGCATTTCGATACGCCGACGGCCTCTATGTGCTCCGCCAAGGGAGCCCTTTGCCGAGGAGGCTACGCCGAGGGCAGCCGTCGGCGTAGCATACGCCAAGGGCATTTTAGCCTACGCCGACGGCTTTTTGCCCTCGGCGTAGCACGCTCGTCCTGTAGTGCCGCTTCCCGTAGATAAGAGATTGTGTCGTGTAGACTAGAGTGGAATCGATTTCCTAGCGCGTGCCTCGCCAACTCCAATATGCTTCTTTGCACCAAAGCTCTCCTGCATTCTTCACACCTCCACCGGTGCGCAGCAGAACCACGGTGGTCATCACTCACCACACAACACTGTGAACTCTAGTTGTCGGCCGCCCCGGGCAGCTCGATTTGCCATATCGTTTTTGGTCAAAATAACACACCGAGATATGGTGTTAGATCTGCAAAACTAGAAACACCGCTATGTTCAGCCATGCTAGACAAGTTCTCTTGTTAATTTTTGTACTCTTTTGGCTAATTTTCACTTACCTTTTCAACAAAGAAAACTCAACATTGTGTACGAATAACCATAGCTTTCCACATTAACAGGATTATCACGTGTTAGGCGCTTAACAGAAATAAGATTCTTGATGAGTTTTGGGGAGACGAGAATGTTGTTAAGGTGGAGGGGCCGGATCGTGGTGGGAAGAAGATGGCGGCCGATGTGCGTGACAGCAAGCGTGGAGCCATTGCCAAAAACAATGCGGGGAAGAGTAGAGGGGCGGGACGAGGTAAGCATACCAGAGGAGGACGCCATGTGGGAGGTGGCGCCGGTGTCGAGGACCCACTCGCCATTGGGCTGCTGCTGTGGCTGCACCGAGAGATTGTTGAGCGCGTGGATCAGCGCTGTCTGGTCCCACGCAGGGGCGGGCTGGGTCGACGTCGGGGCGGCGCCGTAGGCAGCAGGGACGGGGGGTGACCCGTAGTAGTGCACGGTGGTGCCGGCGAACGGGGACGCGGAGCCGGGGCGAGGACCAAGGATGCCGGAGCCCGGTGCGTGGGGACGCCAAGGCACGGGCTAGGCATGGACCATGCCAGTCCATGGCGCAGTGGCAGGAGCAGGCAGCGCGGGGGGTGGGGGGGGGGGTGCGCTGTCGTGGAGGAGGACGCGCCGGCCGAGGGAGTTGCAGGGGCTTTGCCTTTGCCGCGGTAGCCGCGGCCACCCCCGCCGGAGTGGTTGCCGCCGTTGGGCGCTCGCGCGGCATGGAGCGCCGTGTCCGCCCCGGTCCCATCCGCAGGTGGGGACTGGCGACTTTCCTCCAGCAGCGAAAGCGCGACCACGAGAGGAAGGAGGCGGGGTTTCGCATCGTCGTATGGGAATAGCATAGTGCGGCGTGGGGGCCCAGCGGAACATGTTCAGAACCTGATCCCGATCGGAGACGACTTTGCGAAGTCGGTAGGCGATCGCGCACTCCTTGAGGCGGCGAAGTAGTTGATGATGGAGGGCGACCCCTGCTCGATCTGGCGGAAGTCGATGGCGAGAAGACCACCTGGTGCTCCGCGTTCTCCGGAAGAGAGTGGAGATGGACGCCCACACCTGGGCCGCCGTTGCATGGCGTTGGTGAACCAGGCCGAAGATCTCGAGGCTGATCCTGTTGTAGAGCCAGGAGACGACGTAGGCGTCTTCCTGGAGCCAGTACGGAGCAGCGGCGCGCGGCGGGTCGTGGATGTGGTCAGCGACGCCGGACTTGGTGAACATGACCTCAAAGAGGGTGCGCCACTGCGTGAAGTTGGGTGGGTGCGTCGGGACCGAGGCACATGCTGGTTGATGAAGACGCGGCAAGGCGATGCCATCGCGGCGCCGTGGGAGTCGGAGCCGCTGGTCGGCTGGAGGAGGTGCCGGTCGGGCGGCGTGGGCGATGGCGGCTGCGGCTGGCGATGGCGGCGGTCGGGGAGCTCGGTCGAGGCGGTGGAGGGCTTTGAGGGGAAGAGGAGCCGTGGCTGACCGGAGGTGGTGGGGGTGGGGGAGGGCTAGCCATGGCGGAGGGGCAGTGCAGAGCGTGGGCAGCGGAAGAGGTTACAGCTTCACGAGGGAGAAGGCATCTGATACCATATAAAAAGACAGATAGAGAATTGTGCAATGCACCGTAGTGCATCATCTTGTATTGCTCGGTATATATAGCTACAGAGTACAGCCGGGTGCACGTACGTGCGCAGGAGGAGATCGTGCGCTAGTGCGAGTACAGGAGGGAGAACGTGGTCGAGTTACAGGGAAGACCAGGTCAGCCGGCAGGTATCTGTTGACAACTCGGCTGCTCTGCTTCAAGCCCTGCGGAACCAGACTGGGCCCGCTACCTGGACCGCGTGGGCCTCCAACCTCTGTAACGTCCTCTGCCTCACTTGGGCCATCGTTAGAGACAGGCTACGTGCAGAGCGACTGAAATCCCAAGCCTTCATGTATCTCTGATGCATCGGCCATACGTGAGGATTGTTTTTTAACCAGGTAAGGTGCGCGCCGATGAAGTCATCGTCGGAGAGGAGGCGCTTCCACGACCGGCATACGGCACGGAAACGGCAGATCGTCATGAACGGGGCGCGCAGCAGGATCTCCTCCATCAATTCCGGCGGCAGCGTGACGCCGGTGTTGGCCTGGTCGTCGTCGGCGGCGGGGGGTTGTTGCTCGCTCGCCGCTGGCTCCATGGATCAATCGCCTGGTGGCGCACGAAGCTCTCTTGGATGATCCGATTTGAGAGAACATCACGGATCGGACCATATATATATAGCGAGGAGCTTAGGACCCCATGCATGCTACGTGGCTGGGTAAACGCTAAAAAAGCACCATTTGAGAAGGTTAGGCTCTGCTTCGACGGCGTGGCCTTCGGGCGAGAAACGCGGGTTGGAGGAGTACTTCGGATGGTGGGACGGACACTTTCTCCGCTTCTATTTCCCCTGGATGGACCAAGCGCTGGCCTTTTTTCCCCCTTGGATGGAGCAGGCGCTAGCTCACTCTTCACTCCAAGAGCAGGCTACTTGTACGTGCACGTTATTTCATCACAGATAAAAACTTCAAAATCGAATATCCCTTTTTATTGCTACGTCTCTCACGTTCGGTACCTTCAAAGTTAAGGTTTTTGTGACATGGCATTTTTCTAATACCCCATATGCTTCCCTCACTTAATTTTTGGACTTCAAACCATTAGATATTTAGATTAATTTTCTTATAAAGGAACTGATGCCACGCCCGGGTTCTAGTTGCAGCTTGCAAGGCTGTGTTAATTCTCTTTTAGGATCATCTAGGCTAGATCAAATCGGTAGTGCTTTTGTCTATGCATAATCTTGTCCAAATACTAAGAGAGAGAGAGAGAGAGAGAGAGAGAGAGAGAGAGAGAGAGAGAGAGAGAGAGAGGCGATCGGTGAGGAAGAGAGGCATACCTTCTCCTTGGCTAGGGGAGGGGGTCGATGTGGCCATGGCGACCGACGACGGCGTGGGCGAGACAGTGATGTCGCTGGTGCTTCCCGTCACTCTGTGCGAGCCCTCGATCGGAAGGGCGTGGGGAGTGGCACACGGTCAACCTCGTTAGTTGTGCCACCGGCCCCCACCTATTTATATACGCGCAGGTGACAGGGGCCCACCAACCAGGGGGGTTGGGCGTCCCCGATCAGGACGTGTTCAAGGGTACGGTCGAGCCGTTGGGCTCGATCGTGTGGAGATCAACCTTACATTCTCCCCCTTGATCTCAACTTTACTTTTAACTTTATACTTTACTCGTTTCATCACGAATCAGTACATAGAGCATGTTTCATCGTCACAGCTCAATTGCCGATAGAATCAGACAGCCACTATATACTTTTCTGTTTTGAAACAAATCCTGTTACTTTTGGGCCTCTATAGTCCAGAAATCATAGGCTTTCCCTTAATCCCATGCCGGCTAAGTGTTCCTTAAACACATTGGGAGGTAAGCCTTTCGTTAGCGGATCCGCAAGCATATCCTTTGTCCTTATATGCTCGAGACTTATAGTTTGATCCTGGACTTTGTCTTTCACAACATAATACTTTAGTTCTATTGGCTTTGTAGCATTACTCGACTTGTTGTGAGCATAGAATACTACGGGCTTATTGTCACAGTACATCTTTAGTGGTCTGCTAATACAGTCTACCACTCTCAAGTCGGGTACAAATTTCTTTAGCCATAACGCCTGCTCCAAGGCCTTATAACATGCTATAAATTCTGCATACATCATAGATGATGCAACTATTGAATGTTTGGCGCTTCTCCACGAAACAACACCTCTTGCAAGAGTAAACACGTATCCTGTCGTGGACTTTCTGTCATATTTATCTCCCGCAAAATCTACATCTGAATACCCTCTTATTTCTAGGGAATTAGATCTTTTATATGTTAGCATGAGTCCTTTTGTGCCTTGCACATAACGCAAAGCTTTCTTTACCATTTTCCAGTGGTCCATACCTGGATTATCCTTAACCGAGTACCCCGGTGATAAAATCTAAGTCAGGGCAAGTGCACACTTGTGCATAGTATAAGCTTCCAACGGCCGAAGCATATGGTACTGCTTTCATTTGATCGATCTCATATTGGTTCTTTGGACAATGAAATTTTCCAAAACTATCGCCCTTGACTATGGGAGCAGGTGTGGCATTGCTTGTATGCATATTGTATTTCTTTAGAATCTTTTCACAATATGCATTCTGCGACAGTCCTAACACTCCATTCTTTCCATCTCGATGAATTTCTATGCCCAAAACATAAGAAGCTTCACCAAGATCTTTTCATATCAAAATTTGAGGACAAGTACTTCTTTGTTTCTAGTAGTAGACTGGCATCACTACTAGCAAGCAAGATATCATCCACATACAGAATTAGAAAAATGTATTTCCCACTTTTAAACTTTGCATAAATGTAGTTGTTCTCAACATTTTCTTTAAATCCAAATATTTTGATTGTATCATTGAACTTTAAATACCATCATCTAGATGCTTGCTTTAACCCGTAAATGGATTTCTTTAGGCGACATCCCATATGTTACTTCCCCTCCATGAAAAAACCCTTGGGTTGTTTCATGTAAACATTCTCTTCTAAATCTCCATTTAGAAATGTCGTCTTTACATCCATTTGATGCAACTCTAAATCAGAATGCGCAACTAGTGCCATAATGATTCTAAAGGAATCCTTACATGAGACTGGAGAAAAAGTCTCATTGTAATCTACCACTTCTCTTTGAGTAAAGCCTTTTGCCACAAGTCTTGCTTTATACTTTTCTACATTCCCATTGAAGTCATACTTTGTTTTGTAGACCCATTTGCAGCCTACTATTTTGGCTCCTTTAGGAATTTCCTCTAAGTCCCACATATTGTTGGAACTCATCGATTTCATTTCATCTTCCATTGCCACCACCCACTTGGCTGAGTGAGGGCTTCTCATGGCTTCTTCATATGAGGTGGAATCACCTTCCATATAAACCGTTTCTGTGTTATAAACTTTGTAATTTTCTTTAGAAATGGCTGGTCTTCTTTCTCTTTTAGGCCTTTTGAGTTTGTTAGACTCTTTCTCATTTTGTGCCTCAAGTTCTGGCACATTTTCTGTGTGTGGTTGTTCCGGCTCCCTTTCGTGCTCAATAGTGGGTTCAGTCGGCTCCTGACGGACAGGTTCCGAACCTTCACCCATTGTTGTCACATGTGGAGTCACAACAGGTGCCTGCACCACAACCTCAGGGGTTGTCGATGGTGGCACAACAGGTAGCGAGAAAATGGCTCCTGAGTCATCGGATTAGATGCATGCACCATCTTCTCCTCAAGATCGATTTTCCGAGCTACCATGCTCCCCTCATCAATTCGTCCTCCAAGAAGACTGCATGTATCGTTTCTATAAACTTTGTGTATTTGTCAGGACAGTAGAAACAATAACCTTTTGATCTATCGGGATAGCCAATGAAGTGGCAAGTCACTGTTTTGGGGTCTAACTTTGCGATATTTGGATTAAAAACTTTTTCCTCAGCTGGGCTCCCCCAGACCCTCAAGTGGCGCAGAGAGGGGACTCTGCCTGTCCACAACTCGTACGGTGTTTTGGGCACCGACTTGCTTGGTACTCTGTTGAGAATGTGAATGGCGGTTTTAAGCGCCTCAATCCATAATCCCAATGGTAGGATGGAATAACTCATCATATTGCGCACCATATCTATAAGAGTGCGGTTATGCCTTTCAGCTACTCCATTTTGCGGAGGTTCGCCCGACATAGAATACTGGGCGACTATTCCATTTTCCTGTAAGAACCTTGCAAAAGGTCCAGGTACTTGACCATATGGAGTGTGCTGACCGTAGTACCCCCCCCACACACACACGGTCGGACCGGACTATTTTAAGTATCTTATCATGCTAATTTTCAACTTCAGCCTTGAATATCTTAAATTTATCCAATATCTCAGATCTTTTCTTATTTGGATAAATATAACCATATCGGGAGTAATCATCCGTGAATGTTATAGTTGAGTGATAACCATCCACACTTTTCACAGAAAACGGTCCACAAATATCAGTGTGAATGATTTCTAGTGTTGTTGTACTTCGGTTTGCACCCTTTTTATGTGCTTTACATACTTTCCTTTTATGCAATCTATGCATTGTTCGATATCCGAGAACTCTAACGGAGGAAGAATATCATTTTTAACGAGGCTTTCTATTCTTCCCCTCGAAATATGGTTTAATCGACAGTGCCACAATTTCGACGAGTCATGAGTTCGTTTTCTTTTCTTTTGTTCACACAGGAAACACCTTTTCACATAGTGATACAAAATAAAGCTCATTGTGAAGAAAAGCAACACCCACATAAGCATTATTAAACCATATGGCACACTTCCCATGTCCAAAATAACACTCATAGTTATATTTGTCCACACGGGATACACTTATCAAGTTTCTGTGTAATGAAGGCTTTTAGTCTTTCCTCTTCTTGCACACACATGGCTATAGTCTTTTCTATGTCCCATTTTTCTGGGGACATGTTGTAATTGACAACAAATGTGTCAAACTCTTGAGGCAGTGAAGCCATCACCAAGAGAACAAGGAGTGCAGCCTTTAGCTCCAAATCAGCATCAATGGGCTTGGAGTCCCTTATGCTATGTGGACCTCCATTGTACCTTTCTGTCACCGGCCGTTTCAGCAGCTGAGGCATATGTCTTTTGAAGAACCAGCGAACTAGCTTTTATCTTTTCTACAAACTCCCATGCGGAAGCACACTTTGCAATTTATCCCGCAATAGTGTTTTCAATTGTGTTCTTTATAATAACATGCACCTTTTGATGCCATTCTGCCACTTTTAGTTCTCTAGGGTATATTGAAGGGTTTTGCAGCATAGTAAATCAAAAAAATTCTACGGATGCGAACAAGAAAGCCAAGATCTAATCTAGGAGATGCGATCAACGAGAGAGATAGATGAGATCTTCATACCCTTGAAGAAATCGCATAGAGGAAACGTTCAACAGAACGTGGGTGATGTAATCGAACTAGCCTTCTCCTCCTCGCGATCCGATCCGATCCAACGCCACAAGTGGCGGCGCCTCCGAGAGATGCACACGTACGGTGCAGCGACGTCTCCTCCTTCCTTGGTCCAACAAGTATGGTGGAGAGATAGATTGGATCTGCAGCACGACAGCGTGGTGCTTATGGTGGAGAATTTCTGCAGCAGGGCTTCGCCTACGCGCAGTTGGGAGAGAGAGAGAGAGGAACGGCAGCAGTTGGAGGCTAGGGTTGGAGGAGTGGGAGGGAGGCTGCGCCCCATGCCCTCCTTATATAGGGGGATGTCCAACCCCCTTGGCCCCTCCTCCAAGCCCTAGGGCGGCGGCCCCAAGGGGTGGAGTGGGGGGCAAGTTTCCCCCCTCCTTCTAGAAGGGTTCCCCTAGGGTTTCCCCTAGGCTGGCCGGCTGGGCCTTTGGGGCCTTGTGCCCGTGGCCCAAAGCGGCCAGGGCATTCCCCCTTAGGCCCATGTAGGCCTACGACAAGTGGGCCCACGTTGGTCCCACTCTGGAACCTCCTAGAACCTTCCGGTACAATACCGATAAACTCCGAAACGATTCCGAAATCCAAAAACTGCTTTCCTTTATATGAATCTTATTCTCCGGACCATTCCGGAACCTCTCATGATGTCTTGGGTCTCATCCGAGACTCCGAACAAAAACTCATAAACCAATTATCCATTCTATCCTAGCATCGATGCACGTTAAGTGTGTGACCCTACGGGTTTGAGAATATGCAGACATGATCTTCTATCAATAATAAAAAGCGGGGTCTGGAAACCCATATTGACTCCCACATATTCATCGATGATCATATCGGATGAACCACGATGCCAGGATTCAATTAATCCCATATATGTATTCCCTTCGTCACGCGATATTTTACTTGCCCGAGATTCGATCGTTGGTATCGGCATACCTAGTTCAATCTCGTTCACAACAAGTACTTTAATCGTTTCGTAATCCGATATCACTTTGTGATTAACTCCTTAACCACGTGCTTTCAAGCGGTGTTGATATCGATTATCGAGTGGGCCCGAAGTATATCTCTCTGACTCGGGAGGGACAAATTCCATCTCGATACATACAACCCAACAAGTACTTCCCGATCACCTGAGAGACACCTTTATGATCACCCTCACATAGGATGACGTTTGATGACCTCAAAGCTTTCTTCCGATACCAGGGAGTTGTATTATCTCATGGTCTAAGGAATACAATACTTGACATAGGAAAAAGCTTCGCAAAGATGAACACGACGACACGATCTAATTGCTCTGCTTAATTTGGGTCTGTCCATCATATCATTCTCCTAATGACATGATCTCATTATTAATCGGCAACTCATGTCTATGGTTAGGAAACCTTAACCATCATTAATCAATGAGCTAGTCCATAGAGGCGTACTTGGGACACGGTGTTGTTCATAAACCACACAAGTATCAAAGTTTCCGCTTAATACAATTCTAGCATGAAATATAAACTTTATCATGAATAAGAATTATAATTATAACATCTTTATTATTGCCTCTAGGGCATAATTCCAACAGTCTCCCACTTGCACTAGAGTCAATAATCTAGTTTACATCTGGCAACAATCTAACACCCATGGCATTAAGGTGCTGATCATGTTTTGCTCGTGGAAGAGGTTTAGTCAACGGATCTGCGACATTCAGATCCGTATGTACTTTGCTAATCTTTAGATCTCCATCTGCTATATAATCTCGAATTATATGAAAACGGCGGTTGATGTGCTTGATCTTTGGATGATATGTTGGTTCCTTAGCCAGTGCTATGGCACCAGTGTTGTCGCACAATATCTCAGTGATGAAGGCACTTGGAACCACACCAAGCTCAGTGATGAAGTTCCTGATCCAAACTCCTTCACTTGACGCTTCTGAAGCAGCCATGTATTCCGCTTCTGTTGTAGATCCCGCGATCACACTTTGCTTGCAGCTTCTCCAGCTCACAGCTCCTCCATTTAAAATATAAATGTATCATGTCTGAGATTTAGAATCATCCGGGTCGGTGTCGAAACTAGCGTCGACGTAACCTATTACGACGAGCTGCTCATCACCTCCATAGACCAAGAACATTTCTTTAGTCCTATTTAAATACTTTAGGATGTTCTTTACGGCTGTCTAGTGTTCCACTCCTGGATCACTTTGGTATCTGCTCGTCAAACTAATAGCATTGGACACATCCGGTCTAGTACATATCATGGCATACATGATAGAACCTATGGCCGAGGCATATGGCACTTTGCTCATAGTATCTCTATCGTTTACCGTAGCTGGACACTGAGCCTTGATCAATATCTTACCTGACAACATGGGCAATGAACCTTTCTTTGCTTTATCCATTCTGAACCTTTTCAGAACTTTGTCTAGGTATGTACTTTGGCTTAAAGCTATTAGGCGTCTTTGTATATCTCTATAGATTTTGATGCCTAATATATAAGCAGCTTCTCCTAGGTCTTTCATTGAAAAACATTTATTCAAATAACTCTTCACATCGTTAAGCATACCAATGTCATTTCCAATAATCAATATGTCATCCACATATAGTACTAAAAATGTCACCGAGCTCCCACTCACTTTCTTGTAGATACAAGCTTCGTAGCAATTTGGAACAAATCCAAAGCTCTTGATCACTTGATCAAAACGAAGGTTCCAACTCCGAGATGCTTGCTTCAGTCCATAAATGGAACACTGAAGTTTGCACACCTTATTAGCATCCTTAGGATGGACAAAACCTTCGGGCTGAATCATATACAACTCTTCATCAATGTTGCCATTGAGGAACGCAGTCTTGACATCCATCTGCCATATTTCGTATTCATGAAATGCAGCAATTGCTAATAAAATCCGAATGGACTTAAACATCGCTATGGGAGAGAAAGTCTCATCGTAGTTAACACCTTGAACTTGTCGAAACCCTTTTGCGACAAGCCGAGTTTTATAGATAGTAACATTACCATCCGCGTCCGTTTTCTTCTTGAAAATCCATTTGCACTCAACGGCCTTACAGTCGCTAGGAGGGTCCACCAAAGTCCATACTTGGTTTTCGCTCATGGATCCCAATTCGGATTTCATGGCCTCTAGCCATTTCTCAGAGTCTGGGCTCATCATTGCTTCCTCATAGTTCGCAGGTTCACTGTTGTCTATCAACAAGACGTTTAAGATAGGGTTGCCGTACCATTCAGGAGTGGCACGTGACCTTGTCGACCTGCGAAGTTCAGTAGCAGCATCGTTCAAAGTTTCATGATCCTCATCATTAGCTTCCTCTCTTGTTGGTGCAGACGGCACTGGAACAATTTCAGGTGCTGCGCTACTCTCCAATTCGAGAGAAGGTTCAATAACCTTGTCTAGCTCTACCTTCCTCCCACTCACTTCTTTCGAGAGAAAGTCCTTCTCAAGAAAGGATCCGTTCTTTGCAATAAAAACTTTGCCTTCGGATCTGTGGTAGAAGGTATACCCAATCATTTCCTTAGGGTATCCTATGAAGACACATTTCTCCGCATTGGGTTCGAGCTTGTCCGGCATCAACTTCTTGACGTAATCTTCGCATCCCCAAACTTTAAGAAACGACAACTTAGGTTTAGCACCAAACCATAGTTCATATGGTGTCGTCTCAACGGATTTAGATGGTGCCTTATTTAAAGTGAATGCAGCGGTTTCTAATGCATAACCCCAAAATGATAACGGCAAATCTGTAAGAGACATCATTGATCGCACCATATCTAATAGAGTTCGATTCCGGCGTTCAGACACACCATTGCGCTGTGGTGTTCCGGGTGGCGTGAGTTGCGAAACGATTCCGCTTGCTTTAAGATGCGTGAGAAAATCATAACTCAAATATTCACCTCCACGATCGGATCATAGAAATTTAATTTTCCTGTTACGATGGTTTTCCACTTCGTTCTAAAATTCTTTGAACTTTTCAAACGTTTCAGATTTATGTTTCATTAAATAGATATACCCATATCTACTTAAGTCATCAGTAAAAGTGAGAAAATAGCGATATCCACCGCGTGTCGAAACACTCATTGGTCCGCATACATCGGTATGTATGATTTCTAATAAGTCCGTTGATCGCTCCATTATTCCAGAGAACGGGGTTTTAATCATCTTGCCCATGAGGCATGGCTCGCACGTGTCAAATGATTCAAAATCAAGAGACTCCAAAAGTCCATCTGAATGGAGTTTATTCATGCATTTTACACCAATATGACCTAGACGACAGTGCCACAAATAAGTTGGATTATCTCTATCTACTTTGCATCTCTTAGCCTCAATGTTATGGATGTGCGTTTCATTGCTTTCGAGATTCAGAAGAAATAAACCATTCACAACAGGTGCATGACCATAAAATATGTTATTCATATAAATAGAACAACCATTATTCTCCGATTTAAATGAATAACCGTCTTGCAATAAACACGATCCAGATATAATGTTTATGCTCAACGCAGGCACATAATAACACTTATTAAGGTTTAAAACTAATCCCGAAGGTAAAACTAAGGAGAGCGTGCCGACGGCCATCACATCAACTTTTGATCCATTACCAACGCACATCGTCACCTCATCCCTTGCTAGCCGTCGTCTATTCCGTAGCTCCTGTTTCGAGTTACAAATATTAGCAACTAAACCAGTATCATATACCCATGCACTACAACGATCGCTAGTAAGGTAAACATCAATAACATGTATATCAAATATACCTTGAATGGTGCCAGCCTTCTTGTCTGCTAAGTACTTTGGACAGTTGCGCTTCGAGTGACCCTTGTCCTTGCAATAGAAGCACTCAGTGTCCGGCTTAGCTCCAGACTTGAGCTTCTTCTCGGCAGGGGCAACGCGCTTGCCGCTGCCTTTCTTGAAGGATTTCTTTGCACCCTTACCTTTCTTAAAGCTAGGGGTCTTGTTGACCATCAACACATGATTATCTTTCTTGATATCCACCTCCGCAGCTTTCAGCTTAGAGAAGAGCTCAGTGATCGTATCAGTGGAACCAATTTGATTGTGAGTAACTACAAAATCTTTGTAGCTAGGAGGGAGTGATTGCAGAACTCTGTCAATCTTGAGCTCTTATGGAATCTTGCAGTCCAGTTGCTCAAGACGTTGAGTGTAGCCCGACATCTTAATGGCGTGCTAACTAACGGAACTCCCTTCCTCCATCTTGAAGTTAAAGAACTTCTCAGAGATATCATATCTCTCAGAACGGGCCTAAGTCTGAAACATGGTTTTCAGTTCCTCAAGAATCTCAAAAGGGCCCGGCGAACTCCTCAAAACGGTTTTGAAGGTCCGGTTCCATAGCAAATAACATGGTACTCTTAATCACTCCATAATCATCTTTGCGTGACTGATAAACAGCTTTTTCATCAGCCGTCGCATCAGTAGCAGGGGCGTCACCTAGCGCTTTCTCTAGTACATAGTCCTTTTGTCCGTCAGCGAGAATGATTCTCAGATTGCGGAACCAGTTGGTGAAGTTAGACCCATTGTTTTTAAGCTTTTCTTTCTCAGCAAAAATATTGAAGTTGAAGTTGGACTTAGCCATTTGATCTACAAAATTTGCAAGTACAATTTAGACTATGTTCATGATAACTAGTTCAACTTAATCAAATTACTAGATGAACTCCCACTAAATTCAACATCCCTCAAGTTGTTTAGTTAACATGATCCAAATTCACCACACCTAATCTGATCTTCACGAGAAGAGATGTGGTTTCAATGGTGGACAACAAAGCGTCGATCATATCATTCATATGACTCATGTTTAACCTTTTGGTTCGTGTGTTCCGAGGCCATGTCTGTACATGCTAGGCTCATCAAGTCAAACCCAAGTATTTTCGCGTGTGCAAAACTGGCTTGCACCCGTTGTATGTGAACGTAGAGTTTATAGCACCCGATCATCATGAGGTGCTTGAACACGATGAACTTTCGCAACGGTGCTTACATGGGGAGAACACAATTTTATCTTGATCTTTAAGTGAGGAATCATCTTATAATGCCATCGTCCCGATCTAAGCATAATAAGATACATAAAAAGATAAACATCACATGCATATAATTTTATGTGACATGGTATAGCCAATCTCCGCGTAATGATCTCCATCTTGTGCGCGCCAGCATGATCTCCATCACTCCACCATGATTGCCTCCACCACGAATAGCAACTACAACTATTGCTAACTACTTAGCGATAAAGTAAAGCTATTACATGGCGTATAAGAAGTTGACACACAGATCATACACAATTATAAAGACAACCATATGGCTCCTGCCGGTTGTGAACTCATCGACATGCAAGTCGTGAAATATTACTAAACATGATCATTGCATAAATCATACACATCATGTCTTGGGCCATACCATATCACAAAACACTCCCTGCAAAAACAAGTTAGACGCCTCTACTTTGTTGTTGCATGTTTTACGTGGCTTATGGGAGTAACAAGCTAAGAACGATTTTTACCTACGGAAAGCCACAACGGTGATATTATGGTTGCCAACATCCGTTGTAAATCCCATGACTACTATAGTGAGAGTAACAGGCATCCACCAGCCGCATGTGTGGAACAAGCCACACGTCAAGTGTGGAGCCGGTCTCGCGAACGAGGTCGCGTAAAGTTGGCCTGGACCGCTTCGATCTCACTATGCCGCGCCATAAGAAATACAACACAAGAGGTTTGCAACAGAAAACATCAATGCCCGAAACAAGCATGTTGCGTTCTACTCGTGAAACACATCTACGCATAGATCTAGCTATACCACTGAAGAGTTTCGCAGCATAGTAAATCAAAAAATTTCTACGGATGCGAACAAGAAAGCCAAGATCTAATCTAGGAGATGCAATCAACGAGAGAGATAGATGAGATCTTCATACCCTTGAAGAAATCGCACAGCGGAAACGTTCAACAGAACGTGGGTGATGTAATCGAACTAGCCTTCTCCTCCTCGCGATCCGATCCGATCCAACGCCGCAAGTGGCGGCGCCTCCGAGAGATGCACACGTACGGTGCAGCGATGTCTCCTCCTTCCTTGGTCCAGCAAGTATGGTGGAGAGATAGGTTGGATCTGCAGCACGACGGCGTGGTGCTTATGGTGGAGAATTTCTGCAGAAGGGCTTCGCCTACGCGCAGTCGGGAGAGAGAGAGAGAGAGAGAGGAAGGGCAGAAAATGGCGGCTAGGGTTGGAGGAGTGGGAGGGAGGATGCTGCGCCCCATGCCCTCCTTATATAGGGGGCTGTCCAGCCCCCTTGGCCCCTCCTCCAAGCCCTAGGGCGGCGGCCCCAAGGGGTAGAGTGGGGGGCAAGTTCCCCCTCCTTCTAGAAGGGTTCCCCTAGGGTTTCCCCTAGGCTGTCCGACTGGGCCTTTGGGGCCTTGTGCCCCTGGCCCAAAGCAGATAGGGCACTCCCCCTTAGGCCCACGTAGCCCTCCGACAAGTGGGCCCAAGTTGGTCCCACTCCGTAACCTTCTAGAACCTTCCGGTACAATACCGATAAACTCCGAAACGATTTCGAAATCCAAAAACTGCTTTACTTTATATGTATCTTATTCTCCGGACCATTCCGGAACCTCTCGTGATGTCCTGGATCTCATCCGAGACTCCGAACAAAAACTCATAAACCAATTATCCATTCTATCCTAGCATCGATGCACGTTAAGTATGTGACCCTACGGGTTCGAGAATATGCAGACATGATCTTCTATCAATAATCAACAGCGGCGTCTGGAAACCCATATTGACTCCCATATATTCATCTATGATCATATCGGATGAACCACGATGCCAGGATTCAATTAATCCCATATATGTATTCCCTTCGTCACGCGATATTTTACTTGCCCGAGATTCGATCGTAAGTATCGGCATACCTAGTTCAATCTCATTGACATCAAGTACTTTACTCGTTTCATAATCCGGTATCACTTTGTGGTTAACTCCTTAATTACGTGCTTGCAAGCGGTGTTGATATCGATTACCGAGTGGGCCCGAAGTATATCTCTCCGACTCGGGAGGGACAAATTCCATCTCGATACATACAACCCAACAAGTACTTTTCGATCACCTGAGAGACACCTTTATGATTACCCTCACATAGGATGACGTTTGATGACCTCAAAGCTTTCTTTCGATACCAGTGAGTTGTATTATCTCATGGTCTAAGGAATACAATACTTGACATAGGAAAAATCTTCGCAAAGATGAACACGATGACACGATCTAATTGCTCTGCTTAATTTTGGTCTGTCCATCATATCATTCTCCTAATTCCATGATCTTATTATTAATCGACAACTCATGTCTATGGTTAGGAAACCTTAACCATCATTAATCAATGATCTAGTCCATAGAGGCGTACTAGGGACACGGTGTTGTTCATAAACCACACAAGTATCAAAGTTTCCTCTTAATACAATTCTAGCATAGAATATAAACTTTATCATGAACAAGAATTATAATAATAATATCTTTATTATTGCCTCTAGGGCATAATTCCAACATATATGCCATCTCCAAATAGAGCATGGTCCCTTTTCTTTTTTACCATGCAACATTATCATCTTTTTCTTCTTAAAACCACAATGATATGTGACCATAACAACAATTGCATGCACTAATCCAACGTTGATAATTTTTTGTTTTATATGTTTCATATTTTAGGGTATTAAGTGGGCACGCACAGTAGGAGTGTGCCACAACTCTAGTCAACATTGGATCCTCACGGCGGATGTTTGACGGCTAGGAACTAATTAAATAGCCAAATTACATATTAGGAAAAAAAGTTATCTTTAATACAGAATTGCAAGTACACTGCAGCTGTAGTACGTGTTATACATATGGGGCATTCGTACCATTTTCTTGAGGGAATGGGGCATCTAGTTTTCCCCTAGTTCAGTGTATATTACTTGCCCCAAAGTAGCTTTTACATGTTGGCTAGTATGTTGTAGTCTGCACACATAGCTTGAAATTACTCCCTGGGAGCACCACGGGCAGGCTGGATGTGTATGAAAAGGTCCGGTGTCTAAGTAAAACATAGTTATTACAACATCTATACATGTTGACAGAGATCTGTTCACCAATCGTGATGCGAGCTATCGATGGTGGGATGTGCGTGGGGATTAAACCTGTGGTGACTGAATCCACACTCATATTTTTATTGTATTTATGTTTCTACCTTTAATTTTGTTGATTTTTTTTTTGTTTTTAGTCAATTGGTAGTCTCAGACCCTTCGCCAAATAGAGGCAAGACATCCCTGCGCCAGCGACGTCGCTGACAAGCCACACTGCCGGAGAGAAACCAGGCAAGCCACACTGCGCCAGCGACGTCGCTGACAAACATGACGGCGGTGGAGGCTGCGGCCTTGTCTGACAATGCAATGATCAATGCCACCCAGAACAGGAAGGCCAGGACGGCCGTCGTCTTCCACATGCGCAAGAACCTCGCCTCGGCATGTCCTCCACCGGCCGCAGCATCGGGACGAAGAAGAAACTGAAGGACTGCAGGAAGAGGAGGCCGCCGAAGCCGAGGCCGAATGCGGTGCCCATCGACACGCCGGGCAGGTACGCCAGCAACGCCCCGCCAGCCGTCGCGCATGCCACGGATACGGCCAGCCCGAAGCGGATCGCCGACTTGCCCCGTGCCGCCCGGTCATCATCGACGACGACCCCCGCGGGCGCCTTGTAGTGTACGTCGACTTCCATGCTTGATTCTGTGTTTTTCCTTTCTTGCGAATTCGATGATTTTGCCTATGCGGATATACCCTGGCCTATTTCGGCCAGCTTATATGGACTCCATTAATAATCTTCAGTATCAAGTGCAAGTAGGATACGGACACGAACGGTAGAAATCGTATAGGATAACGAACAGGAATAGTACTAACAATCTGAAATTTCGGAATCTGAAACGTAGTCGGATCAGTCCGAATATGTTGGCTACACATATATTAATTACCCCGGCATACAGGCCGTTTCTCTCACCCGTCCGTCCGTCGATCGCTCGCCGGCCGTGTGCACAGGGCCACAGACAAACATGGACGCAGACATCCGACTGGGGCGGCGTCTCCATGAGGTAGTAGCGCGTGTCAGGGCCTCGTGGGGAAGACGCTTGTTGGCGGCGGCTGCGGTCCCGGGGATCGCCGTGGCGGCAGTGCTCGGCAGGCCGTCGACCATGGGACTCGCCCTGGGGGTCGGTCTCGGCGTGCCCGTGTCCCTCCTCCCCGTGACGCTCCTGGTGCCCTTCCTGCTGCTGCGCCCGAGGCCGTACGAGGACATGCCGAGGTCGGCGTTCGCCGCCGTGCTGGCCGCGCCGGTGGTCCTGATCGTCGGTTACTCGGCTGCTCTGCTTCAAGCCCTGCGGAACCAGACTGGGCCCGCTACCTGGACCGCGTGGGCCTCCAACCTCTGTAACGTCCTCTGCCTCACTTGGGCCATCGTTAGAGACGGCTACATGCAGAGCGACTGAAATTTCCCTCCGCTAAAAAAAAGACTGAAATTTCCCAAGTCGCAGATCTGTGTCGGGTAGGGGTAGTCCCATGCTTATACCATTGCTTTCTGCGTGTGTGTGTGTTTATAGGAGAATCTCTGAGTGCGTGTGTGTCCTCTCCTCCATTTTTAGGTCAGACAGTGCCCTTTTAGTTCATCTTGTTGTTTATCCAGAGTTACTGGCGTTGTAGGGTGATGATGGAATACGCCGAAGCGTTCGTCATGTTGCATAACCAACTGTTAATGTTGACTATTTGGATCATCTAGTCTAGGCAATTACAGTAGATCTCTTTAGGTATTAATCTTGACGAGTGAGAGAGGAATCGGTGAGGAAGAGTGACATACCGAGCTAGTGGCCATGGTGGCGGTCGGTGGTGCTTCCCGTCACTCTGCGTGTGCCCTTGATCGGAAGGGCGTGGGGAGTGGTGCACGACGCACCTCGTTAGTTGTGCCACCGGACTCCACCTCTTTGTATACGCGCAGGTGACAGGGGCCCACCAACCGGGAGGTTGGGCGTCCCTGATCAGGACGCGGTTAAGGGGTGTGATCGAGCCGTTGGGCTCGGATACGAGATCAATCTAACATTCTCCCCCTTGATCTCAACTTTACTTTTAACTTTATACTTTTCTCGTTTCATCATAGATCAGTACATAGAGCATGTTTCATCGTCACAGCTCAATTGCCGATAGAATCAGACAACCACCATATACTTTTTTATTTTGAAACAAATCCTGTTACTTTTGGGCCTCTATAGTCCAGAAATCATAGGATTTTCATTAATCTCATGCCGGCTAAGTGTTTGTTGAACACATTGGGTGGTAAGACTTTCGTTAGCGGATTCGCAAGCATATCCTTTGTCCTTATATGCTCGAGTCTTATAGTTTGATCATGGACTTTTCACAACATAATATTGTAATTCTATTGGCTTTGTAGCATTACTCGACTTGTTGTTGTGAGCATAGAATACTGCGGGCTCGTTGTCATCTTTAGTGGCCTGCTAATGCAGTCTGCCACTCTCAAGTCGGGTAGAAATTTTTTTAGCCATAACGCCTGTCTCATGGCCTCATAACATGCTATAAATTCTGCATACATCGTAGATGATGCAACTATTGACTGTTTGGCGCTTCTCCATGAAATAGCACCTCCTGCGAGAGTAAAGACATATCATGTCGTGGACATTATATCATCTTTATCTCCCGCATAATCTGCTTCTGAATACACTCTTATTTCTAGGGAATCAGATCTTTTATATGTTAGCTTAAGGACTTTTGTGCCTTGTACATAACGCAAAGCTTTCTTTACCATTTTCTAGTGCTATATGCCTGCATTCTCTTGATATCTACCGAGTACCCCGGTGATAAAAGCTAAGTCAGGGCGAGTGCACACTTGTGCATACTGTAAGCTTCCAACGGCCGAAGCATATGGTACTGACTTTATTTGATCGATCTCATATTGGTTGTTTGGACATTGAAATTTTCCAAAACTGTCGTCCTTGACTACGGGAGCAGGTGTGGCATTACTCGCATGCATATTGTATTTCTTTAGAATCTTTTCACAATATGCCTTTTGCGACAGTCCTAAAACTCCATTCTTTCTATCTCGGTGAATTTCTATGCCCAAAATATAAGAAGCTTCACCAAGATATTTCATATCAAAATTTGAGAACAGAAACTTCTTTGTTTTTCTAGTAGTAGACTGACATTGCTGCTAGCAAGCAAGATATCATACACATGCAGAATTAGGAAAATATATTTCCCACTTCTAAACTTTGCATAAATGCAGTTGTTCTCAACATTGTCTTTAAATCCAAATCTTTTAATTGTATCACTGAACTTTAAATACCATTGTCTAGAGGCTTGCTTTAACCCATAAATGGATTTCTTTAGACGTCTTCCCATATGTTCCTTCCCCTCCATCAAAAAACCCTTGGGTTGTTTCATGTAAACATTCTTTTCTAAATCTCCATTTAGAAATGTCATTTTTGCATCCATTTGATGCAACTCTAAATTAAAATGCGCAACTAGTGCCATTATGATTCTGAAGGAATCCTTACATGATACCGGAGAAAAAGTCTCATTATAATCTACCCCTTCTCTTTGCGTAAAGCCTTTGCCACAATTCTTGCTTTATACTTTTCTACATTGCCATTGGAGTCATACTTTATTTTGTAGACCCATTTGCAGCCTACTGTTTTGGCTCCTTTAGAAATTTCCTCTAAGTCCCAAACATTGTTGGAACTCATCGATTTCATTTCATCTTTCATTGCTCCACCCACTTGGTCGAGTGAGGGCTTCTCATGGATTCTTCATATGAGGTGGGATCACCTTCCATATGATCTGTTTCTGTGTTATAAACTTTGTAAATTTCTTTAGAAATGGCTGGTCTTCTTTTTATTTTAGACCTTCTAAGTTCGTCAGATTCTTGCTCATTTCGTGCCTCAGGTTCTGGCACATTTTCTGTGTGTGGTTGTTCTGGCTCCCTTTCGCGCTCAGTAGTGGGTTCAGGCGGCTCCTAACGGACAGGTTTCGAACCTTCTCCCATTGTTGTCACATGTGAAGTCACAACAGGTGTCTGCACCACAACCTCAGGGGTTGTCGATGGTGGCACAACAAGTAGCGAGAAAAATGGCTCCTGAGTCATCGGATTAGGTGCATGCACCCTATTCTCCTCAAGATCGATTTTCCGAGCTACCGTGCTCCCCCTCATTAATTCGTCCTTCAAAAAACTTTGTGTATTTGTCGGGACAGTAGAAACGATAACCTTTTGATCTATCGGGATAGCCAATGAAGTGGCATGTCACCGTTTTGGGGTCTAACTTTGCAATATTTGGATTAAAAACTTTTGCCTCAGCTGGGCTCCCCCAGACCCTTAAGTGGCGCAGAGAGGGGACTCTGCCTGTCCACAACTCGTACGGTGTTTTGGGCACCGACTTGCTTGGTACTCTGTTGAGAATATGAATGACGGTTTTAAGCGCCTCCATCCATAATCCCAATGGAAGGGTGGAATAGCTCATCATGCTGGGCACCATATCCATAAGGGTAAGGTTACGCCTTTCAGCTACTCCATTTTGCTGAGGTTCGCCCGACATAGAATACTGGGCGACTATTCCATTTTCCTGTAAGAACCTTGCAAAAGGTCCAGGTACTTACCATATGGAGTGTGTCGACCATAGTACTCCCCCCACAGTCGGACCGGACTATTTTAATTCTTTTATCATGCTGATTTTCAACTTCAGCTTTGAATATATTAAATTTATCCAATGCCTCAGGTCTTTCTTTAACTTGATGATACCCCGCGCATTGCTGCGGGATTCTTATTTGACATTAAGGGTTTTGGTACATGATTTCTTGATTGCAAATTTGCAATGATGATCGATAAGGTTAGCTTCCGACCACAAATTGAATAGTTGATGAATTGAATTCTCAAGTCAGCATTGATCTACCATTTAATAAATTTCATATTTATAATGTGAACACGCAAGGAATAGAATTCCAAACGGGATTTGAAAAATCCAAGGAAAGTAATATATCAACCGTAATAGTATCCTATGGATTACCAATGCTTGACTACCAAGAATTTATCTTGATTATGTAAGAGTAAAAACTTTCATTCTCGGACATTTCACCGCATATGAGGTTAGAGAATAAATAAAAAGGAGAGCTATTCATTTTAGCATGCAACAAATATCTAGTCGTATTATGCAGTTTGCATGGCATATAAAGCTCACAATTATGTAAGATATATTCCAACTTATTTTTCATGGAGATGTTAGGAAATTTGCAAATACGATTGATACAGAAGAAGGTCCCAGTGATTTCAAAAGTTTTCACAATACCAATTCAAGGAAACCATTAATATTTTTATCTGTAGAATTGGGCATGCTACTTCCTGGGAAACCGTAGGAAAAACTCACATGCCAAAATATCAGTTATTGTACAATCTCGGTTGGATTGTAAAGCACATCCTAGAAAGATTTACGTCGATACCATAATTAATTTGCAGCTAAATACACCAAATATTCGCTGGACATGAAGTCAAAAATCATCGAGCATTATTACCATTATCCTAGCTCCATGTAGCAACACTATTAGGACATAATCCATTACAAAAAAGTGTAGAGAATAAGGTTAATTTAGTTTGACTCGATCCATATGATCATTCAAAAGGAAATTTGTAATGCTATACTCCAGCCCCGTATGACATAGAACCATTGGAGGAAATGAAGGGTTTCGCAGCATAATAAATCAAAAAAATTCTACGGATGCGAACGGGAAAGCCAAGATCTAATCTAGGAGATGCAAACAACGAGGGGGATTAGATGAGATCTTCATACCCTTGAAGATTCGCACAGCGGAACGTTCGTCGAAACGTGGGTGATGTAGTCGTACTTGCTTCTCCTCCTCGTGATCCGATCCGATCTAACACCGCAAGTGGCGATGCCTCCGAGAGATGCACACGTGCGGCACCTCGACGTCTCCTCCTTCCTCGGTCCAGCAAGTATGGTGGAGAGACGGATTGGATCTACAATGCGACGGCGCGGTGCAAGTGGTGGAGACTTTCTGCGGCAGGGCTTCGCCTACGTGCAGTCAGGAGGGAGAGAGAGAGTGTAACACCCTCAGAATCGACCCTATGCAAGTTTCAGCGCTTTACGCCAAACCCGCATAGAAACGATTCAAAGGTGCCCACCAGGCACTTGCGTGCGGGTGGAAAACGAAGTAATAACATTACACAACAGTCCTCGATGGGACCCACAGTACAGATATATATACAACACGACTCCATGAGTCAAGAATACGAATATACGAACAAAGATCCAAATCACCTTAAAAAGCGATAGGTCGTCAACTACGGACAAGATGCAAATGGGGCTAAGAGCCTCAAGAATAACCAATGGCGTCCATAACCTGAGGCCAAGCCGGAAGGGTAAACCCTGCTAACGACGTCGATCTCAAAACCTGCTTAAATAAAAGGGTGCCGACAAAGGGCAAAGGAAAAGAGAGAGCGGTCGATCGAGGCCAATACACGACGAGGCTAGAATTGCGGTCCTCGCCTACATAGGTATGGTGGATCAAGCGGCGTGAGATGCACTAAACAACCTATAGAGACTCGATACAACTGGCGGCTATCAGAGAGGGGCAAGAAAGACCTATCCGGAACCAACCTGATACTACCACCAAACATACCCTTCCTGGTATTTCCCCCTCGAGACCAAACGAGGAAGTCAACCGAGGAACTCACACAGTTGGCAGTTTTATTTATTCAGTTATCATTGCAGCAATTACTAGTCAGGTATAGATAGTCATCCTGATAAAATAAGCAGTGGGCACTTTTAGTTAACCATTCCGTTGTAGTTGCAACACTTACTAGTCAGATACATTTAGCATGAGATATCCCAAACCCAGCAGTTGTTGGTACTTTTATTTAGCCATTCCGTTATAGTTGCAATACTTACTAGTCAGATATAATGGTAGCAAGCGACAACCCAAACAAGCAATTGTTGATAATTTTATTTAGCCATTCCATTATAGTGAAGCTGATTACTAGTCATTATAAAGTCAAATTTATAGCACTACTTTAGTTATAGTTGTCTATGATCGAGATACTGTGCTCCAAGTCGTCCATAACCGCGGACACGGCTTTCAGAAAGTTTTACCTGAGGTGCACAAATAGCAACACACACTCGATCAACCTCGGAAAAACCAAATCAAAACCCAACGAGGCTTTCACGACAAAGCAATCATAGGATTCAGAAATATTTTGGGGCCACCCCATTGAGTACACCATAGCGAAGTTAGCGACTCGAGACGGACTCAAGGTTTGCGTCAATGGCTGTAAACGATCGAACCCGAAAATGTGGGGCTTGTCGATACCGTGAAAACACTCCACTTCCCTAACAGACAGTGCTACATCGCACAATTTAAATAAAGCGATAAAGCATGGCATAAGTACAGGATAGTAAATAAAACCTCAAACTAGTTTGTGGCCCCAAGAAATAAGAATGAATCAAGCTCAGCTCAGGGGTCCCATAATCCTCCGGATGTGGATAGCGAATATTCAAGGAACAAGTATCAAGTACTCGGGGTCCTCACGGACACAAGTGCAGTTAAAAACCAAATAACATCTATTGCCCACCTGTGCCTCTGCATTTACCTACTTCAATTTTAGTTATTAAATGAATTAAAGTTATGATCATCTCCAACATTAAACATGCGGCAATACTCCAACAACTGGTACTTGACGACACACAACATCACTTGAGCAAGCGACTTACGACGCATAAGTCCAACTATCTACCAAACAACAGGTAATAGGATGTGTTCAAGGCAATATAAGGCTGCCAGGATATCACGGTGCGGAAACTAGAGCATCGCCACGTATAGCAATAGATCAGGAGGGAATAAATACTATAAAAGTAAGATAGGGAGAAAGGGGGAGATGCTCGCCTGAAAAACATTGCCGAAGGTTCAACCGAAGATCGGGTCGACACTCGCATCAACTCATCGGCCTAGTCCATGAAGAAGCAAAACACTAGCACAAACACCGGATGCACTATTTAATACTACGACAGAAGATCGGGCATGATGCATGTATGGTGTATGACATGGCAAGATGCAATGCAATTAGGCCATATTAAGCGGAACCAGGGTCCCGACAATTACTTGGATGGTTCAAGTTATTTAGATACCCGCCATTTAAATGTTGTCTTAACAAGGCAAAATATGTCACCGGTTCAATGCACAAATTTAAATGGGACCAATATTGGACTAGATTCGCCCGCATATGGACCCCATATTTAATTATATGGTGAATCGGCATAAGGCCCCCAAACCACAGACAAGTATGCATGCATGGCAAATTTTATATGCAACAAGTAATATTATTTATAAAATATAGGTCACGGAAAAGAGGGTCACACTTTGGGGTTCGGCGAACTTGGGGTTCATCGAGGGTTCGGGGTCAGGTCTCAGGGTCCGGATCTGGGGTTCGGTCTCGGCGGGATCGTTCTCGGACAACAGAGTAGATCTTGGTGCATCCCGGAAGAAGGACTTGGTTGGCGTCGGGGGCGCATCGGACTCGCCCTGGTCGGTGTCGATCTTGTCGGGCCCGCGTATCAGGTCGGTCTTGGCGTCCGGGATGAAGAACTTGGCGTTCTGCGTCGATGTCCGTACCGTCCGTGTTCTCGAGCATCGCATCCGGGAAGGAGTACTTGTCGCACATGTGGTCTTCGGGTCCGGGTAGAAGAGCTCGTCGTCCGGGGATTCTTTGGGCCCGCGATCTGCGGTAGCTAGTCTTGGCGTTAGGGAAGAAGACCTCGTCGCTCCAGGAGAAGATCTTGGCGTCGGTAGATCTTGAGAGCGACACGAGTCGTCGGGACTGTACTTGTCACATGGTACATGATGTGGCTGATCTTGCCGATGGGGAAAAACATGTCCGCTGCTGGTCAAACACGCACACACACGGAGGGTTCAAACGGCGAGGTACATGGTACTGGACAGGGCGACGCAGGCGACAGCACCATGGCGGCGACTGCCAGCGAGAAGCGGGGCGGCCAAGGCGAGCCACCGCAGGGTCGCGGAGCTGCAGGGGCTCGGTGAGCAGGGTCACGGGAGGCTGACGAGGCGAGGCAGACGAGGTCGGCAACGGGCGAGGGGCAGGCGGTGCTCCTAGCCTGGCTCGGGGGGCCGGCGTGGGCTCCTGGCGGAGGAACGAAGGAGCTCCAAGGGGGGAGGCGCGCTCGGGGACGGAGGCCAGGGCTCGTCGCAGGCGAGGAGGCGTTGACCATGGAAGCGGCTCCAAGGCGGCACTCGAGGACAGGGAGGGCGAGGAACGGCGTCCGTCGCAGGGAGGAGACGCCGGCGGCGCTCTACTGAAGGGCGTCGGGGGAGGCTGACGACGAGGAGAGAGGCGGCACGCGCTGGCGCGGTCCCGCGAGGCGGCGGGGCGGACCATGGCCGGCGCGGGTGCTCAGGAGAGGAGCGGCGGCTCGGGAGAGGTGGCGGTCCGGCGAGCTTGGGAGGAGGCGGCTGGGGCGCGAGGAGGCCGATGGGGAGGGCTCGGCGGAGGAGACGCTGGGGCCACGGGAGGCCCGGTGGCGGCTGGCGCCCAGAGGAAGGAAGGTGCGGCCGCGAAGCGTGGAGGGACGCCGTGGCGTCTCCGGTGGAGGAAGAAGAGGCGGCCGCGGGAGCTGCTCACTTGCGGCTGCGGAGGATGCAGAGGAGAGGGCGGGGTTCCTGGCGTGAGAGAGGGCGAGGGGGAGAAGGGTCGCGTTGGGAGAGAGAGGGTGGGGAGGTGGGGCGGGGGTAGGCTCAATGGCGGGAGCGTCAGTGTTGGGTGTGTGTGACGGGTGGAGGCGTGGAGTGGGAAGTGGTGGGGTCCGGTAGGTGGGGCCAGGAGGTGGCCCAGGTGGGGAGGTGGCGCTGGCAGGGTGAGGGAATGAGGGCTGTGTGCCAGGTGGCGGGATAGGAGTGGAGGAAAAAAGGAAGGGGATTGGCAGGGGATGAGGTGGCGAGCGATTGGCCGGGGTGATGTGGCTGGGAATGGGTAGGACAAAGGGGTAGGGTATCTGGTAGAAAAGGTTTGGGTGTTTATGGGGTAGGTAGGTTTTTATCTGGAGGTGGCCGGCTAGGCTTTCGGGCCTGGCTGGCTGCCTCCCAAAAATAATATAAATTTTTATTTAATTTAAAATAAACTTTTGTAAATAGTTTTTAGACAATAAAAGACCCGGAAAAGCCCGGCGCTTTAATTTGAAATTGAGACGGGGAATATTTAGAAAGCAAAACTAGGCTTTTAGAAAATAGTTTTAGAAAAACAAATGCATGATGACATGACGATGCTCCAATGCAATGTGGCATGATGACATGAGCATTCGGTCATGATGATGCAATGCACAAAAACAACGCGATTTTCTAGTAGTGGTTTTGCGGGATGCCACAATTCGACACCACTAACAATGGATCTCGCCCTCGAGATCCGCCTCATGGTTCCGGAAGGAAGATCGTCGATCTGCGTCTTCTCGCTTCGTGTAGATCCTCGCGACACCACTAACAAGGGTTCTTTCTCAGCTTGAAAAAGGCGACACCACCAACAAGGATTGTTCCCCATTCGTTGAGAGAACACTCCGGAGAAACAAAGATGAAGGTATAGGTCTCAAAAGGGTAAGCCACCTCTAACTTCCGCGGAAGGAGTATAACTGCAATGATTCACCATTCAACGTGCAAGAGCGAATGATAAGAGTAGTCGGATGGTGATCAGTCCATCGCGCACCCAAAACATTACTCTGCACATGAATAGGAAATTATGCAACCAACTCTCAGGATTCAGATTGAAGATCTCGACAAACGAGGTTTGAAAGCAAAGAAGTGATGTAGAGTCTTTATCGGATCTGGCGTAGATGATGTCGTCGCGTCAGAAAACACCGGGAGGCACGAGAAGGAACAAAGAGAAGTCCATCAGACGAAGGATTCCTCGGATAGCATGAAGACCAGATGTAGCAACACCGTTACCAAAGGAGGAAGCGAAACCCTGAAGGTACGATGGAACCCAACCACGAGAAATCCTGGACTTGAAGAATGAGAATAGAGTGGATTCAAAACACGTAGAGGTAAGAGGAGAATAGCAGAGGGGTAAGGAGTAAAATCAGACCTAATCAGAACTATCCAACCGATTTTGCAAAACTAGTTTTGACACTCTACTTCGACCGTTAGCTAGGTTATCCTACAGGCTGGACTTGTGGGGTATCGCAACTGCTGAGCTCTGATACCACTCTGTAACACCCTCAGAATCGACCCTATGCAAGTTTCAGCGCTTTACGCCAAACCCGCATAGAAACGATTCAAAGGTGCCCACCAGGCACTTGCGTGCGGGTGGAAAACGAAGTAATAACATTACACAACAGTCCTCGATGGGACCCACAGTACAGATATATATACAACACGACTCCATGAGTCAAGAATACAGATATACAGAACAAAGATCCAAATCACCTTAAAAACGATAGGTCGTCCAACTACGGACAAGATGCAAATGGGGCTAAGAGCCCTGAAGAATAACCAATGGCGTCCATAACCCTGCCCAGGCCAAGCCGGAAGGGTAACCCTGCTAACGACGTCGATCTCAAAACCTGCTTAAACAAAAGGGGTGCTGACAAAGGGCAAAGGGCAAAGGGAAAAGAGAGCGGTCGATCGAGGCCAAGACACGGCGAGGCTAGAATTCGGCGGTCCTCGCCTACATAGGTATGGTGGACTGAAGCGGCAGCGCAACATGCACTAAACAACCTATAGAGACTCGATACAACTGGTGGATATCAGAGAGGGGCAACAAAGACCTATCCGGAACCAACCTGATACTACCACCAAACATACCCATCCTGGTATTTCCCCCTCGAGACCAAACGAGGAAGTCAACCGAGGAACTCACACAGTTGGCAGTTTTATTTATTCAGTTATCGTTGCAGCAATTACTAGTCAGGTATAGATAGTCATCCTGATGAAATAAGCAGTGGGCACTTTTAGTTAACCATTTCGTTGTAGTTGCAACACTTACTAGTCAGATACATTTAGCATGAGATATCCCAAACCCAGCAGTTGTTGGTACTTTTATTTTAGCCATTCCATTATAGTTGCAATACTTACTAGTCAGATACAATGGTAGCAAGCGACAACCCAAACAAGCAATTGTTGACAATTTTATTTAGCCATTCCATTATAGTGAAGCTGATTACTAGTCATTATAAAGTCAAATTTATAGCACTACTTTAGTTATAGTTGTCTATGATCGAGATACTGTGCTCCAAGTCGTCCATAACCGCGGACACGGCTTTCAGAAAGTTTTACCCTGCAGGGGTGCACAAATAGCAACACACACTCGATCAACCTCGGAAAAACCAAATCAAAACCCAACGAGGCTTTCACGACAAAGCAATCATAGGATTCAGAAATATTTCAGGGGGCCACCCCATTGAGTGCTTGAGTTGTCCTCCTGGTCCTCGGTTTCGGAAATGACATATTGAACCGGTATCTTTAGCAAAGCCCAAATCCGGCATACCCCTTTGACGTCATCCCTCCTCTAAAGCAGCTTCCTTCCTTTCCGGTTCGTAGTGGTTACGAGCAGAAGTGCAATTCAAAGCGCATTCCGTAGTTGTATTAGATAGTTTAGATATAGTGACCCACTAGTTCGAGATGCACTGACCTTGGCCATTGCCTGCTAACTACGGTCATTATATGTCAATTCAGATCGCACACCGGAAGCAAAGATCAGGGGATTGCCAACTTGAATGAATGTAATCCGGTTACGGTTACGTTGTAGGGGAGATTTGTCCAATAGGGACATAACTAGTTGCTAAGCCCAGTCACCCCATTGAGTACACCCGCAACGAAGTTAGCTGACTCCAAGACGGACTCAAGGTTTGCGTCAATGGCTGTAAACGACTAGGAACCCAAAAATGTGACTGGGCTTGTCGATACCGCGAAAACACTCCGCTTCCCTAAAAGACAAAGAGACATCGCACAATTTAAATAAAGCAGTAAAGCATGGCATAAGTACAGGATAGTAAATAAAACCTCAAACTAGTTTGTGGCCCCAAGAAATAAGAATGAATCAAGCTCTGGCTCAGGGGGGTCCCATAATCCTCCCGGATGTGGATAGCGCGAATATTCAAGGAACAAGTATCAAGTACTCGGGGTCCTACGGGACACAAGTGGACGGTTAAAAACCAAATAACATCTATTGCCCACCTGTGCCTCTGCATTTACCTACTTCAATTTTAGTTATTAAACAGTAATTAAAGTTATGATCATCTCCAACATTAAACATGCGGCAATACTCCAACAACTGTGGTACTTGACGACACACAACATCACTTGAGCAAGCGACTACGACGCGCAAGTCCAACTATCTACCAAACAACAGGTAATAGGATGTGTTCAAGGCAATATAAGGCTGCCAGGGATATCACGGGTACGGAAACTAGAGCATCGCAACACAGATAGCAATAGATCAACAGGAGGGAATAAATACTATAAAAGTAAGATAGGTAGAAAGGGGGAGATGCTCGCCTGAAAAACATTGCCGAAGGTTCAACCGAAGATCGGGTCGACACTCGCATCAACTCATCGGCCTAGTCCGTGAAGAAGCAAAACACTAGCACAAACACCGGATGCACTATTTAATACTACGACAGAAGATCGGGCATGATGCATGTATGGTGTATGACATGGCAAGATGCAATGCAATTAGGCCATATTAAGCGGAACCAGGGTCCCGACAATTACTTGGATGGTTCAAGTTATTTAGATACCCGCCATTTAAATGTTGTCTTAACAAGGCAAAATATGTCACCGGTTCAATGCACAAATTTAAATGGGACCAATATTGGACTAGATTCGCCCGCATATGGACCCCATATTTAATTATATGGTGAATCGGCATAAGGCCCCCAAACCACAGACAAGTATGCATGCATGGCAAATTTTATATGCAACAAGTAATATTATTTATAAAATATAGGTCACGGAAAAGAGGGTCACACTTTGGGGTTCGGCGAACTTGGGGTTCATCGAGGATTCGGGGTCGGGTCTCAGGGTCCGGATCTGGGGTTCGGTCTCGGCGGGATCGTTCTCGGACAACAGAGTAGATCTTGGCGCATCCCGGAAGAAGGACTTGGTTGGCGTCGGGGGCGCATCGGACTCGCCCTGGTCGGTGTCGATCTTGTCGGGCCCGCGTATCAGGTCGGTCTTGGCGTCTGGGATGAAGAACTTGGCGTTCTGCGTCGATGTCCGTACCGTCCGTGTTCTCGAGCATCGCATCCGGGAAGGAGTACTTGTCGCACATGTGGTCTTCGGGTCCGGGTAGAAGAGCTCGTCGTCCGGGGATTCTCTGGGCCCGCGATCTGCGGTAGCTAGTCTTGGCGTTAGGGAAGAAGACCTCGTCGCTCCAGGAGAAGATCTTGGCGTCGGTAGATCTTGACAGCGACACGAGTCGTCGGGACCGTACTTGTCACATGGTACATGTTGTGGCTGATCTTGCCGATGGGGAAAAACATGTCCTCTGCTGGTCAAACACGCACACACACGGAGGGTTCAAACGGCGAGGTACATGGTATCGATAGGCGACGCAGCGACAAAACCATGGCGACGACCGGCCAGAAGCGGCCAAGGCGAGCCACGCAGGTCGCGAGCTGAGGCTCGGTGAGCAGGGTCACGGGAGGCGCCACGACGAGGCAGTGAGCAGGTCGAGCGGCAATGGAGAGCAGGCCCGGGGCGGCGCCTAGCCTGCGGCGTCTCGGGGGGACGAGCCGGCGAGGCGGGGCTCCTGGCGGCGGAACGAAGGAGCTCCAAGGGGGGAGGCGCGCTTGGGGACGGAGGCCAGGGCTCATCGCAGGCGAGGAGGCGTTGACCATGGAAGCGGCTCCAAGGCGGCACTCGAGGACAGGGAGGGCGAGGAACGACGTCCGTCGCAGGGAGGAGACGCCATCAAGGGCGTCGGGGAGGTCAAGGCGAGGAGAGGGGCGCTGGCGCGGTCCCGCGAGGCGGCGGGGCGGACCATGGCCGGCGCGAGTGCTCAGGAGAGGAGCGGTGGCTCGGGAGAGGTGGCGGTCCGGCGAGCTTGGGAGGAGGACGGCCGGCGGGGCGAGGAGGCCGGGAGGGCTCGGGCGGAGGAGACGCTTGGGGCCCGGGAGGCCGGTGGCTGGGCGCCAGGGGGGCGGTGCGGCGGCAGCGGGCGGAGGGGACGCCGGCGGCGGCGTCTCCGGTGGAGGAAGAAGAGGCGGCCGCGGGAGCTGCTCGCTGGCGGCGGCGGAGGATGCAGAGGAGAGGGCGGGGTTCCTGGCATGAGAGAGGGCGACGGGGGAGAAGGGTCGCGTCGGGAGAGAGAGGGTGGGCGAGCGACGCGTGGGGAGGTGGGGCCGGGGTGGGCTCCAGCGAGCGGGAGCCTGCTTGTGACTGGGTGTGACGCAGGTGGAGTGGGTGGCGGGGAAGTGGTGGGGTCCGGTAGGTGGGGCCAGGAGGTGGCCCAGGTGGGGAGGTGGCGCTGGCAGGGTGAGGGAGTGAGGGCTGTGTGCCAGGTGGCGGGCTAGGAGTGGAGGAAAAAAGGAAGGGGATTGGCAGGGGATGAGGTGGCGGAAAGCGATTGGCCGGGGTGATGTGGCTGGGAATGGGTAGGACAAAGGGGTAGGGTATCTGGTAGAAAAGGTTTGGGTGTTTATGGGGTAGGTAGGTTTTTATCTGGAGGTGGCCGGCTAGGCTTTCGGGCCTGGCTGGCTGCCTCCCAAAAATAATATAAATTTTTATTTAATTTAAAATAAACTTTTGTAAATAGTTTTTAGACAATAAAAGACCCGGAAAAGCCCGGCGCTTTAATTTGAAATTGAGACGGGGAATATTTAGAAAGCAAAACTAGGCTTTTAGAAAATAGTTTTAGAAAAACAAATGCATGATGACATGACGATGCTCCAATGCAATGTGGCATGATGACATGAGCATTCGGTCATGATGATGCAATGCACAAAAACAACGCGATTTTCTAGTAGTGGTTTTGCGGGATGCCACAGAGAGGAGGGCAGCAGGGCGGCTAGGGTTGTGGAGGAGGTTTGGGAGGGGGGTGCGCCCCCAGCCCTCTTTATATAGAGGGGTGGGGGCCAGCCCTTGCCCCTCCCCCAAGCCCTAGGCCGGCGGCGAAGGAGGGAGGAGTGGGGGGCAAGTTTCCCCCTTCTAGAAGCTCCCCTAGGGTTTCCCCTAGGTTTGTCCGGATGGGCCCTATGGGGCCTTGTGCCCCTGGACCAATGCGGCCAGGGCACTCCCTCATAGGCCCATGCCCCCTCCCGGCAGGTGGGTCCACATTGGTCCCCCTCCGGAAGGTTCTAGAATCTTCCGGTACAATACCGATTAACCCGAAACAATTCTGAACTCCAAAAACTGCATGGCCTTATATGAATCTTATTCTCCGGACCATTCCGGAACCTCTCGTGATGTCCCTGATCCCATCCGAGACTCCGAACAAAAACTCATAAACCAATTATCCAACCTATCCTAGCGTCGAGACACGTTAAGTGTGTGACCCTTCGGGTTCGAGAATATGCAGACATGATCTTCTATCAATAATCAACAAAGGTCTCAGAACCCATATTGACTCACACATTCATCGATGATCATATCGAATGAACCACGATGCCGTGATTCAATCAATCCCATATATATATATTCCCTTCGTCTCGCGATATTTTACTTGCCGAGATTTGATCGTCTGCCGTCATACCTAGTTCAATCTCGCTCACCGCAAGTACTTTACTTGTTCCGTAATCCGATATCACTTTGTGATTAACTCCTTAACCACATGCTTGCAAGCGGTGTTGATATCGACACCGAGTGGGCCCAAAGTATATCTCTCCGACTTGGGAGGGACAAATCCCATCTCGATACATACAACCCAACAGGTACTTTCTGATCACCTGAGAGACACCTTTATGATCACCCTCTCATAGGATGACGTTTGATGACCTCAAAGCTTTCTTTCGATACCAGGGTTGTATTATCTCATGGTCTAAGGAATACAATATTTGACATAAGAAAAGCTTCGCAAAGATGAACACGATGACACGATCTAATTGCTTCGCTTAGTTTGGGTCTGTCCATCATATCATTCTCCCAATGATATGATCTCATTATTAATCGACAACTCATGTCTATGGTTAGGAAACCTTAACCATCATTAATCAATGAGCTACTCCATAGAGGCATACTAGGGACACGGTGTTGTTCATAAACCACACAAGTATTAAAGTTTCCGCTTAATACAATTCTAGCATGGAATATAAACTTTATCATGAACAAGAATTATAATAATAACATCTTTATTATTGCCTCTAGGGCATAATTCCAACAGGAAAATGCTGAGAACCTCAAGGTAATTTAGTTTGGTTGGATCCGTAGCAATGGCCTTCCTACAAACAACACATGATTAGCAGTACAATTCCGTAGAAATCTAATTAGTATGTGATATACATCAAACCTGACTGAAAATAAAATGATGGCCGGTCAAGATGATCAAGTAGATTGGCTCCACGTCAGTCAAAAACTTTTATCATCATCCACCATGAATGAACGTCAGCTTATCATGTAGTTAGTAACCGTTGCAACAAAAAGAATCTGTTTTGGAGATAGATGTTGAAGTCAATAGTCAATTATATGTGGAAGAAAAAACGGATTGCTTCCTCCGATTAAATTCCAACACCTTTATTCTGGTAATCAAATACTGTTGGTAAGCTGTTGGAACGCCATTCATATGTATACCAGGAAATCAGATCCAATAGCATATGTAATCTGGAAAAAATCAATAAAATGCTATACAAAATCTGATATAAAGAAGCAACACAATTATATGTAGGAGGTCCTGCAACACTGGCCAAATTGTTCTGCACATGATGTACCTTCATCGGAAGAATGTCTATGCATCTTCAAACCATGTAAAATTGATGCAATCTGTGGAGAGAAACTGGGGAGAAACAACTCAGAACATATTATCACAGAGAGAAGGGGAGGGAGACATGGTCTATCTATATATATGAAACATGAAGGAAAATAGCCATGCTCTTACCATATATGCAGAAGCTTCGTCTTTGATATGCTTCAGTGGAGAGAGATCAAGATGTACCAGCATAGCGAGAGAAAATAACTATGGGCAAGGAACTGATTCAATGGGCAGCAGTATCGTTCAGACGCTAACCTAGTACTGGGGAATCCAAACACAGTCCAGGCGTCAATTCAATGTAATTAATTACCAATGCTGGTACCAATGCAAGCAGCTCTTGTTGTCTAGACTCTGTAGAATGTTCCTACAGAACCATTAATTGCATCGTGTGAGAATCCCTTAGAGGATCATGTAGCTCAAGATTTGAGCCACACAAGATAGGATCAGGGGTATGTACCTTGATCTGGAGGTCCAGCCATGGCCTCCTCTTGGTTTGCTTCACTTTATCCTTGTTGATGTAGATGTGAGGGTTCTTCCTAGTGCTTTAGGTGCTTGCTTGATCAGTGAGCTGGGGAGAGTGAGAGAGAGAGAAACACAGCTAAATGAGCAGCCTCTCTCAGCCCTAACCCTAGGTCCCCTATTTATAGCACTTGCACTAGGGGAACCAGCACCTTAGGATGGATGGTCAGGATGCCCCTGATCAGGGCATCCAATGGCTGTTATTAAACAGCCCCTTAATCATCATTAATTTGACTTAGATTGATCACAGCAACCTTTAGATCACTGCAGATCATTTATATCCAACATTCTCCCCCTTGATCGTAAGGATAAACTTATAAACTCATTTCTCAACAAAACAGCATATGAGACAACAGAATTACAAAGGCCATAGAGTACCGCAGAACTCAGTCACTACAATATACCACTTTATTTCAAAACAAAGCTTCTTTAACTTAGGAGCTCCAAAAACTTATATTTATTACAAACTTATGAGCTCAGCTCTTTGTTGAAACTTATACAGAGACAACAAATTGCAATGGTCAGTTAAGTACCATTGAACTAATTGACGACAGTACATCATTCCATCGAAGAGAAGAACCCTTCTTAAGTTATGGGGAGATGGTGTCATAACGGTCCCAATTCCAGGATCAAAAGCTTTCTGCCAATCCCATATTAACAATGTGCTCTTTAAACACACTGGGTGGCAAGCCTTTCGTAAGTGGATCCGCTAACATTGCGTTAGTACTTATATGCTTAATACTTATTGTCTGATCCTGGACTCTATCTTTCACAACAAGATACTTGATGTCAATGTGTTTGGCAGCACCACTTGACTTGTTGTTACTCGAATAGATCACTGTGGGTTGATTATCACAGAAAAGAGTGGGTGGATCAGATATACTGTCAATCACCCTTAAGCCCGGAATGAAATTCTTCAGCCATACCACCTGCCCGATTGCCTCATAACATGCCACAAACTCTGCCTGCATTGTTGATGATGCAGTAACACTTTTCTTGGTGCTTTTCCAAGAAATAGCACCTTCTGCATGGGTGAATATATAACCCGATGTGGATTTCTTAGTATCAACACACCTTGCAAAATCAGCATCTGAATAACCCACCACCTCGAGGTTATCAGTTCTCTTATATGTGAGCATGTGGCCTTTAGTACCTTGAAAATAACGCAAAGCTTTCTTAGCAGCCTTCCAGTGATCCAACCCTGGATTAGAGTGATATCTGCCAAGCATCCCGATTATGAATGCTAAGTCAGGGCGAGTGCACACTTGTGCATACATCATACTTCCAATGATTGAAGCATAAGGAACTGGCTTCATTTGTGCAGATTCATAATCATTACTTGGGCAGTGGAAAGTCCCAAACTTATCGCCCTTGACAATAGGAGCAGGCGAGGCTGAGCACTTATGCATATTGAACTTTTTGAGTACCTTCTCAATATACGCTCTTTGTGATAACCCCAAGATTCCTCTGGATCTATCTTGGTGAATTTGAATGCCTAAGACATAAGCGGCTTCACCAAGATCTTTCATGTCATACTTTGAAGAGAGAAACCTTTTAGTTTCCAGTAGCATATTCTTATCGCTACTGACTAAGAGTATGTCATAAACATACAGTATCAGGAAGACAAAATTGCTCCCCCTGAACTTCACATAAATGCAATTGTCCACTTATTCTCCTTGAAAACAAAAATTTTTATGACTTGATAAAACTTGAAGTACCATTGCCTTGAGGATTGTTTTAATCCATAAATGGATTTCTTAAGACAACATCCTAAATTTTCTTTTCCTTCCGTAACAAAACATTCCAGTTGAGCCATGTAAACATCCTCATGTAAGTCACCATTCAGAAATGTTGTTTTGACATCCATCTGATGCAACTCTAGATAATAATGATCCACAAGTGCCATTATAATTCTAATGAGTCCTTAGAAGAGACAAGTGAAAAAGTCTCATTATAATCAATACCTTCTCTTTGAGTGAAGCCCTTAGCCACAAGCCTTGCTTTGAACCTTTCGATATCACCCTTGGAGTCACATTTGGTCTTATAGACCCATGTGCTGCCCACAGTTTTGGCTCCTTTAGGAATTTTTACTAAGTCCCATACATCATTAATGCTCATGGACTTCATTTCATCTTTCATAGCATCAAGCCATTCTGATGAATGATCACTTTGTATGGATTCCTTAAATGATGCAGGATCATCATCCAACATCGACTCATTTATATCCTCACTCATATAAGTCACATAATCATCAGGAATAGCAGACTTTCTAGCCCGCTTTGACCTTCTGAGAGGTGCATTATTTGGTACCTCAATCACAACTTCAGGTTGTTGAGCATCTTCCATAGAAGTATCATTAGATATGGACTCTGACGGAGCCACTAGTATCTCAGTAGGAGTAGCATTAGCGGTCCTCACAGCTGGAGATGAAAACTCAGCATGAACAGGAAACGCTGGCTCTTGGATTATAGGTATCGGGACATATTCCCGCTTCTCCAAGGTTATTTCCCTAGGAGTCATGCTCCCCCTCAACACATCACTTTCCAAGAACACAACGTTTCTTATTTCAATAAACTTAGTGAATTGCTTTGGACAATAGAAACTATGTGCCTTAGATTTCTCAAGATAACCAATGAAATGGCAACTGTATATCTTAGGTTCTAACTTTTCTATAATTGGATTGAAAACTCTTGCCTCAGCGGACAACCCCACACATGCAAATAACTCAGGGTAGGTTTTATCCCAGTCCATAATTCATATGGTGTTTTCGGCACCAATTTAATAGGGACCTTATTAAGAATATGTGCAGCTGTCTTTAGAGCTTCCATCCATAAAGCAAGCAGCAAAGTGGAGTGACTTAACATACTTCGTACCATGTCCATAAGAGTATGATTCCACCTTTTAGCAACTCCATTTTGCTGAGGTTTGCCCAATGCTGAATACTAAGCAACAATACCATTTTCCTGTAGGAACTTAGCAAAAGGTCTAGGAATTTGGCCATAAGAAGTGTGTCTACCGTAGTACTCACTACCACAACCAGACCTTACAAATTTAATATTTTGTCTAGCTTGATTCTCAACTTCAACTTTGAATATTTTGATCTTTTCTAATGCCTCGGATCTTTCTTTCATATGATAGATGTATCAATAGTGGGATAAGTCATCAATGAATGTTATGAAGGAATCAAAACCATCCACTGATTTCACATTAAACAGACCACAGATATCCATGTGAACAATTTCTAAAACTCCCGTGCTTCGATTTGCACCTTTCTTAATTCTCTTAGCATATTTCCCTTTGATGCAATCAATACAATGATCCAGATCCGCATCTGAGAAATTTAAAGGATGAAGAAGTTGCTCCTTAATGAGACGCTCGACTCCCCCTCGAAATATGGCCCAGACGATAGTGCCATAGTTTCGAAGAAGTATCATCATCATCGCGCTTACGCTTGGTACTAATATTTACATTAGAGGAAGCATTAACTTCACTTATGGAATCACTTAAGGAAACAAGATAAAGTTTATTTTGTCGAAAGGCAAGACCAACATCATTATTGTCAAACATAATTATACATCTCTTGTTCCCAAAGTCAGAGTGAAAACCATCATCATCTAAGCATGAGACGGACACAAGGTTTTGTCTCATAGAGGGTACATAAAGTACATTACGTAAACGAAGCATAAAGCCACTATGGAGTGTAAGTGTAAACTCTCCAATGGCCTCAACTTCGGCTTCAACACCATTAGAAACTCTAATGGTTCTTTCCCCTCTTCTTAGGGTCCTCTTCATATCGAATCCCTGTAAGGAGTTTGCAACATGAATTGTTGCACCTGAGTTATGCCACCATGTATTGGTGGCATAATTAACATAAAGGGATTCATCAACAAAGGTTACAACATTAGGACCTTTCTTATTGAGCCATTTCATGAACCCAATACAATCCCTCTAGACATGTCTGCTTTTTCCACAAAAACGACATCCAGTCGTATGTTGCCATCAACATTAGGGGGTGCATCTGCATTAAGAGCTCTGTTAGGGTTCTTTTGCTAAAAGAACTTAGAAGATTGCCCTTTATCTTTAAACTGAGCAGGCTTAGGCTTTATAAACTTTTTCTTCTTCTGAGAATGCTTGAACTGATTGACATGATCAACTCGTCCAGCTTTAAGCCTTTCCTCCTCTTGTACACATTTAGCCATCATTTCATCCATGCCCCATTTAGAATCCATCGCATTGTAGTTGATGGTGAACGGAGAAAACTCCATGGGCAAGGATGACATAATAAAATGGACAAGGAAAGCTTCAGAGATTTCCATTTCCATTGTCTTAAGTTTAGTGGCCATGTTAATTTTCCTCATGATATGTTCTCTCAGACTCCCAGTTGGATCATAACTTTCATCAATAAGCCTTCTAATGAGGTTTGTTGCATAAATTTTGGGTGATACCTTAAACTGGTCCTCAATCTTTCCAAGGTAACCCTTGGCAGTCTGAGAGTCTGGAACAGCTCCCCTCATACTTTGAGTAATTGAGCCCTTAATAATCATGAGGCACTTACGATTTGAATCCTCCCACTTAGTTTTCTCATCATCATAAGCCCTTTTCAGGACATCATAATTCTCATCACCTTCAGTAGGTGCTATAGGAGGATCCTTAAGGAGGGCATAATCTATATTCAGCAAAGCTAAGGTGATCTCAAGCTTCTCCTTCCAAGTACCAAAATTTCTACCAGTCAACTGTTCTATGCCATTTATAATACCGGCAATTTGAGAGGCATTAGATGCTGCAAAAGGAAACAAATGCTTTGAATAAGCATCATAATTTTATACTCCTTTCATCAATTTAGTCTACATCAGCTTTGGCCAGAAATAGACATGATCAATAAAATTTTGTGATTAAAATATCTGCTAATTAGCTTTGGCCAGAATGACAGATATAAGACACACTTAATTAAATCCTATAATTATATAGAATTCTTTTATCAATCTGGAACACATCAGCTTTGGCCAGAAGTGAACCATATCAATAAAATTTCATGGTTAAAATGCCCATCAATCAGCTTTGGCCAGAATGATTGATATAAGCCATGCTCAATTTGAGGACTTACAAACTTTATTTTGCAGCAAAACATTATTATCACAATTTATTTGGATAAAACCACAAAAGAATCAACTAAGCATGAAAAAATACATTAAACTTGCTTAAGTGAGGTACATACCTGCACAAAAGAATAATTTGTCACATAATTATGTTCCATAATTGACATAATAAAATATGCCAAAAAATTAGCCCCAAAAACTATTTATATATAAACCCTAACTCTTATATCTTAGATTTTAAAGAAAAGGAAGAAACATTAGTTTCAAACAGTCAAACTGAGCCCATAAAGGATTTGGCCCAGTCCCCTTTTCTTTATTAATAAAGGAAAACTAAAACAAAACTTTTGGACTGGGCCCAAAAAAATAGCCCAGCCCGTCTTCCCTTAGTGGCCTGCTCGGCCCATCCGGCAGCCAACGCAGCGGGCCGTTGGATACAATCCAACGGCGGTGAGCGCGCCCGGCCGGATCGAAACCGACCCGCGACGGCCACCCCCCGAACCCTAGCCCTCATTTTCCACTCCCTCCTTTTCCTCTCTGCCTCCCGAGCGACACCGAGCGAGGGAGAGAGAGAAACGCGGCGGCGAAGCCAGCCGCAAAAGAGGAAGAAGGTCGGCATCGGTGAGCTCCTCTCGCCGGATTTGCGTGCAGCAGCGTGCGGCTCCGTCGAGTGGTGCTTGCCGGTGCCCGTTTGCGTCACGATGGCAAGCGCACGGGCGTCCCCGCTGACGAGGTTTGATCTCATCAATGCCCATTGTTATGGACTTGGGTTTTGGAGAAGATGGGGATGCTGGAGATCGTGGAACGGTTAACAGACAAGCAACCAGGGGACACGAGATTTACCCAGGTTCAGGCCCCCGGATGGAAAACTCTACTCCTGCTTGTCTGCTCTTGATTACGGCGGAACCGAAGGTTACAGGGTGCGCAAATTCGATCTGGCGTGAAGGTGCGTGTGCGGAAGTATGAGTTGAGAGCTAGATCTGTAGATCTATTGTGGAGGTGGAGATCGTAGATCTATCTATTGGGGGTTATGGCGTCTGTAGGTCGTGCCCTCCTCGTTGGACCCTCCTAGCCTTTATATATGGGGAGGCTAGGTCTCTGCCGTAGGTTACAAGTTGTATTCAAACTCTAGTCTTGAGGTTTCCTTGTCTTGTGCGCTTGGGAGTCCGTGTCTATATGGGCTTCATAGCAGCCAAAACGTCATAGGCGTCATGGACCCTGGCAGGTCGTCGAGTCCAGCGCCGCGGTGGGCTCCTGCACCGACAAGAGCGCGAGGAGACATCACCACGGACCGGTGTGGTGGACGGCAAGGTCGCGCGGGCACGAGCCCGAGCATTTCTGCCGGCTTAGTAGGTCGGCTCCGGCGCCGCCGTGGCCAGCAACGGCGACGAGGCCCTTAAGGTACACGTCCACCACCTCTTTATCATTAGATTAGGGTTAGAGTTTGTCCAATTTGGGAATTAGGGTTAGGGTTCATCAGTAATTGGGGAATTTAGGGTTAGGGTTCTTCGATTCGATGAACTAAGGTTAGGGTTCTTCAGGAATTGGGGATTAGGGTTAGGGTTCTTCGATTCGATGAACTAGGGTTAGGGTTCTTCAGGAATTGGGGATTAGGGTTAGGGTTCTTCACCAACAACTCAAATCCCCACATAAAAATTGCATAAAAGCAACCCTAGCACCTGTTCTTGATCAGATAGAACTTAAACTTAGTAATTTTTAGGGCTAAAACATCAACTTTATGTTGTTCTTAAGCAATAACTGGAACAAGAACATAGCTCCAGCAACAAAAACATGAACAAACCAGGAAGAACAAACTTCCTAGAACATAATTTAATGCATAATAGGGCTCAATCTCAGAACTAGAGGCTCTGATACCACTGTGAGAATCCCTTAGAGGATCATCTAGCTCAAGATTTGAGCCACACAAGATAGGATCAGGGGTATGTACCTTGATCTAGAGGTCCAGCCATGGCCTCCTCTTGGTTTGCTTCACCAAGCACAACATAGTTCAATGAATGTCAGATCATTTTTCGTCCAAGCACAACATACTGATTCTGTTCTACGCTTTTGCTTCTTGGATCTCTGTTCTCTATCAATTGTTGTTTAGTTAAACAATATCATCGACTAGCGACGAGACCTGCTGCGTGGGGGCGCCATCATCATCCTTGCCGGAGAGAAACCAGGCAAGCCACACTGCGCCGGCGACATCGCTGACCAACATGACGGCGGTGGAGGCTGCGGCCTTGTCTGACAATGCAAAGATCAATGCCATCCAGAACAGGAAGGCCAGGACGGCCGTCGTCTTCCACATGCGCAAGAACCTCGCCTCGGTCATGTCCTCCACCGGCCGCAGCATTGGAACGAAGAAGAAACTGAAGGACTACAGGAAGAGGAGGCCGCCGAAGCCGAGGCCAAAGGCCGTGCCCATCGACACGCCGGGCAGGTACGCCAGCAACGCCCCGCCGGCCGTCGCGCATGCCGCGGATACGGCCAGCCCGAATCGGATCGCCGACTTGCGCCGTGCCGCCCGGTCATCATCGACGACGACCCCGGCGGGCGCCTTGTAGTATACATCGACTTCCATGCTTGATTCCGTGTTTTTACCTTTCTTGCGAATTCGATGATTTTGCCTATGCGGATATACCCTGGCCTATTTCGGCCAGCTTATATAGACTAGCTCCATTAATAATCTGCAGCACTGTATCAAGTGCAAGTAGGATACGGACACGAACGGTAGAAATCGTGTAGGGTAACGAACAGGAATAGTCGGATCAGTCCGAACAAGTTGAAATCGTGTGCACGGTAGAAATCGTGTAGGGTAACAATCTGATATTTCGGAATCTGAAACGTAGTCGGATCAGTCCGAACAAGTTGGCTACACATATACTAATACCCCGGCATACAGGCCGTTTCTCTCACCCGTCCGTCCGTCGATCGCTTGCCGTGTCTCCATGAGGGCCACAGATAAACATGGACGCAGCCACAGGATCAGACATCCGACTGGGGCGGCGTCTCCATGAGGTAGTAGCGCGTGTCAGGGCCTCGTGGGGAAGACGCGTGTTGGCGGCGGCTGCGGTCCCGGGGATCGCCGTGGCGGCAGTGCTCGGCAGGCCGTCGACCATGGGACTCGCCCTGGGGTTCGGTCGTCTCGGCGTGCCCGTGTCCCTCCTCCCCGTGACGCTCCTGGTGCCCTTCCTGCTGCTGCGCCCGCGGCCGTACAAGGACATGCCGAGGTCGGCGTTCGCCGCCGTGCTGGCCGCGCCGGTGGTCCTGATCGTCGGTTTCAAGGAATGCATTGTTGACATCCATCTGGTGGACTGGCCAGGAGCGGGAGGCGGCAATCGTGAGGACGACGCGGATCGTTGCAGACTTGACGACGGGGCTAAAGGTCTCGTCGAAGTCAACCCCGAGGCGTTGGGAGAAGCCGCGGACAACCCATCTGGCTTTGTAGCGCTCCAGAGTGCCGTCGGAGTTGAGTTTATGACGGAACAGCCACTTCCCTGTTACGATGTTGGCACCTCGAGGCCGTGGCACCAGGGTCCACGTACCATTCGCCATGAGCGCCCTGTATTCTTCCTGCATAGCTGTTAGCCAACATGGATCACGCAGAGCTGTCCGCACGGTTTTGGGAATAGGCGAGATGGAAGTGGTGGAGGCAAGGTTTGCGTATTTTGGATTGGGACGAAAAACCCCGCGCTGGGCTCGAGTGATCATGTTGTGCGTTGGGATGGCGCGAGATGTGAACACGGTCGGTGGCGTGATCGTAGCATCGGTAGCCTTTGTGGTCGTGGGAGTAGCCGATGAACACACACGGGACACATCGGGGGGCTAGCTTGTGGGAGGCCGTGGAGGATGTGTTTGGGTAGCAGAGGCAGCCAAACACGCGCAGGGGGAGGTAGTTGGGGTGGACGCCATGGAGAAGGAAGAAGGGGGTGTGACCTTGGCGCGCACGACAAGGGTGGCGATTGAGGAGGAACGTGGCCACGCCAATGGCCTCGGCCCAGAACGAGCAAGGCATTGAGGCGTGGATGAGGATAGTGCGAACGATGTCGTTGAGGGTACGGAGAACTCGCTCGGCTCGTCCATTTTGGGGCGACGTGTAGGGGCAGGACATGCGCAGGGCGATCCCTTTGGCAGAGAAAAATTGGCGAGAGGCGTGGTTGTCAAATTCACGTCCGTCGTCAGTTTGAATGGTGAGGACAGGGAGATTGTAGTGGCGTTGGAGGTAGGTGTAGAAGGTTTGAAGGGTGGGAAGAACATCTGATTTGGCTCGTAAAGGGAAAGTCCAAGCAAAGTGACTGTAATCATCGAGGACGACGAGATAGTATTTGAGCCCTGAATTACTAGATACAGGTGAGGTCCATACATCACAGTGAATAAGGTGAAAAGGAAAATATGAAACATGTTCTGAATCTGAAAAGGCTAAGCAATGATGTTTCCCTAATTGACACGACTGGCAGGAGGTTGGAGGTGCTGATTCGTGGCGAAGAGCGGGCGAAGTAGCGTCATGACCAGGGTGGCCGAGGCGATGATGCCAAAGGTCGACACGGGCGCTGAGGTTGTGATGGATGGGAGGTGCCTGGATGGGGTAGAGCTCCTCGTCGGAATTACAGCGGAGGATCTCCATCTTTGTGCGCCGATCCTTGACAGAGAAGCCCAAGTTGTCAAATTCCACATTAACAGGATTATCACGTGTTAGGCGCTTAACAGAAATAAGATTCTTGATGAGTTTTGGGGAGACGAGAATGTTGTTAAGGTGGAGGGGCTGGGTCGTGGTGGGAATAAGATGGCGGCCGATGTGCGTGACAGCAAGCGTGGAGCCATTGCCAACAACAATGCGGGGAAGAGTAGAGGGGAGGGACGAGGTGAGCATACCAGAGGAGGACGCCATGTGGGAGGTGGCGCCGGTGTCGAGGACCCACTCGCCGTTGGGCTGCTGCTGTGGCTGCACCGAGAGATTGTTGAGCGCGTGGATCAGCGTTGTCTGGTCCCACGCAGGGGCGGACTGGGTCGACGTCAGGGCGGCGCCGTAGGCAGCAGGGACGGGGGGTGACCCGTAGTAGTGCGCGGTGGTGCCGGCGAACGGGGACGCGGAGCCGGGGCGAGGACCAAGGATGCCGGAGCCCGGTGCGTGGGGACGCCAAGGCACGGGCCAGGCATGGACCATGCTTGTGGCATCCCGCTAAAACCACTACTAGAAAATCGCGTTGTATTTGTGCATTGCATCATCATGACGTCATGCATATTCTTCTTTTTCATAAAACTATACCGTAAAATCCTATGTTGTTTTCTAATTAGTCCTCATATTTAATTTCAAAATTAAAGCCTCGGCCAGTTCAGATCTTGTATTGTCTAAAAAGTATTTACAATATTTTTTTTTAATAAAACAAATAATAAAAATATTTTTCCGGGGGAGGCCGCCAGCCTGCCAGGCCAAAGGCCCAGCTAGCCAGCAGCCTACTACCCCAAAACCCTAATCAACCCTAACCCTAAACTGCTAACCATCCCCTAGTCCCTCCCTGCCACCGCCACCCAGGAGCCCCACTCCCACACACGCAACGCACGCACACAGACGCACGCCAGCACGCCTCACCCCACCCACACCCAACACGCTTCCCCGTGGGCTCCACCTCGTGGCCCCACCCACGCGCCCCCGCTCCCTCCCGTTTCCCCACCCCGTCCTTCCCCGTGCTCTCCCCGACCACGCAACCTCTCTATCCCGCAACACCCGACCGCCGCCGCTGTCCTCCGCTTGCCGCCACACCCCTCTCCCCTGGCCAGCGCCTGAGCCGCGCCCACCGGGCCCCTTCCTCCTCCGCCGCCCTCTGCTTCTCTCTGCCGCCTCCCCTGCTTCCGCCGCCAGGGCCTGCAAGCCGAGCTCGCCGCCAGCGACACTCCTCTCGCCTGCGCCGGCCCGGCCCCGAGCTCACCGGCCCCTGCGAGCCCGCCCTTCTGCGACCCTCCAACGAGCAGCAGGCCCCGCACGATCTCCGCCAGCGGGCTCTCTCCTCCCCAGCCCAACGCCCGTCCTCGTCGCCGTCCTTGGTCATCGCCTTCCCCTCCGTCGGCCGCCTCTCTGCATCAACCGCCCACAGCACCCTCCGGCCGCCGGGCTCCTCTCCAACCCGCCGTCCCGCCTGCCTCGTCTCTTCCCGGCCCCGCCTGCGGTCGATCTCGCCCGTGTCACGCCTCTGCCAGGCGACGACGCCCCGACGCTCAAGCTCCTTCGGCCGCTGCCGGCCTAAGCTCGCCGGCCTCGCCTTCTCCTGGCCGCCATGGTTCTCCTCGGCCTCCCCCACGGCCCGATGCTTCGCCCTTCTCCGCCTGTCCCCGCCATCAGCGAGCCGCCGCGGGACCCCCTCCCCTGCGTCGTGCTACTTCAGGCCACCGCCGGATGCCCGGGTCTGCTCCAGATCTTTTGTTGAGTTAAGTGAAGGTGCTCCTGCAATCGTGATGCCGCCCTGGTGCGCTGTAGAATGCCAGACCGACGCGTGAAGACGTATCGAGGGGATTCCACCGTCACGGAACACCAAGACCCGTTCCCGGAGTCCGATTGTCAAGCCCGAACCCGTGGTACCCCGAAACCCCCCCCCAAGATCTACGCCGCGGAACAACAAGGCCTTCGGGGTGGAACCGACAAGATCTACCACCTAACGCCAAGCTCTCCTCCATGGGACGCCCAGCTCGTCGAGATCCCGGACGCCAAGTTCTTCGTCCCGAACGCCAAGACCGGCCCATGTTGAGATCCGAAGACCGACCCTCCCGAAGATCCGAAACCCTGAGACCAACCCCGAACCCTCGGAACCCAAGATCGCCGAGACCCCCCCGACGTGTGAACCTTTTCCCGAGCCCCTATTTTATAAATGCTATATATACACTTGTTGCATATTAAATTGTCATACTCGCATGCATATTGTCATGTGGTTGGGGGCACTATGACGATTCACCTTATAATTAAATATGGGGTCCATATGCGGACATTTCTAGCCTAATATTGGCCCCATTTAATATTGTGTAGCGCACCGGTGTTATATTTTGCCTTGTTAATACAACATTTAAAATCGCGGGTATCCAAACAACTTGAACGATATAATTAATTGTCGGGACCCCGGTTCCGCTTAATATGGCCTAATTGCATCGCACCTTTGCCATGCCATACATCATGCATGCATCATGCCCGATTTTCTACCGTAGTATTAAATAGTGCATCCGATGTTTCTTCTAGTGTTTTGCTTCTTCACGGACTAGGCCGATGAGTTGATGCGAGTGTCGACCCGACCTTCGGATAAACCTTCGGCAATGTTTTCAGGCGAGCATCTCCCCCTTTCTACCTATCTTACTTTTATAATATTTATTCCCTCCTGTTGATCTATTGCTATCTGTGTTGCGATGCCCTAGTTTTCGTACCCGTGATATCCCTTGCAGCCTTATATTGCCTTGGACACCTCCTATTACCTGTTGTTTGGTAGATAGTTGGACCTGCGCGTCGTAGTCGCTTGCTCAATTGCTGTTGCGTGTCGTCAAGTACCACAGTTGTTGGAGTATTGCCGTATGTTTAATGTTGGAGATGATCAAGGCTTTAATTATCGTTTAATTTAATTACTGCTTAATAACTAAAATTGAAGTAGATAAATGAAGAGGCACCGGTGGGTGATAGATAATATTTGGTTTCCGACCGCTCACTGGTGTCCCGTAGGACCCCGAGTTCTTGACACCTGTTCCGAGATCGAGCGCGCTAACCACATGTGGGATGTATGGGCACCCCCATCGATTTAGTACCTGATTCCAAGTACTGTACTGGGGGCCACAAGTAGTTTGGGGCTTTATTACTATTCTGTACTTATGCCATGCTTTACTGCTTTATTTACGATTGTGCGAGGAGCACCTGTACTGTTTTGGAAGCGGAGTGTTTTCGCGGTATCGACAAGCCCGAGAGTTTCGGGTTCCCAGTCGTTTACAGCCACTGACGCAAACCCTGAGTCCGTCTCGGAGCCCGGCCGACTTCGTTGCGGGTGTACTTAGTGGGGTGGCCCCCCGTGCTTGCTTTGGGTCTGGGAAACGTCGTGTCCGAAACCCCGTCGACATACCGTTGGGTGTATGTTTTGTGATCTTGTACCTACCTGATCCGACAACAAGGGTGTAGGTGCGTGTGGAAACTTTGGCACCCCTCAGGTTAAATCTTTTCGAGAAGCCGTCCATGTTATGGACGACTTGGAGCACAGGTCTCGATCATAGACAACTATAACTAAAGTTTACTGCTATAATTTGACTTGTATCCGATATGACTAGTAATCAGCTTCACCACAACGGAATGGCTAAATAAAAGTACCAACAACTGCTGGGTTTGGGATATCTCATGCTTATTATATCTGACTAGTAAGTGTCGCAACTACAACGGTATGGTTAACTAAAACTGCCCACTGCTTATTTTACCAGGATGACTATCTATCTCTGACTAGTAATTGCTGCAACGATAACTGAATGAATAAAACTGGCAACTGTGTGAGTTCCTCGGTTGACTTCCTCGTTTGGTCTCGAGGGGGAAACACCAGGATGGGTTTGTTTGATGGTTGCATCAGGCTGGTTCCGAATAGGTCTTTCTTATCCCTCTCTGATAGCCGACAGTTATATCGAGTCTCTATAGGTTGTTTAGTGCATGCTGCGCTGCCGCTCAGTCCACCATACCTATGTAGGCGAGGACCGCCGAATTCTAGCCTCGCCGCATGCGGCCTCGATCGACGCTCCTCTTTTTTCTTTGCCCTTTGTCGGCACCCCTTTTGTTTTAGCAGGTTTCGCCGTCGTTAGCAGGGTTACCCTTCCGGCTTGGCCTGGGCAGGGTTATGGACGCCATTGGTTATTCTTCAGGGCTCTTAGCCCCATTTGCATCTTGTCCGTAGCTGGACGCTCTATCGTTTTCAAGGTGATTTGGATCTTTGTTCTGTATATCTGTATTCTTGACTCATGGAGTCGTGTTGTATATATATTTGTTCTGTGGGTCCCATCGAGGACTGTTGTGTAATGTTATTACTTCGTTTTCCACCCGCACGAAAGTGCCTGGTGGGCACCTTTGAATCGTTTCTATGCGGGTTTGGCGGGTTTCGCTAAAACTTGCATAGGGCCGATTCTGAGGGTGTTACAATGCCAATCCATGGCGCAGTGGCAGGAGCAGGCAGCGCGGGGGGGCGCGCTATCGTGGAGGAGGACGCGCCGGCCGAGGGAGTTGCAGGGGCTTTGCCTTTGCCGCGGTAGCCGCGGCCACCCCCGCCGGAGTTGGTGCGGGTGTTCTGGCCACCCCCGCCGGAGTGGTTGCCGCCGTTGGGCGCTCGCGCGGCATGGAGCGCCGTGTCCACCCCGGTCCCATCCGCAGGTGGGGACTGGCGACTTTCCTCCAGCAGCAGGAAAGCGCGACACGAGAGGAAGGAGGGCAGGGGTTTCTGCATCGTCAGTATGGGAATAGCATAGTGCAGGCGTGGGGCGAGCCCGCGGAACATGTTCAGAACCTGATCCCGATCGGAGACGACTTCGCCGAAGTCAGCGAGGCGATCCGCGCACTCCTTGAGGCGACCGAAGTAGTTGATGATGGAGGACGACCCCTGCTCGATGCGGCGGAAGTCAGTGGCGAGGAAGACCACCTGGTGCTCCGCGTTCTCCAGGAAGAGAGTGGAGATGGACGCCCACACCTGGGCCGCCGTTGCATGGCGTTGGTGAACCAGGCCGAAGATCTCGAGGCTGATCCTGTTGTAGAGCCAGGAGACGACGTAGGCGTCTTCCTGGAGCCAGTACGGAGCAGCGGCGCGCGGCGGGTCGTGGATGTGGTCAGCGACGCCGGACTTGGTGAACATGACCTCAAAGAGGGTGCGCCACTGCGTGAAGTTGGGTGGGTGCAGCGTCAGGACCAGGGGCACATGCTGGTTGATGAAGACGCCGGCGAGGGGCGATGCCATCGCGGCCGCCGTGGCGGAGTCGGAGCCACTGGGCAGGCGCTGGAGGAGGGTGCCGGTCGGGGCGACGTGGGCGATGGCGGCCTGCGACGCGCTGGCGATGGCGGCCGGGGTCAGGAGCTCGGTCGAGGCAGTGGAGGGGGGAAGAGGAGCCATGGATGACCAGAGGTGGTGGGGGTGGGGGAGGGCTAGCCATGGCGGAGGGGCAGTGCAGAGCGTGGGCAGCGAAAGAGGTTACAACTTCAGGAGGGAGAAGGCATCTGATACCATATAAAAAGACAGATAGAGAATTGTGCAATGCACCGTAGTGCATCATCTTGTATTGGTCAGTATATATAGCTACAGAGTACAGCCGGGTGCGCGTACGTGCGCAGGAGGAGATCGTGGAACTCGGCTGCTCTGCTTCAAGCCCTGCGGAACCAGACTGGGCCCGCTATCTGGACCGCGTGGGCCTCCAATCTCTGATACATCGGCCATACGTGAGGATTGTTTTTTAACCAGGTAAGGTGCGCGCCGATGAAGTCATCGTCGGAGAGGAGGCGCTTCCACGACCGGCATACGGCGCGGAAACGGCAGATCGTCATGAACGGGGCGCGCAGCAGGATCTCCTCCATCAATTCCGGCGGCAGCGTGACGCCGGTGTTGGCCTGGTCGTTGTCGTTGTCGTCGTCGTCCGGGGGTTGTTGCTCGCTCGCCGCTGGCTCCATGGATCAATCGCCTGGTGGCGCACGAAGCTCTCTTGGATGATCTGATTTGAGAGAACGACATCACGGATCGGACCATATGATATATACTAGTAGCGAGGAGCTTAGGACCCCATGCATGCTAGGTGGCTGGGTAAACGCTAAAAAAGCACCATTTGAGAAGGTTAGGCTCTGCTTCGATGGCGTGGCCTTGGGGCGAGAAACGCGGGTTGGAGGAGTACTTCGGATGGTGGACGACGAGCGCTTTCTGCGCTTCTTTTTCCCGTGGATGTGGATGGACCAAGCGCTGGCTTTCTTTCCCCGGCCCACTTGGATGGAGCAGGCCCTTGCTCACTCTTCACTCCAAGAGCAGGCTAGCTACTTGTACGTGCACGTTATTTCATCACAGATAAAAACTTCAAAATCGAATATCCCTTTTTATTGCTACGTCTCTCACGTTCGGTACCTTCAAAGTTAAGGTTTTTGTGACATGGCATTTTTCTAATACCCATATGCTTCCCTCACTTAATTTTTGGACTTCAAACCATTAGATATTTAGAATAATTTTCTTATAAAGGAACTGATGCCACGCCCAAGGTCTAGTTGCAGCTTGCAAGGCTGTGTTAATTCTCTTTTAGGATCATCTAGGCTAGATCAAATCGGTAGTGCTTTTGTCTATGCATAATCTTGTCGAAATACTAAGAGAGAGAGAGAGAGAGAGAGAGAGAGAGAGAGAGAGAGAGAGAGAGAGAGAGAGATACCTTCTCCTTGGCTAGGGGAGGGGGTCGATGTGGCCATGGCGACCGACGACGGCGTGGGCGAGGCAGTGATGTCGCTAGTGCTTCCCGTCACTCTGTGCGAGCCCTCGATCGGAAGGGCGTGGGGAGTGGCACACGATCAACGTTGTGCCACCGGCCCCCACCTCTTTATATACGCGCAGGTGACAGGGCCCACCAACCAGGGGGTTGGGCGTCCCCGATCAGGACGTGTTCAAGGGTACGGTCGAGCCGTTGGGCTCGATCGTGTGGAGATCAACCTTACATTCTCCCCCTTGATCTCAACTTTACTTTTAACTTTATACTTTATTCGTTTCATCACGGATGAGTACATAGATCATGTTTTATCGCCACAGCTCAATTGCCGATAGAATCAGACAGCCACTATATACTTTTCTGTTTTGAAACAAATCCTGTTACTTTTGGGCCTCTATAGTCCAGAAATCATAGGCTTTCCCTTAATCCCATGCCGGCTAAGTGTTCCTTGAACACATTGGGAGGTAAGCCTTTCGTTAGCGGATCCGCAAGCATATCCTTTGTCCTTATATGCTCGAGACTTATAGTTTGATCCTGGACTTTGTCTTTCACAACATAATACTTTAGTTCTATTGGCTTTGTAGCATTACTCGACTTGTTGTGAGCATAGAATACTACGGGCTTATTGTCACAGTACATCTTTAGTGGTCTGCTAATACAGTCTACCACTCTCAAGTCGGGTACAAATTTCTTTAGCCATAACGCCTGCTCCAAGGCCTTATAACATGCTATAAATTCTGCATACATCGTAGATGATGCAACTATTGAATGTTTGGCGCTTTGTGGCATCCCGCAAAACCACTACTAGAAAATCGCGTTGATTTTGTGCATTGCATCATCATGACTGCATGCTCATGTCATCATGCCATCTTGCATTTGAGCATCGTCATGTCATCCTGCATTTGGTTGCATAAAACTATTTTCGAGAAGCTTGGTTTTGTTTTCTAAACGCCCTGTCTTTAATTCAAAACCAAAACCCGGTCTCCGAATTATTTTGTTTTGTCTGCCAATGGTTTGTAAAAACCCCGTTTAAACAAATAAAATATTTAATTATTTTTAGTGGGGCAGTCGAACGGGCCGATTCGACTCAGTCGACCACCCCCAGTATTAAAACGGTCCACCTAAACCAGCCTACCCGAAATCCTATTCCCACCTAATCCTATTCTACCCACCAAACGCAGCTCGCCACCTCACCCTCTCCCCCAATCCCTACCCACCCTGCCACCTCACCAATCCCCCTCTTTTTCCCCCTCTCTCTCTTTCTCACACAGCCCCATCTACCCCTCTCTCCCTTACAGCCAGGCCCCACTCCCTCCCCACCTGCCTTCCCTGGTCAAACCTCCCCAACCGCACCCCCCAACCCGCTGCCACCCGGGCCCCACACCCCCACCAACCAGCTCCCTCTTCCCCCCACCGACCCCACGCCCTGGCCCACCGCCACCTGCCCCTGGGTCCCACCCCGACCCTCCTGTCTCTCCCTCTCTCCTCCCCCACCGCGTCTCCTTCCTCCTCTCCCCCTCTGCCGGCTCTCCCATCGCCCTCCTGCCTCCGCCTAGCGCCACATGCCGCCCTCCGCCTCCCGCCAGCGTCGTGCCTCCGGCCCCCTCTCCTCCCGAGTGCCCGCTGGTCGCCTGTCCTCTGCTGCCAGACAGAGCCGCTTCCGCCGCCCATGGCCTCACTCCTCGCCTCCGGCCCGCCACCAGCCCGCGCCTCCTCCTCCGCCAGAGCTCCAGCGGCGTCGCGCCGCACCTTCTTCCTTCCTTCCCGCGGCCGCGACGCCGACCCCTCGGCCATGGCGCCACCGCGGTGCCCCTCGCCTCTTCGCCCGCGCTCTGCGTCCTCCGCCGCGCGCCTTCGCTGCTTCGCCACGCCGTCGCCGCCACGTCTCGCTCAAGCCGCCGCCGCCACCGGCCTGCGTCGTCCTCCTCCGAAGGCGCCACGACGCCCCTCGACTCTCCGCCGTGTGCCTGCTGCGGCAGGCGTCTGCGACCGCCGTCGCCTCCGCCTTCCCGAGCCTAGTGTCCGTCCCGTCGGCCGCGCCCGCCAGCCGAAGCCGCCTGCCGCCTGCTCCGCCGTCGGCCGGCCGCCTCGCCCACGACCCTGACTCCGCTGCTCGTCATCACGTACCGGCGACCCCGCACCTCTTGCAGATCCCGACAATCATGGATAGTGCACCGTTGCGATGATGATGGTATGGCTATTCAAGATCTACCGTGAACCAAGACAACAAGAGGGACCGAAGATCCTAAGAACCACGGCATCGGCTTCATGCTCTCCTCCATAGACCCAAATGCGACACGCTATGAAGACCGACCCGTGTTCTCCCTCTCGTACCATCAAGCACTCCTACAAGGATATGCAGACGAACCCTAACCAAGATCTCCAATCCCTCGATCCGAAGACCGATCCCGAAACCCTGAGTGCGACGACCAGATCTCCACGGTGTAACAACAAGACCGACGACAGAGACCAACGACCGCGGATGCGACAAGATCGTCGCTCGGACGCCAAGACCGCCACATGGAACGATAAGCGCTTCATCTCGGATACGCCAAGTACTTCAGCCAGATGCCAAGACCGACTCGATGGCACGGACCCGACAAGATCTTCGTGACGACAAGATCGACACCGACCAGGGCGAGACCGATGCGCCCCCGACGCCACACCAAGTCCTTCTTCCCGGAACGCCAAGACCTACCCCGTTGTCCGAGAATGTTCCGCCGATTCCCCGTTCTCGTCGAACCCTGAAAGCTGAGACCGAACCCTGAACCCTCGGAACCCCAAGATCGTCAAACCCTAATGTGTGACCCCTTTCTCGAGCCCTATTTTATAAATGAAATATCAAATTGTTGCATATTAAATTGTTCATGCATGCATACTTGTCTGTGGTTTGGGGGCCTTATGCCGATTCACCTCATAATTAAATATGGGGCCCGTATGCGGGCAAATCCAGTCGTATATTGGCCTCATTTAAATTTGTGTAGCGAATCGGTGCTATCTTTTGCCATGTTAAGACAACATTTAAATTGCGGGGTTTCTAAACAACATGAACCACCTAACTAATTGCCGGGACCCCGGTTCCGCTTAACCTTGCCTAATTGCATCGCACCTTGCCATGTCATACATCATACATGCATCATGCCCGATCTTTTGCCGTAGTATTAAATAGTGCATCCGGTGTTTCTTCTAGTGCTTTGCTTCTTCACGGATTAGGACGATGAGTTGATGCGAGTGTCGACCCGATCTTCGGATGAACCTTTGGCAATGTTTTCAGGTGAGCATCCCTTCCCCTTCTACCTATTTGGCATTTATAGTCTTTATTCCCTCCTGTTGATCTATTGCTATCTGTGTTGCGATGCTCTAGATTTCGTACCCGTGATTTCCTTGCAGCCTTATATTGCCTTGGACACATCCTATTACCTGTGGTTTGGTAGCTAGTTGGACCTGCGTGTCGTAGTCGCTTGCTCAAGTGCTGTTGCGTGTCATCATGTACCACAGTTGTTGGAGTATGGCCGCATGTTTGATGTTGGAGATGTTCATGGCTTTAATTATTGTTCACTTTAATTACTGTTTAACAACTAAAATTGAAGTAGGCAAGCAGAGGCACAGGTGGGAAATAGATGTTATTTGGTTGTTAACCGTACACTTGTGTCCCGTAGGACCCCAAGTACTTGATACCTGTTCCTTGAATATTCGCGCTATCCACATCCGGGAGGATTATGGGACCCCCCCTGAGCCAGAGCTTGATTCATTCTTATTTCTTGGGGCCACAAACTAGTTTGAGGTTTTATTTACGATCCTGTACTTATGCCATGCTACTGCTTTATTTACGATTGTGCGAGGAGCACTGCATCGCTTAGGATCGGGACACGCTGTGTCGACAAGCCCAGTTTGGGTTCCCAGTCGTCATACCGTCACCCAAACCTCGGGTCCGTCGAGTCGGCTTCGTTATGGTGTACTCCAAGGGGTGGCCCCCTGAAATATTTCTGAATCCTGTGATTGCTTTGTCGTGAAGGCCTCATTGGGTTTTGATTTGGTTTTTCCGAGGTTGATCGAGTGTGTGTTGCTATTTGTGCACCCCGGCCGGGTAAAACTTTCTGAAAGCCGTGTCCGCGGTTATGGACGACTTGGAGCACAGTATCTCGATCATAGACAACTATAACTAAAGTAGTGCTATAAACTTGACTTTATAATGACTAGTAATCAGCTTCACTATAATGGAATGGCTAAATAAAACTGCCAACAATTGCTTGTTTGGGTGTCGCTTGCGACCATTGTATCTGACTAGTAAGTATCGCAACTATAACGGAATGGCTAAATAAAAGTACCAACAACTGCTGGGTTTTGGGTTATCTCATGCTAATTGTATTTGACTAGTAAGTGTCGCAACTACAACGGAATGGTTAACTAAAATGGCCCGCTGCTTATTTTATCAGGATGATTATCTATACCTGACTAGTAATTGCTGCAACGATAACTGAATAAATAAAACTGCCAACCGTGTGAGTTTCTCGGTTGACTTCCTCGTTTGGTCTCGAGGGGGAAACACCAGGATGGGTTTGTTTGATTGTAGCATCAGGTCGGTTCCGAATAGGTCTTTCTTACCCCTCTCTGATAGCCGCCAGTTGTATCGAGTCTCTATAGGTTGTTTAGTGCCTGCTGCCGCTGCCACTTCAGTCCACCATACCTATGTAGGAGAGGACCGCCGAATTCTAGCCTCGCCGTGTACTGGCCTCGATCGACGCCTCTTTTTTTCTTTGCCCTTTGTCGGCACCCTTTTGTTTAAGCAGGTTTTGAGATCGACGTTAGCGGGGTTACCCTTCCGGCTTGGCACAGGGGGTTATGGACGCCATTGGTTATTCTTCAGGGCTCTTAGCCCCATTTGCATCTTGTCCGTAGTCGGACGCTCTATCATTTTCAAGGTGATTTGGATCTTTGTATATTATATCTGTATTCTTGACTCTTTGAGTCGCTGTTGTATATATCTGTTCTGTGGGTCCCATCGAGGACTGTTGTGTAATGTTATTACCTCGTTTTCCACCCGCACGAAAGTGCCTGGTGGGCACCTTTGAATCGTTTCTATGCGGGTTTGGCGGGTTTCGCTAAAACTTGCATAGGGTCGATTCTGAGGGTGTTACACGCTTCTCCACGAAACAACACCTCTTGCAAGTGTAAACACGTATCCTGTCATGGACTTTCTGTCATATTTATCTCCCGCAAAATCTACATCTGAATACCCTCTTATTTCTAGGGAATTAGATCTTTCATATGTTAGCATGAGTCCTTTTGTGCCTTGCACATAAGGCAAAGCTTTCTTTACCATTTTCCAGTGGTCCATACCTGGATTATCCTTAACCGAGTACCCCGGTGATAAAATCTAAGTCAGGGCAAGTGCACACTTGTGCATACTATAAGCTTCCAACGGCCGAAACATATGGTACTGCTTTCATTTGATCAATATCATATTGGTTCTTTGGACAATGAAATTTTCCAAAACTATCGCCCTTGACTATGGGAGCAGGTGTGGCATTGCTTGTATGCATATTGTATTTCTTTAGAATCTTTTCACAATATGCATTCTGCGACAGTCCTAACACTCCATTCTTTCCATCTTGATGAATTTCTATGCCCAAAACATAAGAAGCTTTACCAAGATCTTTTCATATCAAAATTTGAGGACAAGTACTTCTTTGTTTCTAGTAGTAGACTGGCATCACTACTAGCAAGCAAGATATCATCCACATACAGAATTAGAAAAATGTATTTCCCACTTTTAAACTTTGCATAAATGCAGTTGTTCTCAACATTTTCTTTAAATCCAAATATTTTGATTGTATCATTGAACTTTAAATACCATCTTAAATGGATTTCTTTAGGCGGCATCCCATATGTTACTTCCCCTCCATGAAAAAACCCTTGGGTTGTTTCATGTAAACATTCTCTTCTAAATCTCCATTTAGAAATGTTGTCTTTACATCCATTTGATGCAACTCTAAATCAGAATGCGCAACTACTGCCATAATGATTCTAAAGGAATCCTTACATGAGACTGGAGAAAAAGTCTCATTGTAATCTACCACTTCTCTTTGAGTAAAGCCTTTTGCCACAAGTCTTGCTTTATACTTTTCTACATTCCCATTGAAGTCATACTTTGTTTTGTAGACCCATTTGCAGCCTACTATTTTGGCTCCTTTAGGAATTTCCTCTAAGTCCCACATATTGTTGGAACTCATCGATTTCATTTCATCTTCCATTGCCACCACCCACTTGGCTGAGTGAGGGCTTCTCATGGCTTCTTCATATGAGGTGGAATCACCTTCCATTTAAACCGTTTCTGTGTTATAAACTTTGTAATTTTCTTTAGAAATGGCTGGTCTTCTTTCTCTTTTAGGCCTTCTGAGTTTGTTAGACTCTTTCTCATTTTGTGCCTCAAGTTCTGGCACATTTTTACGTATTAATGGTTGTTCCGGCTCCCTTTCGTGCTCAATAGTGGGTTCAGTCGGCTCCTGACGGACAGGTTTCGAACCTTCACCCATTGTTGTCACATGTGGAGTCACTGAAGGGTTTCGCGGCATAGTAAATCAAAATTTTCTACGGATGCGAACAGAGGGAAAGCCAAGATCTAATCTAGGATATGCAAACAACGAGAGAGATTGGATTAGATCTTCATACCCTTGAAGATTCGCATAGCGGAACGTTCGTCGGAACGTGGGTGATGTAGTCGTACTCGCTTCTCCTCCTCGTGATCCGATCCGATCTAGCACCACAAGTGGCGGTGCCTCCGTGAGATGCACACGTGCAGCACCTCGACGTCTCCTCCTTCCTCGGACCAGCAAGTATGGTGGAGAGATGGATTGGATCTACAACACGACGACGTGGTGTATATGGTGGAGAATTTCTGCAGCAGGGCTTCGCCTACAAACAGTCGGGAGGGAGAGAGGAAAGCTAGAAAGGCGGCTAGGGTTTGGAGGAGAGGTGTGGGGGGTTGGTGCGCCCCCACCACTCTTTATATAGAGGGGGGGGCGCAGCCCTAGCCCCTCCCCCAAGCCCAAAGGATAAGGAGTGGGGGGCATGGACTCTCCCCTCTTCTAGAAACCCTATCTCTAGTTTAAACGATTTAAACTCTCTAGGATCGGCTGGGCCCTATGGGGCCTTGTGCCCGGCCCAATGCGCCAGGACACTCCCTCATAGGACCATGCCCCTCCCGGAAGGTGGGGCCACGTTGGTCCCCTTCCGAAGGTTCTAGAAGCTTCGCATAATACGATTAACCCGGAACAATTCCGAACTCCAAAAACTGCACTGCCTTATATGAATCTTATTCTCCGGACCATTCCGGAACCTCTCGTGATATCCCGGATCCCATCCGAGACTCCGAACAAAAATTCATAAACCAATTATCCAATCTATCCTAGCGTCAAGACACGTTAAGTGTGTGACCCTGCGGGTTCGAGAATATGCAGACATGATCTTCTATCAATAATCAACAGTGGGGTCTGGGCACCCATATTGACTCCCACACATTCATCGATGATCATATCGGATGAACCACGATGCCAGGATTCAATCAATCCCATATATATATATTCCCTTCGTCTCGCGATATTTTACTTGCCCGAGATTCGATCGTCGGTACCGTCATACCTAGTTCAATCTTGTTCACAGCAAGTACTTTACTCGTTTCGTAATCCGATATCACTTTGTTATTAACTCCTTAACCACATGCTTGCAAGCGGTGTTTGATACTGATTACTGAGTGGGCCCGAAGTATATCTCTCCGACTTGGGAGGGACAAATCCCATCTCGATACATACAACCCAACAGATACTTTCCGACCACCTGAGAGACACCTTTATGATCACCCTCTCATAGGATGACGTTTGATGACCTCAAAGCTTTCTTCCGATACCAGGGAGTTGTATTATCTCATGGTCTAAGGAATACAATATTTGACATAGGAAAAGCTTCGCAAAGATGAACACGATGAAACGATCTAATTGCTTTGCTTAGTTTGGGTCTGTCCATCATATCATTCTCCAATGAAATGATCTCATTATCAATTGACAACTCATGTCTATGGTTAGGAAACCTTAACCATCATTGATCAATGAGCTAGTCCTTAGAGGCGTACCAGGGACACGGTGTTGTTCACAAACCACACAAGTATTAATGTTTCCGCTTAATACAATTCTAGCATGGAATATAAACTTTATCATGAACAAGAATTACAATAATAACATCTTTATTATTGCCTCTAGGGCATAATTCCAACAGTCTCCCACTTGCACTAGAGTCAATAATCTAGTTTACATCGGCAACAATCTCACACCCATGGCAGAGGTGCTGATCATGTTTTACACGTGGAAGAGGTTTAGTCAATGGATCTGCGACATTCAGATGCGTTTGTGCTTTGCTAATCTTCAGATCTCCATCTGCTCTATAATCTCGGATTATATGAAACTTCTTGATTAATATGCTTGGTCTTTGGATGATATCTTGGTTCCTTAGCGAGTGCTATGGCGCCAGTGTTGTCACACAATATCTCCAGTGGGTCCAATGCACTTGGAACCACGCCAAACTCAGCGATGAAGTTTCTGATCCAACCTCCTTCACTTGGCGCTCGCGGCAGCCATGTATTCGCTTCCACTATAGATCCCGCGATCACGCTTTGCTTGCTTTCTCCAACTCACAGCTCCTCCATTCAAAATATAAACGTATCCTGTCTGAGATTTGGAATCATCCTTGTCGGTGTCAAAACTAGCGTCGACGTAACCTTTTACGACAAGCTGTTCATCACCCCCATAGACTAAGAACATTTCTTTAGTCCTATTTAGGTACTTTAGGATGTTCTTCACGGCTGTCCAGTGTTCCACTCCTGGATCACTTTGATATCTGCTCGTCAAACTAAGAGCATTGGACACATCCGGTCTAGTACACAGCATGGCATACATGATGGAACCTATGGCCGAGGCATAAGTGTAACACCCTCAGAATCGGACCTATGCAAGTTTGAACAAAATTCGCCAAACCCGCATAGAAACGATTCAAAGGTGCCCACCAGGCACTTTCGTGCGGGTGGAAAACGAAGTAATAACATTACACAACAGTCCTCGATGGGACCCACAGAACAGATATATATAATAGCGACTCGAAGAGTCAAGAATACAGATATAATATACAAGATACAAATCACCTTGAAAACAGTAGAGCGTCCGACTACGGACAAGAAGCAAATGGGGCTAAGAGCCCTGAAGAATAACCAATGGTGTCCATAACCCTGCCCAGGCCAAGCCGGAAGGGTAACCCTGCTAACGACGTCGCATCTCAAAAACCTGCTTAAACAAAAGGGGTGCCGACAAAGGGCAAAGGAAAAAGAGGCGTCGATCGAGGACGACACGGCGAGGCTAGAATTCGGCGGTCCTCGCCTACATAGGTATGGTGGACTGAAGCGGCAGCATGCACTAAACAACCTATAGGGACTCGAGAACTGGCGTCAAACAGAGAGGGGTAAGAAGGACCTATTCGGAACCAACCTGATTCTATCATCAAACAAACCCATCCTGGCGTTTCCCCCTCGAGACCAAACGAGGAAGTCAACCGAGGAACTCACACAGTTGGCATTTTTATTTTATTCAGTTATAGTTGCGGTACTTTACTAGTCAGGTTTAGATGATCGTCCTGATAAAGTAAGCAGTGGGCACTTTTAGTTAATCATTCGATTGTAGTTGCATCAATTACTAATCAGATATGAATAGCATGAGATATCCCATAAAACCCAGCAGTTGTTGGTACTTTTATTCGGCCATTTCGTTGTAGTTGCAAGATTTACTAGTCAGGTACAATGGTCGCTGGCGACGACCCAAACAAGCAATTGTGGGCAGTATTAATTAGCCATTCCATTATAGTGAAGCTGATTACTAGTCATTATAAAGTCAAATTTATAGCAATAAATTTAGTTATGCTTGTCTATGATCGAGATACTGTGCTCCAAGTCGTCCATATCCGCGGACACGGCTTTCAGAAAGTTTTACCCGGCCGGGGTGCACCAATAGCAACACACGCTCGATCAACCTCGGAAAAACCAAATCAAAACCCAACGAAGCTTTCACGACTGAACAATCACAGGATTCAGAAATATTTCAGGGGGCCACCCCTTAAGTAGATCCCTGCGAACGGAGCAAGCTCGAGGCGGCCTCAAGGTCTGGGTAGACGGTGTAGCGATTGGGAACCCCAAGCGGGGCTTGTCGACACCGCGTAGCGTCCCGATCCTAAGCTTGACAAAGCGTTACCTCGCACAATCGTAAATAAAGCAGTAGCATGGCATAAGTACAGGATCGTAAATAAAACCTCAAACTAGTTTGTGGCCCCAAGAAATAAGACTAAATCGAGCTCGCTCGGGGGGTCCCATATACCTCCGGATGTGGATAGCGCGATAAATCAAGGAACAGTATCAAGTACTCGGGGTCTTACGGGACACAAGTGGGCTCGAAACCAAATATTTTCTATCACCCACCGATGCCTCGCTTATTCAATTTTAGTTGTTAAACAGGAATTAAAGTGAGCGATAAGTAAAACTATGATCATCTCCATCATCAACATGCGGCAATACATCAACAAGCGTGGCATTTGACAACACGCAACATCACTTGAGCAAGCGACACGACGCAAGTCCAACTATCTACCAAACAACAGTTAATAGGATGTGTCCAAGGCGTATAGGGTGCACGGTATATCACAGTGCGGAAAACTAAAGCATCGCAACACGATAGCAATAGATCAACAGGGAATAAAGACTATAAAAGTAAGATAGGTAGAAAGGGGAGATGCTACTTTGAAAACATTGTCGAAGGTTCAACCGAAGATCGGGGCGAAGCTCACATCAACTCAACGGCCTTATCCGCGAAGAAGCAAAACACTAGAAGAAACACCGGATGCAATATTTAATACAACGGCAGAAGATCGGCATGATGCATGTATGATGCATGGCATGGCAAGGTACGATGCAATTAGGTCAAATTAAGTGGAACCGGGGTCCCGACAATTAATTAGATGGTTCGAGTTATTTAGAACCCCCCGCAAATTAAATGTTGTATTAGCATGGTAAAAGATAGCTCCGGTTCGCTACACAAAATTTAAATGAGGCTGATATGAGACTAGATTTGCCCGCATATGGGCCCCATATTTAATTATGCAGTGAATCGGCATAAGGCCCCCAAACCAATGAGATGCATGCGAGATGAATGACAATTTAATATGCGACAAGGTTATTATGTTATAAAATAGGGTTCTCGGAAAGGGTTCACACATAGGGTTCTCGACGGTCTTGGGGTTCCGGGGTTCGGGGTCCGACAGGGTCCAGGGTTCGACGGATGCGTTCTCGGGTAACTGGGGTCGATCTTGTTGTTCGGGATGAAGCACTTGTCGCACCGCGGTCTCGGTGTCCGGGGTGAAGCACTCGGCGCATCGGTTTCTCGGCGTCCTCGGTTCCGATTGTAGATCTCGGCGTCCCCGAAGGGGGTACTTGTCGTATCCAGGAAGAAGGACTTCGCGTTCGGTGGCGATCTTGGCGGGTTTTCGGGTCCGGGCCTTGGCGTCCGAGAGGAAGATCATGTCGTATCCGTGTCGTGGTTCTTGTCGGGGTTCTCGGCTTCGGCGCCGGGGTCGGTCTTCGGATCCGGGTGTGGCAGATCTTGTTGATTCAAGTTGGAGACCTTGGGTGGTCGACTACGTCGATTCATGCCGATCTTGCATTTGTACACATCTTCCAAAGATCTTAAGGTGTCTGAACGAGAGCCATCCGAAAACCACATCGGTGAAACACAGACGAGGCAGTGAAACATGTTTGATTCAACAGGTTGCGGGAGTCACTGTGCTAGCAGGCACAACACAGCACAAGACCAAGCACTATTCCAGAGAGTACACCAAGAGAACTCGCTCTTGACGTCTGCTGGCGGAAACAAGCCCCAAAAACTAGGCTCCTGCAGAGGCTTGGAGGAGGACACACGCGAGAGGGAGGAACGAGCGGCTCGGCAGCTGATACCACCAGAGGAAGCGACGCGAAGCAGAGGCGGCCATGCGGCATGAGCGGCCAGGCGAGTCGGAGGAGGCGCGGGAGGCGCGACGGCCGACGGAGGGGTGACGCCAAGGGCGGGCCAGGATGTTGGAGAGGGTTGGAGAGCGCGCAGAGCTCGGAGGCTGGCGGAGAGGGCAGGGGGGCCGCGCGGAGGAGAGAGGCAGGCGGGCTGGGCGGCGGCAAGGCTACAAGACAGGGGGCCGGGCGCGGTCCAGCGGCGGTGGCTGGGAGGAGGCCTGGCCGGGGAGGCGGGCGCCATGAGCACAAGCACTGGGCTTGAGGGGGCCGGAGCCAAGGAGACGGGGCGGCAGGGACGGCAGAGCGCGGAGGAGGGAGGTGGGAGAACTGCGTGGCGGCGGCGCCAGGCGGTAGGAGGCGCAGGCCGGGCGCGGCAGGCGGCCTGAGAAGCGGGCGCTGGAGGGTGGCTCATGCAGGCGAGCATCTCCCAAGGCGCGGGAGGCGATGGCGAAAGGGCAGAGGCTAGAGGAGGAAGATGAGGGCGACGCGAGGCTGGGTCGAGGCGCGGGCGTGGGATGGCCGGGTGGGGCCCAGGGGCGGTCAGGCGGCAGATGAGTGGGTGCGCTGGGTCGGTTTGGATGGAGGGAGTGGCCGGGTGGCCAGGCGGGACTGGCAGGGGCGGACCGGGCAGGGGCGGTGTCTCGTGGGTGGAGGCAAAGAGAGAGGAGAGACAGAGGGTGAGAGAGGAGGTGGCCAGGCTGATGTGGCGGGTTGGGGTTGGTGGGGATTTGGGGAGGGGTGAATTGGCACATGTTGATTGGGCAGGGTGAGGTGGACAGGGGGTGGGTAGACTAGTTTAGGTAGGAATAGGATTTAGATGGGGCGGCAGGTTTGGACCGATTTAGTTTATGGGGCGGTCGTTCGGGTCAATCGGCCCGTTCGACTGCCCCGCTAAAATAATTAATGTTTTTATTTATTTTAATTGGGCCGTTTGCAACCCGGTAGCAACAAAACAAAGTACTCCGGAGACCCGGGGTTTCGCGTTTGGATAAAGATGGGGCGTTTGGAAAACAAATCGGGTGTTGCGAAAATAGTTTTGGCAACCAAAGCATGATGATGACGATGCAATGCACAAATTCAACGCGATTTTCTAGTAGTGGTTTTGCGGGATGCCACAATTCGACACCACTAACAATGGATCTCGCCCTCGAGATCCGCCTCATGGTACCGGAAGGAGGGTCAAGGCCCCGGTCCTTCAAGGCGAGGCGCATCCTCACGACACCACTAACAAGGGTTGTTGTCCGTGATCGCCAAGAGAACAC